>OZ025289.1:396076926-396676926 GCA_964019185.1 Maratus speculifer
GTATGAGTGTCTTTACAATTGTGTTATCTGTAGTGATCTTTATATATATATATATATATATATATATATATATATATATATATATATATGTATGTATATATATATATATATATGTATATATATATATATATATATATATATATATATATATATATATATATATATATATATATATATATATATATATATATATATATGTATATATATATATATATATATATATATATATATATATATATATTAGACAAACTATGTGTAGGGAATAACTTCATACCAATAGTTAGATTAGAAAAAAATTACTGAAGTATAAAAGCTTCCAAAATATTTTATGACATGGAAAATAAATTACAAAGAATAATTGCGGAAACTGCAAGGGAAAAAAATGAGACTACACACACAAGGTAAAAAAAATTGGATATTGATATTTTATTTAACTGTAAAAATTTAAATGTTTAAATTTTGCAGTATGGAGGTAATAAATTACTCCGATCAGTTTGAAATATTATTAATATATAATTAATATTAGTTTGAAATATTATTAATATATAATTAATATTAGTTTGAAATATATATTAAATGTCTATTGCACAAGAATATAAATATTTATATTTAATATATATATATATATATATATATATATATATATATATGTATACATATTTATGGACAAAAATATTACTATTTAGAAAAGTAGCAAGTATTTTAACAAAATCGATTTTATTTAACTTGAGCAGTATCAAGCATTGCGTAAGCATATCTTTAGTCATTTTTACTAGAGCCTGTACCTAATTTTTACCAGCCCTCCTTTTGTAAGCAAAAATATGCAAATGCTAGACTTTCTCCTCCCTCCCGTTTGCTTGCATCAAATTTAATGACAATCTAACCTCAATGCTGTCTACAATAACAATTTACAGTTAGCGATAAATTACATTATTAATCAAGCAAATTTACATAGAAGTTGCGATATCGACAGGGCACGACTAAAGCTATGGGAGGCTCTGCGGCATCATTCTGGGCCACCCCCTCCCCTTCTGTCTATAGATAGAATTTTTTTTGTGAATAATGTGGAAGTGGCTAAATACATATCTAAATATATATATTATATAGTATGATAGTACTAAACTTAATGTATATATGTATAAATTTTGTACAGTACTGGATATCACAAAAAGATCGCCATAAATTTAAGAAAAAGTACTTGCAGGATAATTGTAGAAAAAAATGATAGATTGGTTGACAGAAGTATCTCTTTGCAAACTTTTTCTTTGCTTATTTACATACGTTATAAGATGGCTAAAAGAAAATATTACAATTGGTTATATTTACTGGTTTTAACTTGCCATGCTATGAGGAAAACGTTACTAAAATATCTCTTTTGAAAACAATAAAATACGAAAAAATTGTTACAATAAAAATTTAATTATTAATTTTCTAATGTAGTTTGTTTTTCGCATAGATAAATTGGGAGGGGGGGGGGAGGTGACAAAAAATGATCACTGTTATCTTCCTAGATGTTTGAAAATATATGAATTTTGATCGCTTTTGGCTAATTTAAAACATTCGGCACTTTTTAGTGAAAATTCTAACTACCCTCATGGGGGGGCCCTTAAAAAGGGGGAGCCCCGAGACTATTGTCTCGCATAGCCCTGCATAGGTCTGGCCCTAGGTATCGAAGGAAAACAAAATCGGTTTAATACATTATTACTTATTGTAGCAAATATTTCATTGAATGCAAAATATTTTTTAATGTAATATTATTTATCGTATAAAAAAACTTTTAAGAAATACAATAGAAGTAACTTATTTAAGCACATAAGTAAACATTTTAACAAGAACCATAGGAATTTCAATGTATTGATGGTCTGTAGCCATTTTCTACACTTCCAGTTTTTGTTTACTCCATATCATTTTTCTCCATTTATGCAACATCCGTAGAATGTTCATCCAAATCATGTTATTTTGCCTTTCGTTGTTAAACCTTTCCAGCTCGAGCAAAATCTGTTATTAAAATGAGAAATTATCAACTGACACTGGAATTTACAAACAAATTTCTTAGATATTTTGAAATCCTTAATTTAAGCTTTTATTATAAAAGCAAAATTTTACTAAAATATTATTGTTTTCGCTTGCAAGTTTGGAATTAAAATTAGGTATCCCACACCGGGCACAAATTGCTGAAAAGGGTTAAACTACAGCTATTTCGTTAGCTAATGCTTACGTAAAGTGCCGCACCAATGGCGAGAGATTCTGACTTCTCAGCTGGTAGACGGCAGGTGCTGGGTTCGAACCCAATCGCGGCCGTCAGCCTAACCGTTCGGGGTTTTCACGGTTTTCTTCGAAACTTGCGTAAATACGGATTAGTTTCCTTTAAAAAATATCCCTCAAGAAAGGGCACCCTCTCCATTTGGGCCTAAATCCCTCGAGTAGATAATCGGCCGACGCAAACCAAACCAAAAGCTAACGTAAAGATTCCCGTGGCCTCCCCCCCTCTCTCTCTCTTGCCTGCCAAAATAAGCAGACATTGGAACCCCTCCTCCCTTACTGTATGCGTATTAGTTTAAAAGCACCGTAGTTATATATATACATACATACTTACATATTTATTTTTTGCAAAACATACTTTTAGTTAAGCACTGAAATATAATTAGTTAATTAAAAAAAAAAAAAAAGGTAAATTCTTATTACAAAAGATTAAATAAAAATTATGGATAAGGAAATACAACATTAGCTTACTCCCTGTGTTCGTGGTTTGTAGTGTAAGTGTATATAAGTGAATGTTTACAGAAGACATTAGAGTTTAAATTAAATGTGGATACTTAGTAACAAGTTATCAGAAAGACCACTTCACAGCGCCAAATAATATAAGTTAAAGTAGTCAATTATCAGTGGAAACGATTATGATTGATCACAATTAAATTTAAAATTTTTAAAATATATACCTTTTTGGGGACGGTTTGACATAATCTATTCCTATCGAACTAGATTAGGAGGTGTACAGATAATATCTTAGATATAAATATTATAGAAGGACCATCAAAACTATTTTTATCAAACAAAGAATCTAAAAACATTCGAATTCTTAATTTGAAATTTGTCTAGTAAGCTGAGTTTACATTACTATAAATATATTTCTTACATGAGATTTTATTCAACTTCACTAATCGAAGCAGATGCTTCGTGGATGACAGCTAATTAAAATATTAGAATAACACAAAACACTTCTCAAAACATACGCTTATCTCTAAAAAGCATACCGCAAAATGGAATTCCAATATATGCTATAATCATGATGTAGGACATTTATACAAATTGTCAAATTTAAATTTAATAAAAACATGATGAATAGAGGGGGGGAGGTGCTCTAAGTACCCATCCGTAATTGCATTAATGGTTCTTAAAACTTTGGAGAATAAGCAATTCAAGAACATCATTCAATGAAACCGAATTTAATAATTTAACAGAGTTTTATTTTCTAAAAGCTGATAAAATATAATACCACTTAAAAAAAAAAAAAAAAAAAAAAAAAAAAAAAAAAAAAAATTAGAACGTACAGCATTGGATTTTATATAAAATGATATACAATAAAAAAGAAAATACTTACGATTCTCACTTAGCGTCCCTAATTTACAGATTTTTTTTTACTTATAGATAATTGATGCATTATAGAGAATGTTTTTATTGACTTGTTCGTAAAAAATAAATAAATAAATAAATAAAAATAAAAATAAAATAAATAAAATAAAATCTAGCAAATTTAGATGTGTTTACAGTGTCAATGCAACAAAATATCGCTTTTTTCTACAAAAAAGAAAAAGATAAAAATAGATCTTGAGTGTACAAAATAAATAAATAAACTATCAAAATACTCTTGCTTTGCAGTTCAAATAAAATTTTTAGAAATCAATAAATTGTATTAAAAATCAATTCATTATACTAACAAAATTCATTTTTAGAAATCGTAATTTTGTTATTAAAAAAAAAAAAAAAGAAAAAAATAAAGAAAAATCTGTCAAGAAAAGAACATGTACTGTTATGACAAATAAATTTTATTAGTGGAAAAAAATAACATGCTTTTAATTGATAGCAATTTCTTACACTGTTATGCTAGTTTCTTTGAGAGTAATTGTTTTACGTGTTTCAGATTGCTTGATTTTTTTTTTCAAAAAAAAGTTTATTTTTTTCTTTTTCTTTGCAAATAAATATCATTTGCATTTAATGAATTAGTGCATATTTTGTTATAACCTTTAGCTCATACCAGTGGCCGAGAGGCTCAGTCTTCGAAACTGGTAGAGACGGAAGGTGCTAGTTTCGAACCCAGACGCGCCCGTCAGCCTAGTCGTTCGGAGTTTTTCGTGGTTTTCTTCAAACTTTGAATTTCCATGCGCAAATAGGGGATAAGTTCTCTTAGGAGGGCGGTCCCCCTCCTCTTCGAGTTGAAAATTGATCGTCATAATTAGTAAATACAACCAACCTTTTGCTCAATAAGCCATAAAAAGACCGTTATGTAATAATTTTTAGCAATTAATATTATTAATTTTTATTTTTATAATCCACATTCTACGGAAAGAAGACATGTAATGATATGAGCAAAGTTACTACTGTTATTATTACTGGTCAATAGTAAATTCACAGTTTCTTGGTGCTTTAAAATTATGATTCCCTTCAATCATTTCTAAAGGTCAGAACAGAAATAATTATTTTGAGGCTATCGTTATTTTGAGTTCTAAATTTTTGTGTCCTCGTGAGCTATCTTCAGCAATGCCCGACTGATATGCGAGGCAGAGCTGAGGGGTGCCTGCTGTTTACCCCCTGATGAGTGTAATCAGAATTCTCTTTAAAATGTATAAATGATTAAAATTAGTTAATAGTGATCAAAATTGCGATATTTTCAAACATTTAGGAAAAGAGTATGGTCCCCTATCCATTCCCTTTTTCCAGTATCTCCCATCTACCCGTGCAAAACACAAGCTATATCATTAGAAAACTAATGAGTTTATTAAAATTTAATTATAAAAACATAGTATTATATTGTTTTTAAAAGAAATTCTTTATTAATGTTTTCCTCGCTATATAGCAAGTTAAAATCACTAATTATGACCAATTTAGGACATTTTCTTTTATTATGCATCTTATAACGGACGTAGATAAGCAAAATAAAAGTTTCAATGAAATACTCGTATCAACCAATGTATCAAATTTTCTACTATTATCCTACTAGAATTTTTTCTTAAAATTGTGACCATTTTTTTGTAAATATCTGCATCTAGATGTGAGCAGTACTGGGTACAAAATATATGCATACATACAATATGCATGAAATTTAATATTATTCACTTCCACATTACTCATAAAAATTTTTTGTTGGTTGACTCAAGGCTGGAGGCGGAAAGGTACTTGCACCGAACCCTCCCACACACACACCCCATACCGAATGGGCTAAGTCGGACCCTGAGCTTGATTACAATAATATATAATTTTCATGCATGGCGCTAAAATATTTTCATGATTTTTTCCAACATATAATTGATTATTTTCCCCTGTCGCAGTAAATGTAAATCTTTTAAATTATCAATTTATTCAAATTTTAGAGGTTTTTTAAAATTACAAATTTTAAATTTTAACGATTCTTTAAGATTCCAAAAATACCGCTGCATAAAACCTAAAACTTTCTGCTATTTACTTTTTTAATAAATCTCTAAATTTCCAGGATTTCTAAAATCCCTATTGCAGTAACTAATAGTTGGTCAATTTGTTTTCTTATCATAAAATTGGGACACATGTTTAATTATAATAGTTTTCTGCATATGATATCCTTTGCTGAGCTGTCTCCCAGAACTTTTAAAAACCGAAACTGACATCATTTTAAAAAAATATATTTGATTTTGTAAGAAATATGAAACGCTATTCGATTATTCAACTTTTAGATAATATCAAAAAAAAAAAAAAAAAAAAAAAAAAGGGGGGGGGGGGAGGGTTACAAAAAATATATACTTTAGCGATTGAAAGTAACTTGTGGAAATTCGAGCTTTGTATTTTGGTACAGGATAAAATCTTGCATAAAATGCAGAATATAAGTGAAATTACAATTTCATTTAGCAGTTATAATTAATAGATAGTCCTGTATTCGAATTCTTTATACAATAAAATAAGTTATTAATTTTATAGCCTAATATTGACAAGTAGGGTGCCAGTTTAAATCCGAAAAATTAATGTTAAAAAAATGTAAAATTAGCAAATAATTTACCGTTAAGTACTATTGTATTATGTAACTTATTTACATTGCGGTATATTACTACTTATTTTCTATAAATGAACAATTAAATTCTTCACGCCATAGTCTATTGTAAGAATAGTAGTTGTAGTAATCTAGTACTGCATGTCAGTAATTTAAATCAATTCCAATATGTTTGAAGCAGTGTGACATCGTTCAAGTACACCATAAACGATTCTTTTCTCCCCCCCCCCCCCCACACACACATAAGCAGCAATGTAACAAATTATTGTTTGTGCTACAGTAAATGAACCATAAATACTATAAATCCAATTTTCAGTATCGAAATTGCTAAAATAAATATTATTAATATAAATCAATTACATAGAAATCTGAGTATTTTTAAGCTAGCTAGAGTATGGCCAGTCAAACAGCAAAGAGATAGACAACCCAATTTATGAACTCTTTTGAACTTTGCTAGAAGGAGTTAAAAAAGGTTATGGAGCACATAAGAAGACAAGGTGAGTTGTTGAAGTCAATCCGATTAGCTCCATCAAATAAAAATGCTCATTTTAAAGATTTAAAGTTATTTATCTATAAAAAAAACTACTATTTTTTTTAACCATATTTCGATTACACTCATTCAGTTGTATCATAATCTAGGTTAATTCACAAGTAGCGTATAGATACATAGAAACATTTCAGCCAAATCTTAATATTACCTTTTCTTTTTTCTTTTTCTTTTTCTTTTTTTTTTATGGAGTTTGTCGGATTGAATTCTGAACGTTTCATATCTTGTGTACAACATAGAAGTTGAAATCGGATTACACAAATATACACACACATACATATATATAATACCATTATTCTACTCGCATTACCCCACTCCCGTGAAAAAAAAACATCGCTGCTCAAAATGGAATACTTTCACAGACTCATTGTACAACATAGAAGTTGAAATCAGATTACACAAATATACACACACATACGTACATATAATACCATTATTCTACTCGCGTTACCCCACTCCCGCGAAAAAAAGCATCGCTGCTCAAAAAGAAATATTTTCACAGACTCATTCAAAAAACCATGTATATAAGTAAATACATCAAATCTCCGGCAAAATTACTTTGAATCGAATAGCCCTTTTTATAAAAAATAACTAGTTGATTTGAGTCATTTTCTCTGAAACTTTATATGCAACTCTTTCCCTCCCCCCCCCCCCCAAAAAAAAAAGAATCTCGTATATTTGTGAGAAAGGGAAACGCCATTCGATTTCCTATTAAAATTATTCTAGAGCTACTTTGCTGGGAGTAACTTTGCACCATTTTATATAGCGGCTCTTTTAATGTTTCCATACAATTTTGATTTATGCCAGTGAAGTGAGATGAGGTTAAGTAATTACGTTACTCATATGTATTCGCCAATCTTTTTCATTCTTTCTCTTTTTTTTTTTTCTTTTTTTACAAATCTGTGTTGCAAACTTTTACCGAATTATTAAAAAACAAGTTACTGCCCTGTTAAAAATGAATTAACTAGAATTTAAATGTCATTTTATTAAATCATATATATGTAAAGCTTAACTGTACTATGAACGTCTAATTGAGGAAGGGAATAGTTAACAAAAACAAACATAATATCCATTTTTTTTTTTTTTTTTTTTTTTTTTTTTTTACAGCTGATGTTTGTAACTCATAGCATGATTACCGACAAATAACAATAAATCCGTAGATCTGTCATAAGTACTGCATTATATCAAGCGAAAATTATTATTCGTAAATCCTAGAGACTATTTAAATGTACGATAATCTGTATCTGATGTAGTATTATATTATAGAATAAAAACATGGCCACACGAACGAAACCTTAACGGCATTTTAAAGATTTCAAAATCTGTGGATTATATTTCCGCTTTGCAAATTTATGCCAGAAACTTCAAAAACTTTGCAATTTTATTTTCTGCAATTTTTAAAAATGTTTAAACATTGCATATTTTGAAGTTTTACATCGTCATAAGGGGGACAAACAAGTACTTTCAAGTACAATTTGTTTGAAAACTGTATTGCAATATACTTATTTGGTTTTAAAATAACTTCCAAGCATGATTTTTTTTAAATTTTATTCTCCATTACGGAGGAATAATAACTCATTTTCTCCATAAAACAAAAATTGAGATTTACCCGCTTACACGAATAATGACGGTTCTAGAAATAATATTCGATTTAGCGGTTAATTTGATTAAACGGGAAACATATAAATGTAGTATTTAATGTGTAATAAAATGGCAACATTATTAAATACAGAATAATTAAATAGGTGAGTAAGGGGATTGTTAAAAACTTTAATAGAATGATACAAATATATATATATATATATATATATATATATATTGATTGCATCGGATAGCTGAGGTCGATCTGTATAAAGGCCGTTTTTTACTTTTTTAGATTTTGGTTGCTGATATTTTTAATGAGGATGCTTTGACTTTGGGAACCGGTTTCGAAAATGAAAGTGTCCCCATTAAAAATAGCTGTAAAGAAAATCGAAATAACGTAAAAAAATGTCCTTTAACAAACGAAGACAAATAAAATACAAAATTGAATAGACTGTGTAATTTATTTCTCAATTTTTTTAATTCATCTCCCCCCCACCAAAAAAAAAGGGGGGGGGCTCACATGACCTGTCTATTGTACATATGCCGGTAAAATCCATGCTGGAAATACTAGAAATTTATTTTCCAAGTAAAAACCAAAAATGACAAAAGGTGGGGGGAAATTCCAGGTGAAATGAGTTTTTTACTCTCGTTTTCCAAAGTGTCTCGCACAATTATTATTAAGCGGAGACATTTTGTGAAAAGTATTTGGTTAAGCGGGTTAAAATAATACTGACCCAATGGGAATAAATTCGAATAAGCAGTTTATTCGATTATCCATAACCCAATTAAGTGGAGAGGATTGTAAAAAGTTCAGGATTAGACTCTGGCTAACTTTTCATATACCCAAATTAAAATGTTATAAATAAAATATAAATAAATAATATAAAACACAAATTTAACATATAATAAGCGAGCATTTTCAATTAGCTTATTAACCGGGTAAAGAATGCTTTAAAGAATTCAATTTATTTAAAAAAACTAGCTGACCCGCCCGGCGTTGCACGGTTCCGTGATAATATATTATCACGGATAATATATTATCACCGTGACAATATATTATCATTTAATATTATAATGTTAAAGGAACATGAAATTTGTGATTTTATCTCTAACTCGAAATACGTGAAATTACGTTGTCCGAAGTACACGGCCAATGACTGTGTGAAAAATTGGTTTAAAAAAAAATGAACAAATAATATTTAGCGGTAAAAATGTTCAAAAGGACTGCAATGGGAAACGCGAGAGAAACTTACATGCAATTCAAGAATAGATAAGATCATGATGCATATAAAAATCTATAATTTTAACAAAAATGACAAAAAATCGATGCTAAACGCACAAAAATAAAAAAAATCGTTAAACATCACATCGAAAATCGTATTCAAAATCGCATTGAAAATCACTGAAATTGAAAAATCATAACAGGCAAACTTTGAAACAAGAAAAGCTGAAAGTTTGAAACAAGTTTATTGTTATGATTCGCAAAAAATAGCCCGAAAATGTAAAGAAATACTACAAATCGCAATAAAAAATTCGTTTAAAGTTCCAAAAATCGCCGCACGAATTCCGAATAAACTTTATTGAAGAGAGAAAAGCAATTACTATATTGAGTGAAAAGAATGAAAAAGTATTCCTTTCACTCATGTGGAAAAATCGCCTCGAAACGTAAAAAGAACGCTAAAAATCGTCTAAAAATTAAATAAAAAATTCTAATAAAAAAATCAAAAATCGGGCTTTGAGGTGCAAAACTACATGTATAGAGAGGTACCTTCCCTCCGAGTTTTGTAACTCTGCATGCAGCGGTCTCTTCATAACAGCGCTGACACACACACAAACTTGTCTCTTTATTATTATAGATGCATCTCAGTTCACTGACTTTTTATGTTTATTTTTTTTACATAACTTTCAAGCATGAATTATTCATAAACCTATCTCAGTCGTGTGAAATCCGATTATGAAAGATTAATTCGTTTGCTCTGAAAAAAATGATAAATAGTTAAACATTTGTTTCTCGCTAATTTTTCAGAATGAAATTAAAACTTAGCGATAAATAACATAATGATATGAACAAAACACAAGTTTAACGGAAAGCAGACAAACTACATCCAGAAATCGAAACATCTATCGCAAAAATTATCAGAATAAAAAAGCCTGCAGTATAAAGCGAAATTTTTAGCAATTTCTCCCGCTATTAATTCCTAAAATGCAGTTAATTAAAGGTAAAACTATTAATAATTTTAAATTTTTTAATGTATTAGTAATATATTTTATCTAATATTGTTTTTGAGAAATCTTAAAAAAAAAAAAAAAAAAAAAAAAAAAAAAAAAAAAAAGCTTTAGTGTTATATATATAAATATATATATATATATATAGTTTACACCTACATTCTATAACTTGAAAAAGCCGATTTGGATTCCCTAGTTTGAATAAAAACAACAATTAAATCTAAATATCCCTTTAGAATTAATCAAATGGACCTTATTGTGTTAAAAATTTGTATGGATTTATTTACATCTATTTGTATATATTTTTATATAGTACATACTAATTTATCCCTTTATTAAATAACAGACATGACATTTGGTAGGAAAACCATTTATAACAAAAATCTGATGCATTATTTGATTCAGTTAAGCATCATGATCTTGAGTTATTCATTTTTTACAATAACAGAGAAAAAAAAAACATTTTACTTAGAATATTAACTCTCTATATTATTATTTTCTAACACGTATGCTTATTAAGAAAAAATCACACCATCCTTAATAAACAACTAAAAAAATCATACATGTAAGCATGTTAAAATTTTTAAATAGAACAATTTTGAATATTCTATTTATTCTCAAAAATTCTCAAAATTCTCAAAAAAGCCGTTTAATTAAAAATTAGTAATTTTTAAATAAACGGCTTTGTTCGTCCATTATTGTCTTAAATACAAAAACACAGTTTAAAAAAATTACAATATAATAATAACAATATTTAAATTCAAACATAAAGGAATCAAATGTTTTATTTTTATAAAAATTGTACTGATTTTTCCAATTTATTTCAGTTTCGAAAATTTTAAATTTAAATTTATTTTGAATACGACAAAATTCTTTTTCTTTCTTTAATTATAGCACAGTTATAGAATAAATTTCATCTTTTACAATAACCATATCCCTGCCGGAAATAAACAAACTGGTACATAGAAGTTTCACCTATTGTATGTTAAACCTTTAATGCATTTGGTACATTAATCCTTGGCCAAGTGACAAGCACGCAAGGCCTCTTTACCGCCCCTATTGTCAGCAAGTCTTGTAGAAAGGGGGGAGAGACATGCAGAATAACCCGGCAAGGCCCGTTTTCAAACTTTTGGGATCGCTCTCATGCTGGAATTTCTGAACATTTTTGCAGGTCTACACCAGTAATTATCCTCAGACCCCAAAACTACCATTAATAAAAGAGTTTATATATATATATATATATATATATACACACACACAGACAGGGTTTTTTTTTTTTTTTTTTTTTTTTTTTTTTTTTTTTTTTTAACTGACGTTATTTAGAGCTCTCTGTAAGTAATTCTAATAACCGGAACTGCTTTAAAATTTATATGGGGATTAATAAGAACAAGGAAAAAGAGATTCCACGAAAAAAAAAAAAAAATAGTTCCAATCACCAACAAGGGCTATATAATAAAACATTTGAATTTAAAATAAAAATAAAAATTAAATAAAATAAAAAAATAAATACAATTGGAATTTGCATAACCAATATATATATATACATATATACAGGGTGATTCAAAAAAGAAGGGAAAAATTTTAAGGGGTAATAGTATACATCAAGACAAACAATATTGAATAGAAACCAAGGGTCCCAAGCGTTTTCCAAAGGAGGTAGCCGCCATTAAAGTTTAGGGACCAAAATTTGAAATAAACATAAAAAACGGAAAAATCGGTCGATTGATTTGCGGTTTTCACTAAAATTATTCTTTATGTTGGTATTTTCTTGTAAAAAAATTATAAAAATAAATTCCGAAAAATGTCGATAGAGGGCGCTTTAGACTTTGGAGTAACGAATAACTGTTTTTACCGTTATTTTTTGCATTGCATTAAATGGTTTCGCAAGCCTAGACTTAAACTTAAATTTTGAGCTCAAAATCTGAATAGTTGGGAAGCTGGACAGTGTTCAAAGGGTTTAAATTTCAAATGATTATAAAAAACGGAAAAATCGGTCGATTGATTTGCAGTTTTCACTAAAACTATTCTTTATGTCGGTATTTTATTGAAATAATTTATAAAGCTAAATTTAAAAAAAATGGCGATAGAGGGCGCTTTAGACTTTGGGGTTACGAAAAACTATTTTTTACCGTTATTATTTAAATCTCGTTAAATTTTTTTCGAAGCTTAGACATAAACTTAAATTTTGCGCAGAAAATCTGAATCATTGGGAATGGTTAAGTAGCGCAAGCTGAACTGTGTTCAATGGGGATGGGGAGTTTCAAATTTCAAATGATTATAAAAAACAGAAAAATTGGTCGATTTGTTTCCGGTTTTCACTAAAACTATTCTTTATGTCACGTTTTCCATAAAAATAAATTTTGAAGATAAATTTTTTAAAATTTCGTTTGAGAGTGCCCTTAACTTTAGAGTGACCAACAACTATTTTTAAGCGTTATTTTTTGCATCTAATTAAATGCTTGCAAAAGCTTAGACTTAAATTTTGAGCTCAAATTCGAATCGTTGGGAGGAGTTAAGAAGCGCAAACTGAGCTGTGTTCAGGAGTTGAAATGTTACCCTCACCACTCCTCGAACACGGCTCAATTTTGCGCTACATAAATACTCACAACGATTCAGATTTTGAGCTCAAAAGTTAACTGTAAGCTTTTACAAGCATTTATTAGATACAAAAAATACCAGTTAAAAATAGTTGTTGTTTACAATAAAGTTTTAGGCGCCCTCTAACTTGATTTTTTTAAATTTATCTTTAAAATTTCTTTTCAAGGAAATACTGGCATAAAGAATAGTTTTGGCGAAAACCATAAACGAATCTACCATTTTTCCGTTTTTTATGATAACTTGAAATTTGAACCTCCCCACCCCCATTGAACACAGTTCAGTTTGCTCTACTTAACCACTCCCAACGACTCAAATTTTTTGCACAAAAATTAAGTTTATGTCTAAGCTTCTAAAAAAATTAACGAGATGCAAATAGTAACGGTAAAAAATAGTTTTTCCTTACTCCAAAGTCTAAAGCGACCTCTATCGTCATTTTTTGAAATTTAGCTTTATAATTTATTCTGAATAAAATACCGACATAAAGAATAGATTTAGTGAAAACCGCAAATCAATCGACCGATTTTTCCGTTTTTTATAATCATTTGAAATTTAAACCCTCTGAACACTGTTCAGCTTGAGCTACTTAACCACTCCCAACTATTCAGATTTTGAGCTCAAAATTTAAGTTTAAGTCTAAGCTTGCGAAACCATTTAATGCAATGCAAAAAATAACGGCAAAAACAGTTGTTCGTTACTCCAAAGTCTAAAGCGCCCTCTATCGACATTTTTCGGAATTTATTTTTATAATTTATTTACAAGAAAATACCAACATAAAGAATAATTTTAGTGAAAACCGCAAATCAATCGACCGATTTTTCCGTTTTTTATGTTTATTTGAAATTTTGGTCCCTAAACGTTAATGGCGGCTACCTCTTTTGGAAAACGCTTGGGACCCTTGGTTTCTATTTAATATTGTTTGTCTTGATGTATACTATTATCCCTTAAAATTTTTCCCATCTTTTTTGAATCACCCTGTATATATATATATACACATATATATACTCTTTTATGGGCTCGATAACTTCTATAATTCTGCTCAGATATAAAGTTTATATTAGCGAAGAAGTTTATGCATGACAGACATATGATGAATTTAAAAATGGGCGAAATAAAGGGTGTTTTTGGAAGAAAAAAATTCATAACTTCAAGTCAATTATCAAGATATCTAATCCAAATAATTTTCTTTATAAATATACGTAATATTATCTAAAACTTTTGTATTGCTATATTTTTGATGCGAACTCTTACTGATAAGGGAAAAAAAAATAAATAAATAAACATAAAAATAAAAGTAAAAACGAAAGAAAAAAGTGGGGTGGGAAAAAAAATATCTATTACTTCGTCAATTTTTAAGCTATTAAATCAGATTATATTTATTTTACATCTTCTTAATAATATCTACAGCTTTTTCAACGACAAGTTTTTTATAGGCCCAATCCTTATAGCTAAAATAAATTTAACAAAAATAGTAATTGAAGAAAAAATCTCAAATCAATTACGCTTATATAATGACTCATTTTAAAATTTATTTTTGAATTTAAACGCATCCTAATGACAAGTATTCTAATTTGGGAGCTATATATTGTGACGACACTTTTACTTTTTGCCTGAAAGAAACGCAAATCGCGAGCTAATAACCATTGAAATGAGTTTAAGTTAAAAGATAATAAAAATGGTTAGCCTTATTATTATTTAATAAAATTATCTTAATTTTCGCAAAATTGTATTATTATTTAATCTATTTATTAAATTGTATTATTATTAAAATTATCAGCGGTTAGCTTTATTTTCCATTAATGCGAATTCATTAATTTAATAATTTTTCTTAATTAAAAATAGTGAAATATAAAAGCTATATAACAAAAATAACCTGAATATAGTTAACATGACAGACACACATTATTTGTTAAGGACTAGATAAAGCTTTTGAACGTTATTATTATTATTATTATTATTATTATTATTATTATTATTATTATTATTATGTTAATTTAAACACAGCAGTGATGTGGATACCGTCCACTGGTCAGCAGGTGTTTAGACATCTGTGGGTGCTCTGCTTGAAGAAAAGGAAAAACAATTATTTGAATAGTTCCATGCTTAATAAATTAATTTAAATGGTTCAGAAATAGTTCCAGTTTCATTTTGCACTATGAAAATAAAAGCAAACGTGGCCGTCTTCTAGAGTGAAATGGGTTACAGGATCACTTCACAAAAAGCACATTTGGACATGGCAAAATTGCCTGTAATAAATACGAAAAAAAGAAATAAAAAGGTTAGAAGTAAACCGAATGAAAAGACAGCAAAAAAAAAGCAGAAAATGGATTATAAAAAAGTGAAATGATGCAATTTGTGTTTTCTATGAGAGTGCTTTTTCTTCGGACAAATGTGGTGGTGGAAATTCTGGATTCAATGTTAAAAATAAAATATGTAACTAGAACGACTGCATCTACCATAAACATGATTATGATATTTGGTTTTTTTTTTTCAAATAAAACCACTGTCATTTCACGCAGCAACTTTATTTTGTCCCGTTAAAAACAATTCAAGAAACATAGGGTAATCAATAAACATTTTAGGTACTATATTTTTAGAGATATAGACGAAAATTAAGTGCGGAAATATGACCCCCCCCCCACCCTTCTTTTTCTAAATCAGCTGAAACTAAAATAATGAAAAAATTTAGAGATTCTAGACTCTAATTTATGTGTTCCAGGAAAACTATAGCTATTACCCTAGAATACATAGATTTTGAGAAAAGCGCATTTTTTCGTTATACACAAATTTCGATTTGCGGTCATTCAGCAAAGATTTTCAGGAGCGCTGGTATAATCTGGTATAAAATTGAAAGTGTGTGATGGTTAGAAACTTAAAAAATTGAAATAGCAAAAACTGCAAAACCGAAATTCTATTTCAAATTTCAAAGTGCTGCCATTCATAAAATGATGTATGCGTTACGCAGATAAACGTTTGGCCTTTATAATATAGATTGTAAGAGTTTTCCTCGAAATTTATAAACTTACAAACACAAAATGCCAAAACATGTTATTTACAGATATGATATTTAATTGGCTTAAATTTTAGTAACTTTTCAATCATTTTTATACATTGAATTACATGCTGAATTATAAGCACTTGTTGTTTGATGAAAATTTATAGCATTATAACATCTGAAAATTCAGTTTAGAGCACTTTATAGAAGTTTAGTTCAAATTCTAAATGCTTCTAAACAGCATTTTGTGAAAGATTGCTTTCAATGAAAATTGGAAATATCGTTCGATTTCATACTTTCTAAATATCAGTATATGTCATTCTCATGCAATAGCCATGCAAGTACAAACAAATATGAATTCTGGAGAGTAACCAGTTTGGGTTTGAAGTCAATCTTAAGGCTGCTCTCAAATTTAAAGAAGCTTTTTTCTAACACATTTCTGAATTCAATTTTACTCGAAAACACATTAAATTAGAAGGCGTTCTAATTCAGAATTCAATCGAATGTTGTTTCAATTCATGGTAAACGCATATGAAAAATTTTATTTTTATAAAGTTATAGAAATGATTATTTATTTATTTATTTACGACATTTAAGCACTAGTAAAACTTTTTCCGGGTCCTAATAAGTAAAACAAGAAAAGTTTCACTTTTGTACAAATAAAACTTACCAAGTTATGATAATTTGAATTTTAAGAATTTTCAACAGTTTTTGTCAATAAAAACAGAAAAACGCTTTTTATCTATGAGTTACAAAAAAAAAAAAAAAAAAAAAAAAAAAAAAAAATGGTGTGTGTTAATTAATACATGGAATATCTTGAAAGAGTTAACAAAATTTGGGGCACCGGTTCCATTTAAAATGGAAATCCTCTGCAAAAATTGTAATCCACTACTTGACATATTATGATTCATTTTATTTATTTATTTATTTTGTATGTATATACAGAGTATCTTGTAAGATGTAGTACGAATGCAGACCAGATGTTTATAAGTACTGTGACTATTGTTGCCAAGAGTTACCATGATTCTATTTGCACACAGAAGAGTTTGTGGGTAAAAAATCATTAAATCATCCTCAATGTAATGATATATTACTATACCCCTCGAGCACAGATCATAGAGATATGGTCGAAGCTGTAAGCGCAGTTTATGATCTCCTCCTACCATAGGCGCACTTTTTGTACACCCGTACATCAAGTATCTATCGTTTACCGCATAATTTTTTCAAGAATGGGGTAGCTGCGACATGTATCCGGAGAATCTGAACCATCTAAAATCCAGTTACTCCCAAAATTATAAATAATTTTTATGAGTTTCTCTTACTACGGAAATTAATTAATTTCTTTTTTTTTCCTTCAAATTATGAAAATTATATAATGCCATTAAAAATAACATAATAATAATAATAATAATAATAATAATAATAATAATAATAAACATGTTGGGGATAGCAAACTAAATTTCTGAACTCATATTTCGAAAGTTTGAAATTTTACGATACAGATGACATAAAACAAAGTGATATTATTAGTAAATTATCGAAACCAGTGAAAAATAGTTCTGTTTGATATTAAAAAACGGTAACATTTTTCAAAAATTTATTGAAAAATCGTGTTTTTTTTTTCCTATAGAATATTCATTTAACTTTTATACTTAGTACCTAAAGAAAAGTACATAAGTACTTATTTAATTATTAAGTTCATTGTATAAATAAATCTATTGTTCCTTTAATTAACTTTTATTCTTATAATTTTGATTTAAAAAAATATTCAAGTTAGTGGCTGTAGACCACGCTGCGTTTTTACACAATACTCAATTCTTGTAAGTGATCCCCCCCCTTTCAGTTTTTACCATAATAGCTCATTGTTTTTATTATTAGATAAAATATTGTATGATCTAGTAACTTAGCTTGTAACTTAGCTCGTGTCTAGTAACTTAGCTCGTGTAATTGAGATAGTTGAGTGTAGAAATTGGTAATATACTATACCAATGAGTAACGTAAATGTGTACGAATGGACAGAAAATGGCATTATCGAGTAACTGAGATAATTGTGTGTAGGAGCTGGTGAAATACATTACCATTGAGTAATCTATATTGCTGTGCATTCAAGCTGTTGATTGCATTATCGAGTAATTTAGAAACTGTGTAAAGAGTTAAAAAAATACAGCGAGTCTTCGAGTAACTCTACTCAGTAATCAAAGAAAGAAAACATTTTTAATTGATATTTGTGTGTAGATGATCAAAATGATATTTTTTAGAGTCATGTCATGCATTATTTTTTATGCTTTCATTTCACAGTAAAGGTGTTATGAAATGGTAATTTGAGTTTATTTCAAAATTGATCTAAAAGGCGATTCTTTTAATATATTAAATGAAGGCTTCTTTTAATTGGAAATATTTTGACACCAAATTTTTACCCATACGTGTTGCAATACAATATCGTGAGATATTCTATATATTTTGTAAATACGCCCGGTGGAATTACCCATGTAAATTAAAGCTTTTATTGACCTTTTCCATGGTAATACTTTCGTCACTTTACTGTTTTTGAAAATGCTAATTTTATTATTTATTTATTTATTTATTTTAGTGTTTGAGATAGAGATTTAAACACTTCTAATAAATCTGCGCATGGGATAAGCCCTCGGGCTTTTTATAAAGTATATAAAGATGCGTTAGATTTCATAGTTTTTCACTTTATAATTCAGTAAAGAATGTTATATGAAACGTAATATTATACGAATCTAAAAACCGACGAGCAGTCTCGTGTAATACATATTTTAAAAACTCAAAGGGGGGAAAAAGCCAAAATATTAGTGTTTAAAAATGTAGTAGGAATTTTTTAAAATGCAATTTTTTAAAACATTTTCACAATTTTAATTAATAATGTAGTTTGTTTGTTTATTTTATTAATTCACTGTTAACTGAACATTAAAAGTAGTCAGTTCACCGTTTAATCTATATTTTCAAAACTAAACAAAATTATTGAAAGATACACTCTGAAGAGATATTAATCTTATCGCTATTATTTTTATTTTCTTAATTACACTACCAACCCAAATATCAATATATATTTCTCATTATCTCCAGCTTCTAAATTTTGATAAAATTATTCATCGTAAAAAGTAACAGACAATCCAACAATTTGATAAAATGCTTGTCGAAATTCTTGTAAATAAGCCAACCTTCCCGACATCTTTTTACGGTAATACCTTTGTATTTTTATAACTAGGTCAATTATTGTATTATCGAGTAATTAAACTTCTTGTGTGTGCTGAACATAGCTTTATCGAGTAACGGAGATATTTGTATGTAGGAATTGACAAAATACCGCATCACCGAGTAATTTATATTTCCTAATACATACGGGTAGAATATTGCACAATCGAGTAACTAATAATGCTGTGTATACATACGGGCTAAAATTCGTATGATCGAGTAACTTATATTGTTGTGTATATATGGTAGAAGATTGCATGATCGAGTAACTGAAGTGGCTGTGTAGAATATGACAAAATACCGCATCTTCCAGTAACCTTAGCTTACTTGGTAGAAAGCCATTGCATCTGTAAAAGTTTTGGGGTTCGAGGCTATCAAAATACACTCCATAAGATGGCGCTGAAACCAGTGGCAAATAAAATGTTACACACGGTGTGTATTCATGACGGCAATAAATCGCTTCTCCGAGTAACCTCAAAAAACGGCAGATTTAGCATCCTGGTTATTGAAAACGCGTAATTCAGGTCTCAAACACTCCGAGTAACCTCCAAAAGTTACTCGAAGCGTCTGAGGTTACTCACTCTGTTGGTGTTTAAACCGACGAAGTTACTCATTTTACAGGGTAGACCAACGCACACACACACACACACACACAAATATATATATATATATATATATATATATATATATATATATATTACAATTATAATTTGTTGCTAGTTTTATAAATAAGTTTTACGTTATGTCTTTTTATTTCTTAATGGGGCGGAATTGAATCAAAATAATGAGACCTTCTTACCTGCAGAACATCATAAATGATTGGATAGACCTCCTTCGTCCAAACGGCCACTCGTTTTGATAATTTCTTGGTAAGATAAAAATCTGTGAATAGCTCTGTAATGAGAATACCAATCGACCAACAATCAAACTGTTGAGGTTTCACCGGACTATTTCCTGTACCATCGAAAAAGGTCTCTGGTGCTCTGAGAGGTTGTGGGATGCCAAATCTGCAAGAGAAAAGAAATGCAGCAAAATGCCGTTCCTTCAAAATAATCTATAAATCATCTTTAACATGGAAACATTTAATTGACATCAAAAGTTTACAATTTTTTTATAAAAATTAGTCACTGTGATTTTTTTTTTTTTTTTTTTTTTTTTTTTTTTTGCACTACGTTTTTCTAAGAACAGAAACTTTAAAAGAACTGGCCATTTCTTACAATATATGTTTTTTTTTTTTTTTTTTTTTTTTTTTTTTTTTCCTTTTACAAAGTGAGAACAATTTTTTTAAAAATTTTCAATAGACAATAATTTTTATTTTAATAGACAATAATTTTCAATAGTTGACATTTAATCACATAAAATTATTATCTGTGATTAATAGCAGCAATATTGTTAGTCTGCAAAAAAAATTTACTCAAATATTTCTAATCGAAAATAGTAGTGCCGTACTAACAGAAGATTCTGAAAACTGTACTACTGTTGTTATGGAATGACCTGCTTTGTATCTTCACCCCAGTCCTTAAGGAAATGCGTGGAGTATCCTCAGAAGAACTTTAAATTCGAATGACAGAGAATTAGTGTCTGTGGCAGAACTGAAAGCAGCTCTCATTGAGAAATGGGATAACATTGATATTAATGTTTTCCAGAGTTAATGTTCCCCAGTCTCATCCAGTAAATGGTATGCCACATCGTATATTCCAAATCATGTGTAAGCTTGACAGATATAATTGCTATTCACAGTAGTGGCTTTTTCGGCGGGACACCTTTTCCCTCCTCATTTTTTTACTTTCATTTTATTTCCTGATCAAGTAGGGCAGGGAGTAAGTTACTGTTATTCTCTCTTTTAAGAAACCGGCGATTAAAAATTAAAAATAAGCAAAGTGCTCATCTCAAATGAGTTAACTATATTATTAAAAGAAAATCGTTGCTTAAAGAATATTAAGATTTGTAATAAACTATACAAAGTACGGTAAGCAATAACTGTATATATTAAAAAAGCATTAATGAGTATACCATAAAAGTTCAAAGACAGAGGAAGCCTAGATAATACCAAATATTGTTATTCTGCATAACTTTTTTTTCTTATATTTATCCATTTATAGGAACTTAACTCGGTACTGTGAATAAAAATTAGTTAAACTTAATTTGGAATTTCATAAAACAAAATTCAGCGTAGTAATAACATTATCTTTTTCCGGTGTAGCTAACAGAAAACCCTTGTTCAGTGTATAAACCTGACTTTGTGCTAAAGCAGTTTGTGTAGTAAGGAGCTCGCTACTATGTAAAGCCGCTTCGGTCTGTGGCGCGTTTTCCGGACGTATTTAATTAACTTTTAAATGAACAAGTGTCGTATTAGAGACCCACTCAATGCAAACTAGTAGTGAACCCTATAGCGTTTATGGAAGTTTCGCTTCCATAGAGATTTTAAAAAAGAATTAAACATTTTAGTACCAAATATTTTGTACCGTAGTGAACGCTATATCCAAGGTAAGAAAAGTTTTGCATTAAATAAGCCATACATTAAACAAATCTTGGCATAATGGATATATATATAGTTCTTTAATTTCTTATGTGTGCAAATCCTTATTTATGTGATTAATCCGAATTCAATAAGTATGTTTCCAACAGTATCAGGTTTATTGCTTTTATACTGCTACTAGATATTGCATTACACAAATACACTATATTGCCATTGATTATTGGACACTTGCGATTTTAGACATTTTACTAAATATCTAGAAAAATACATGAGGAATCAACTCGAAACTCTTAGTGTATAAATATAATTGTATACGCCATACATCGTCGTGAAGATTTTTTACCGAAACTCCATAGAGGACCGTCAACAAATTAAAAAAGAATGAATGTCTTTTGAATAACCCTGTCAAAACTAATGTAGCAAAAGTGCTCAAACTCTAGATTATGATTGAATGCCTTATTGTAATATACTGTGTTCATTTTTATGTAAATAGCATGCATACTCGCAGAGTAATTAAGGTTTTTATAAAAATGGTCCCAAATTTTTCCAAGTTTTTTCCTTATAATTTTCAGAGTTCTTAATATAAAATAATATTTTTTTCAGAAAATAGGACAAACAACATTGCAGACAGTACCCTGTAATCAGAATTAAAAAATAATAAAAATTGTATGAAAAATGAGTAGGTTTACTAAATAATTTTTTACTGCGCATGCGTCAAAGATATCAAAATTTCATTTACATATTATGTTAGCTAAATGTATAGAGCAACTTTTGTAAAAGTCTCAAAATCATAGCTTGAAAATTCTGAAAGTAATCGTCTATAGAAAAAGGACAAAATCCGTTGTTTCCAAAATGAAGCAAAAAAATGAGGGATTTTATCCAAATGTAGTAGTACATCCCGTATTGTGTATTCTATATTGACACTAATCAATGAATATATGGATACAACCCCTCTTGTTTTTGCTTCATTTTGAGAATAACGGATTTTCAACTAATTCAATTGACGATTATTTTCAGAATTTTCAAGTTATGATTTTGTGACTTTCACAAAAGTTGCTCTATACATTTAACCAACATAATATGCAAATGAAATTTTGATATCTTTGGCGTATGGGCAGTAAAAAATTATTTAGTAAACCTACTCATTTTGTGCAAAATTTTCATTATTTTTTAATTCTGATTACAAGGTACTGTGTGCAATGTTGTTTGTCATATTTTCTGAAAAAAATATTATTTTATATTAAGAACTTTGAAAATTATAAGGAAAAAACTGGAAAAAATTTGGGACTATTTTTATAAAAACCTTAATTACTCTGCGAGTATGCATGCTATTTGCATAAAAATGAACAAGGCTTATTACAATAAGGCATTCAATCATAATCTAGAGTTTGAGCGCTTTTGCTACATTAGTTTTGACAGGGTTATTCAAAAGATATTCATTCCTTTTTAATTTGTTGACGGTCCCCTATGGAGTTTCGGTAAAAAATATTCACGGCGATGTATGGCGTATACTATTATATTTATACACTAAGAGTTTCGAGTTGATTCCTCATGTATTTTTCTAGATATTTAGTAAAATGTCTAAAATCGCAAGTGTCCAATAATCAATGGCAATATAGTGTATATTATTAAAATTGTTATTTATATTTTAAAGACCGATGGTATTTAGAGTATGCGCGCCCGTCATTAGTTATGATCAAACCCTCCCTGTCTTTAAGGTTTAATATCTTGGCTAATTATCAAAGAATTTTTTTTAAAATCATCATCAACAATGCTTTTACACTTCTGCTACGGTAGGTGCCTCTAATGCTCCTTAACATCTTTGGTCAATGGCCACATATCGAAATTTCTGTGAAGCAGAAACATGCGCTTTTCTCAAAAACTACGCCACCTAGAGTAATCGCAATAGTTTTCCTGCAAGGTTTCAAGTTACATCTGTAACCTCTAATTTTTTTTCAAAAATTAATTTTGGTACATTCGGAATTAGATGGGAGAGAAGGAGCAAGGAACATATTTTTGCATTATACATTTTCATCGATATATTTGAAAACACAATACCTAAAATTAAAAAGAATATATTTTTGTGTTCAGCGTAATGAAAGCTTTCAAAAGATACCCACACGATAACAAAGAAAAGACTCTTTTTCTTCAAATAAATTAATGAGATCTCCTACTCCCTCCTAAATATATTTGTAAATGTCTAAAAATCTGTAAATATATGGGTCAGTAGTCTTTATTACCCGATTTTGAGCTTGCCGTGTTTCATAGTTTATGAGTAAAATGGTTGTGAAAGACGGACAGACAAAAACGAGAGTGTCTTATAATGGTTCCGTTTTCAATTTATAAGTACGGATTCCTTAAAAAGAATAGAGAAACGGTGTTGGTTGAATATGGCACCTGAAATGAAGTGCAGAACGCGGAATATGCCACATGAAGCAAAGAACGCTGATGCCTGTGATAAGATGCCCGGCGACTGGTGGTCATTATACAACTTGATTATATTTTTATTATTTAAACCAATGGGATATTTTTAAGCAAGGTATGAACTATTAAATTTATAAATAAAAATAATTTTTATAACTAAAATATTAGGTATTTAAACACTAAAAGTAAGGAAGATAGGTATCTACATTTTGAAATGGTGAACTAAGAAGCCAAAAGATGTGAAGTGGAAAACGTTTTTAATACCCAAAATAAGAGTTTTTCTTCTTTTTCTTTCTTTTCTTTTTCTTTTTTTTTTTTTTTTTTTTTTTTACTATTTTTTTACTTAAAAAATTTCATCTTTTGGAATTTCAGCGTTTCCTCCTACATTTTTAGAGTACGACTAGATACGGCTACCCGAAGATACCAGAACTGTTTGGAAACAGGTGAGACTCTCAAATCGATTGAAGAGGGAAACAGATTAAATGGCCGAAGGATAGTCAAACAAATACTCTGCGAAAGCTACTGTCATTTATGCTACTGCATATTAAAAGGAAATCTTACATTATTAATATAACATTTATTAATTACCACAAACTTCATTATTAATTAAAACTTTTAATGTAGTTTAAAAACGATAGCTGAAGAAATGATACACAAAAACACAAATACACTTCTGATACTCAAAATCATTGCACACATACTTTTTTTAACAGTTGGATTGCACTTTTAAAATTTTTCTTCGCGTGTGATTTTATTCAACAAAATATTATGTTTTGACATATTATAAAAGCAAAATGAGAGAAGACCTTGTTATAGTTAAAACTAATTAATTATGCGGAAATGAATAGCTAAATTAGCTATGGAAATCCAAATTGGGAAATACTCACGAATTATTACTTTTTAATATTTCAATCAAGAAATTAAGTCATACAATGTTAAAATAAAATATTGTATCTTAATAAAATGCACTTACCCTCATAGCATGCATGGTCACCGTGACGTCACAATGACGTCACTGTGACCATGTAAGCTATAAGGGTAGCATGACGTCACTGTGAGACACTTTTGGCTCATCACATCTGTGACCAAAATGCCACTACTCAGTGACGTCACATTGTGACTGAGATGTGACTTTCTTAAAAAATTTCAGACAATAACAAATAGTCTTCAAAACATGTAATTTCCCGTAAGGCATGATAACGTCACTGCGACGTCGTTGTGAAGTCAAATTGTGACTTTGTGAGCATCGATTGTCAATGTGGCATCACGTGACGTCGATGTGAAGTCACAGTGACTAAAATGTGAAGTCGTTATGGCCGTTTTAGAGCGCGTTTGTGACGTCACATTGTGACCACTTTATGAAGTCACGGCGTGACAAATTTGTGACTACTTTGACATTATTGACATTGTGACTGCTTTGACATGTGACGAAACTGTGACAAAAGCTACGATGTTTAAAGTGGCAGAAACATGTTTTTTAAAGTAAATAACATGTTTTGAATAATATTTGTAATTTTCTAAACATTTTTAAGAAAGTCACATCTTAGTCAAAATGTGACGTCACTGCGTGGTGGCATTTTGGTCAGAGATGTGATGTGACCAAAGTGACTCACAGTGACGTCATTGTGACGTCACTGTGATCATGCATGCTATGAGGGTTACTTTAAAAAGCATGTTTCTGCCAATTTAAAAATCATCGCATTTGTCACAGTTTCGTCACAATGTTAATGTCAAAATAGTCACAAATGGCACATTTTTCACAAATTTGTCACACCGTGACTTCACAAAGTGGTCACAATGTGACGTCACTAACGACTTCACATTTTAGTCACTGACTTCACATCGACAATCAACGGTCACAAAGTCACACTGTGACTTCACAACGACGTCACTGTGACGTCACCATGCCTTACGGGTAGTTAAATTATGGCAATGAAAAATAATATGTACAGTAATGTATTTATAATAATAATTTTATTATGAAAAATTGCAATATAAATTCAATGGATACAGTTTATCGGTTTCAGTTTCTTGTTATTGTAGTGAATAGACAACAAATTGAAAGAAAACAACGAATTAGTGAAGAGCCAGATTAACTCAAGAGAAGTCAAGTATCATCAAAATGTAATTTTAAAAGAAAGAAAGAAAGAATGAATAATATTCATCCTTTTGTACGATCTTTTTAGGAATTGGGATAACGAAAATGGGATACATGTACGTCTAAAGCCTTCCTCATCAACATAAATATGTAAATAAATAAAATAAAATAGCGATGTAAATTTAGAATCAGCGATACAGACGCAAACCAGAGACTAAAAAATGTAAAATATGAGCAGATTATGGTAGTAAATTTTACATATTCTAGCGTCTTTAATATAGTTTTTGAATTTATAATGATACTGCGTCGAGAAATATCTTAAGAATTAAATAATAACAAAACCAAAATAAATAAAAATAATAACACAAACTGTTTAAAGTTTAAACGGCCAGACCGTAAGGAGTTAGTCGGAATGTGTCTTGAGCATGGGTGAAGTCTTAAAGATTTATTTTTTTAAATATCCAAAAATTTTTTAAGTGATTTCATTTTTGAAATAGGATTAACAACCATGCTATTTCTTTAATCAAGACATTTTTTAGAAAATATTGTCCACGGAAAATAAACACCTGCCTGTTCTCGATACAGCAAATGCTTTAAGAAAGGACAATAATTCCAGAAAGAAAAATAAAAATTTTTAATCGTCACTTTTTAAAAATCTGATCAAAATGCATGATCAAAAATAAATTTGTAAAACACATAAATAATTTTATAATTAAAGTTTTTCAGTTACATAATTTTAACAAATTCGGTATTCGGTTTCAAAGTTGATACTACTTAAAAGCTACTGTTTGCTACAGGACCTCTGACATAGAAAAAAGACAGCCCCTCAAAAAATAAATGAGATCAAGATCTCATCGCCATGTCACTGTTTGTACGAAGTGGATCGTAAACTTTCTTTCTACAAGAATGCAGAAAGAATCATAAAGTGAAAAATTGTAAAAGTAAAATAAGTATTGACTTAGATAGTCCTGTAGAGTTATAAAAAATCTGCTCTGAATTACTTAAGATTAAGGAAATTATACTAACGCATCTCAAAATTTACTGTCTATGCGCAATAAATACCAAGAAACTCTTACGATGTTGCAGCAGTAGCGTCATAAACAGTGAAGAACATATTGCTTAGCATATCATACTGTAACAAGTGTAAATTTTCCAAGTGGGTGAAAAAGTCCGGGTCAGGATTCGAACATGAAATATTTTAGCTGAAGCTACCAATGCTCTTCCAACTGAGTCATCCTGGACAAATTTGGGAGGACAAATTCTCTCAACTAACCTTAACGATCACATAATCTGGTCTGATACTTTGGATCAAGACCTTCTGTACTGATCTTCGATTTATTCTGTTGAGCTGATCCAAAGTATCAGACCAGATTTTACAATCGTTGTAGTTATTTCAGTAAATTAGACCTCCAGTATCCGTCCGGGATGACTCAGTTTGAAGAGCACTGGCGGCTTCAGCCAATGCATACTATATAGTAATCCTGGCCTTAACTTTTTCGTCCGCTTGGAAAATTTACATCTGTAGTAATTCATTTACCGATTAAATAATCGTGTTATAAATTAATCTAACATATCACATAGGCAAAATATCAGAGAAACGGATCTGAAAAAAGGGAATAAATAAAGAAAAGTAACACCTACTTATCTGATCGACTATTGGTGGAACTTAAAAGGTGAAATGCGGTAATCTGAATGACGTCATCTCTGGTCAGAATCATGTTTTTGGCTTTCAAATTCATGTGTGCATACCCGCTAGAATGCAGGTACTGCACACCATTGGTGATACCTTCAAGCCATTGGACTATTTTCCACAATGCTTGTCGATCGTTCTTGAAAAGCTTCTCTTTGATTTTCTCTTCCAGTGTGATTTTCTCAGCTGAGGTATGGAACAGATAGGATTCTTTCTTGATCAAATATTCTAATTTTATAAGGGGAAGGATGTTGGGATGATTAAACTTCTGCCATTCCGTTTCATTTTTCCCAGCGTATTCTTTTTTCAGGATTCTGATTTTGATTTCTTCATCTTTGACATCCTTTTTCGCTATTATACAACCCCCATAGTATCCGCATTGAATTATTTTGGAAACTGAAAATGACTTTTCTTGAATCACGGAATCCAAAAAATTTTTGTATGTCTGTTCCGGGGGAGTTATAAAACATTTTTGTGGCTCGGCGATTTTCTTTTTTCGGCGCCAGCAAATGAGATCCATATTGAATTTTTTTATGTGTGATAACTTTTTTAATTAGTAGAACTTTTTAAATGCTTTTGAAATAAGAATATAAGTAAAGTATTTTTAGAATATAACTTTTTTATGACTTAAAACTTTATCAAGCAACAACTATTTGCGAATTGTAGAATGTGTGAATTTAATTCTTTCAGTTCAGTTATTTTGTTTAATTGCATTGTTACGGAAAGCATTGTTGCAGAATTATTAGTAATATTATCGTTAAACAATGATTTACCATATTGATGCATTAAGTCAACCATGAAAGAACAACAAAGAAAACATTGTTAGAAAACTGCACCTCTTTGTTGTTAAAATGCATTGTTAAAAAAATACATTTCATTGTTTCTTCAAAGCTTCGTTTCAGAAATGTTTTACAGAGATCTGTGCATGCACTGTGCAGTTTTGCCAATCCCACCGAAGCTAGCATAGGGAAGTAAATATAGGCTTCTGATTGGTTGAATAATTTAAAGAGCAATTGGTGTTTGTAAATAAATTATTCTGAATGTGGATGTACGTATTAGGGGTATATATGGGAATATCGTATTAAAATAATAAAAAAGAGATAATAAGAATGTCAGGTTCCTAGAAGACATCTGCCCTGAATTAGAAAGGAATAACATTTCCTTATATGAATATTTTATGTATTGTGGGTTGTGTATCCGTGAAGCTTTCGAAATACCTTTCTTTCTTTTCTTATAATGACAAATGACTGGTGGTTATCCAGGCGCAGGTGTGCGGATGACGCACTCGTTGCTGAATGAAAGTGATGACCACGGGGCATGGCTCAGCTGTCATTCAGTATTTAAGTGATGTGTATAAACAGTAGATGTCATGACTCAAGGTTGGTATGCGGAATTGAACCAATGGAGGAACTCTAAGAGGCCCTGCTGGGGGAAGGAAGATCTCTGACAAGGTCAACTCTGGACAGAGAGGTTGGAAAGAGTTCTCGCTTGGCGTTGAGACCGATAGGTCGCTCAGGATTTGTGGTCCTGTTGGATAGTGTATATTTTGAGCGTGGGACAAGGCGTCCCGGTGGATAGTGTTATAGGCCGAGAAGTGAGGCCTAATACCCTTGTGTATTGAGATTCTGCAGTAATCTCTGATAAAGCGTATCGAACGTGCGTTGAGTGTGAGGAAGAAAGTGTAAGCTGAACGGTACACAACCAACGTTTAGTGTAGTTAATTTAATGTTGAACCGGATCATCTATATCCGAGTTGTAATTGTAGATAGTTGTAAATATTGTTTCTTGTGTACATATCTATATCTTAAATAAACTGTTAGTTCAGTTCATTAACAGCGTCAGTGTTATTTTACCCAATCCTCACAGCAGGTGACCGATATCACCCATTAATATCGGTGGTGGCAGCTTAAACTACCTAGGACATTCTTCTAAGTTTGGTGGACTGAGAGGAGCGTCCGACAAAGAATAATAAGAATTTTTTAAAAAGTTATATAGATTAATTCGGTTCGTAAATATCGCATAATTGACGCCTTTAAAAGGCAATATGATTATTGTTTGTAAATAAATTGTTCTATCATGTTAAAATAATTAAGAAGAAATTCCAATTTCAATTTTATTATTTTTTTTTAAGTAATACAGGACAATTGAGAAACATGATTATTAATTTCTTTAATTCTTGATTTCAGAAAATCTTTCTTTTTATCTATTAATAAACATGTAAAATCAGAAGGAAGTTAAACAAAACCCATCTTCTAAAAATGATGATTAAATAAATGTAAACTCAAAAATGAACCAAAAGAAAAAGCTCTTTAAATTATACAACCAATCACAAGCCTGTATTTTCTTCCTTGTGCTAGCTTCGGTGGGAAATGCATACACTGTGGATTTTAAAATCCTATCACTAAAAACCAATTACAATTCATTGTTAAAAATATGCAGCAAACTGCCTAATCATACGAGCTTTTCAATAAATAACGCTCCCTTCCCTTAAGATGCCACTCGAGTCACTTAAAAAGAGACCCGGATGATAATGTAAAGTTTATGGGGGCGTTATTTTTAAATATATCGCTCAAATTTTAGTATTCTTACATGATTGTTTTTTGCATAGGATTGCTTAGGACGATCTACCTATTACCTTTATGTTAGAAATGTTTTGTAATCCGAATTGTAATTTAGGAACAGGGATGTATAATTTGAATATAGACAGCGTGGAGACTGTCTTCTAAATTAAGTTAAAAATTAAAATTTCTTCACACAGCTTAACAATTGTAACAACTTGTGTTGTGTTTAATAAATTCACAACTTTCTCTTTTAGTACATGTACATTTTTTCTCCATATTCTGAAAATGGCATAAATTTAATTGTATTTATAACGGACGAAATACTATTTTTTTCTTTTCACTTGTTGCCATGTAAAATAAAACTACACATTTTATTTCTTTTTCAATAAATTATTACAATTTTTTGTGTGTGTTAAATGTATTTTTGTACTCTCTTTGAAAACTTTTGCTCACTTTAACTTCCAAAGTTATCAGCACACATGTAAAGCACTACAGATAGTTACTACTTCTAACCAATAACGTTCAAGAAAAAAATTTCTTTAATGTAATTTTACCAAATGGGTGAAAAAGCGTCCAGAGCAGGATTCGAATCACGGATCTTTAATTTAAGTTGTCAGTCTGGCATTACTTAGCTATACTTAGTATGTAACTCTAGTTCTTTGGCTGATTTGTGTCTGCCAGATTTATCCAGGATAGTAGCTCAACTGGTAGAGCATCGGCGACTCTCACAAAAGTCCCCGGTTCGAACCCACACCTACACACTTTTTAATTCTGCTGGAAAAATTCGCAAGGCGTGTGATTTACTTACCAATTATAATAACTGTGTTAAAGTAATACATATATTAAATCAAATTACGTAAATTTTAAGAGCAATATTTGTAACAGTATTTGTTAAGAGGTAAAATTACTAAAGAAATATTTCTGCTTAAATGTGCAAAGTATTATCAAAGTAAAATTTATATAAAAATATAATCTCTTGCATTATGCATAGTACTTTTTGTATTCTTTAAATAATAAAGATTATTAATTGACTGAATTTAAAGATTATTAATTACTATTGCCAAAAATGAAATTAATTTAGTAATTTAATGCGCATTTTGAACCTTAAGTCACTAGTGATCATTTATTACACAACAGCTATTAAAAATAACAAGAGATAAAAAGTAAAACCGATTTTAAGTAATTATATTTTATCTACATTAATTGTATGATACTAATTACTATGAATGACATTTACGATTAAAGTGCAATACACCTAAAAAAGTTCAAACTATTTCGATTCTAAAATGTACAATAATTTTTTATACTATTAAAATACAATAAACAGGTTGGAAATTGCACGTGAAGCGTAGCAAATGAGGTGCGTTCGTACTAAAAGTTTTAAAATATTCAGATCTTGCTGATATAGTAGAGCGTACTTTGGATACAGTACAGTGGTCGAAATCTTTGTGTTCCTGTAAATATGCAGGGAGTAATTTTTATTATACTTCATTAACGTATATCTTAATCATAAAATGTGAAGTAGGTTAATACAGTGAAATCTGTCTAAGGCGGAATCGCTTGGGACTGAAATAAAATTCCGCCTTAGACAGATTTCCGGGTTAGACAGAAAAACTTTATAAATATCCCGTTTGCAGAGTATTAAACATTTCTTTGGCTAAAAGTTAAAAACAACGTATCTTCAATTGTTTTAAAAATTAAATAGACATGAAATCTTTACATATTTTTATATATTTATACTAATAATAATTTACATTTCAAATTGATAATACACATACACTCAATCAAAAATTATCAATCAAAATTACAGGTTTTAGTGAAAATAAAATTATATTTACCTTAATAAATGCCTTGAAATGATGTTTTAAACTTATTTAGAAAAAAAATCGAATGTTGTTGTTTGTTTATTTTTTTTCTTAATGGCTTCTTTTTCCTACATTCCATGTAGGAATAATGATTTAAACTGTACAACAAACCTGCAAGTCTCTACGACATCGATAACACTTACTGACTTAAACACAAACTAAAATAACTTACATTTCGTAAAGTACATTCTATTCACGTATTGAAAGATCTTGTAGGTATTTCTGAAAGTTGTGACAGTATCGTTTTTGTCTGAAATTCTAGGAAGAAATCAACTTTCGTTCTATTATAGGACAAATAAAAATTAGCAGCTGATCAGGAACAAAGCTATTTCGGAACAGCGTGAAAGAATGCTGAAATTTTCCATAAATTGTCAATGTTGCAACCCTCCCCTTTTTAAACAGATTCTCTTATTTTATTGTAACATAAGATTATACTTGTCAAAAATCCCGTGACCCATTTGTTCAACAGTTCCCAGTCATATACAATAATAATATAATCTCCAAACTACTGTCAGCAATCAGTGACGCCTTTTCTTAACGTCTGGGAATGCGACTGGACAATACATTTCATTATAAAAAGAAAAAATTTCTTTCCATTTATATTTTCCAGGAAAATTTTCTTCCGTCTTAAGTAGTAAATTTGCTACCTGGGACCCAAAATGAATGTCCGGTTCCGCGTTACACAGATTCTTTCCGCCTTAGACGGATTGTTCGGAAATCTCTATGTTAAAAAATGAGGGACTCTGAAATGTTTCCGCCTTAGACAGATTTCCGGCTTAGGCAGATTCCGGCTTAGACAGATTTCACTGTATAATTAAAACACGCCCCAAACAATGTTTCCCCGTATAACATTATTTAGTGGAATACATTTGTGTGGCCCTGTAATTTAACTAGCAAAAGCCATGCTTTGTTTGGATTCGCGAAGCATTATTTTATAAAACAGATATTTGAAAGTAACAATTTTTTATTATTATTAATATTGCATCTTTATTAAACAAAAACGTTATTTTATGTTTTGGCGCATTTTAATTTTTTATATATGGTGTAAAACTGGCATAATAAGATATTTTCGAAGCAAACTTTTAAAAATTTTCTTTTAATTTTCAACTAAAAGCTCTTTTAAAGATGTTTTTACAATTTCAAGTAGCCACTGGTGTTTTTTAATTGTTTGAAATATGCATGTTTCCTATCTTTGTAATCAACATCCAATAATCTTTGATAGCTATTTTAGAATAATATATTTGAAGAAAGCTTGAAGAAAGATACTTCTTCAAAATCCTATTTTCTGGAAAAAACATTTGAAATCTGCTTTCGTTGATACTATGAATTTTTAATTGTAAAATATTTTATTTTAATTTCTTCGTTTTTATACATGTTAGCGTATGAGAATTGCTGTAATTCTCTCCGCGTGGGAGAACTTTTTACTTTCTGCGAATGGCAACTCAATTAATGGAATTACCTTTTAACGAAGCGCTCTCTCATTCTCGCAGTGACGTTTTCACGAATAATTATTGTTGTGTTTGCGAACTTATTAAAGTCTTATTTTTCTATAAAATCCTTCTGATTAATGAGTCGATATTATTTAGCCACAATACGACCTTCGCAAAAATATTTATAAAGAGCTTGAACCAACAACTTCACGCAGATCTTTTAATTTTTCATTTATATAACAAATTTAAGAATTAATTTTATTTGTTTACAATTATTTTGTTGCCAGTTTACAAAAAAAAAAAAAAAAAAAAAAAAAAATCCATAATACAATTCTTTTGAAATGTTTAAGTGTCATCTGTGCAAACGATTTTGCGGGATAATGAAAACATGTTTTATTTAATAAATTAATCATGATTCTATCTATAATTATTTACTCCATGATTTAAACTTTTTTTTTCTGAAAATATACGCGTTTCATTTTTTATTTATTTGCTAAAACGCGTCCGTATTGGAAATGCATGTAAAATAAATTAATTAAAATAATAATTTTTTTAACGTTTTACTGTAAAAAAAATTATATTCTGCAAATCTACAGATCATAATTTATTTTTGTGTTTAATTTGAAGTTAAAATATTGAATAGTTTTTTTGTAAAGCGTACGAAAAATTGTAATTTGAGTGGACTAGTAGAGGATTCGCTTCGCTCATCCTAATAATAAATATTCTCTGCATCCCAGATTGTACAGAATGTAGATTTTAGTACATACATCATAGATTCATGTCAATTATATTATGTTCAAATGAGTGTAACACCATTAAAATGCATTTGAAACATTTTTTCCCATTGATCGTAATGTAACGGAATACTTTTGATTGTCCCTGTAATTGATCTATGCATCTGATTTTTATAACATTTGAAATGACTCGACAAAATTATGTAATAATTAAATGTTTTAAATTTCAAACGATTAAAATGCATTTAAAACTTTTTTCCCATTGATTGTAATGTAACGGAATACTTTTGATTGTCCCTGTAACTGATCTATGCATCCGATTTTTATAACATTTGAAATGACTCGACAAAATTATGTAATAATTAAACGTTTTAAATTTCAAACGATTAAAATGCATTTGAAACTTTTTTCCCCATTGACGTAATGTAATGGAATCCTTTTGATTGTCCCTGTAATTGATCCATCCATCCGATTTTCATAAAATTTGAAATGACTCGAGAAAATTATGTAATAATTATATATTTTAAATTTCAAACGATTCGGTTGGATAGTTTTTACGTTGTTATATGCGGACGGACAGACGGACGGACTGAGCGACAACAATAGGTGCTACGTATTTACATAATTACGAAAGCACCTAAAATTGAAACCTAACAAATGTTTCTGCTTCTGTAATTGAGATATTTTGAAACTTTTGACTTTTTCTGTCTACTCGTGATTTGCGCTATATCTACGGATATCAAATTACACATTTTTTTTTTTTTTTTTTTTTTTTTTTTTTTTTTTTTTTTTTTTTTTGATATCAATAGTTTTTGAATGTAATACGCTTAAAAAAAGTCTTCAATGTGTTGAAAAATAATTTTTAATTATCTTCCGAGTAAAAATCACAAAAAACATGAATCAAAAACTGTTAAAAGGTGTCATTTGGCATCGGTAGAAATAAAATTAAGAAAAATATAGCGTATGAAAACTGGTAATTTTATATCAATTATTATGGTAAACATGCTGAAACAATTATTTCAAGTGCTTTTTCTATGTTGAAATTGCAAATAATTATTTGGATATTAGAAGGAATCATTTTAAGAATATAAAAAATAATTTAAAATAAATAAATAAAATTACACAGTTCATTTTAGCAATAACGATGAAAAACTACCCAAATGAAAAATAAAACTTTGGTATGAAAAATTAGCTCGGTTTAACCATATGTTTAGAATTCTAAGAACAATTTGGCCGACAACTGCCATGTTGGAAGATAGCAACGATAAATATAATCGTCTTTAAAAAGACTATCCTTTTTCTGTCTCTTCTACTTATGCCTAGTATACATCTTTCCATACTTCTCTGTGTTGTTTGTAGTGTTTGTATCATCAGTTTTGTTAGTGTCCAAGTTTCTGTTCCGTAAGTTAGTGCAGGTAAAATACATTGATTAAGTAAAAGTAACATTGTAAAAGTAACATTGATTCTCCCTTTATAACTAACTTTGACTTTTGGGTATATTACAGATATACAACGCGTTGATACAAAGGATTAATTATTTTGCGTCAGAGTTTACAAGCAATAAAATAATACTTAAAAACATTTTTATTATTATAAAAAATAATAATTTAATAATAGGTTGCAAAAATTACATTATTATTTATGAAATTACACATTAAAAGCAATGAATTTGAACATTATACATTTAAACAAATCATCATCATCATTATCATCATAATTAACCGTTTTCGATAAACTGCTGGATGTAGGTCTCCCCCAGATTTTTCCAATGTCTAGTGCTTTCTTCATCCAATTTACACCAGCCCAGGCCCGTTACCAGACGGGGGGCAGGTGGGGCTGAGCCCCCCCTAGCATCCTCTAGAGCCCCCTCTAACGATTTCTTTACTTTCTACTTTTTTTTTATTTTTATTTTTTTTTTTTTAACAAAATCTATATTTTAACTTTTCTCAAAAAAAAAAAAAAAAAAAAAAAAAAAAAAAAGAAAAAAAAAAAAAAAAAAAGGTAAGAGAAATTTTTTAGATCTTTTAACTGCCTTGAATAAAATGGGAATACGCCAAGAATTTTGTATTCGGAACCTTATTAGATTAGTTGTTTTCTGTTACCTTGCTAGCGGTATAATGCATTTCTCGAAACACGTTTTAAAGGAACATTTCTTTCTCCTGAAAAAAATTAAGTCCAGATGCACTAACTGGTCACCACATGTGTTAGTACATCGTTATATTTTCAAAGCAACGATCTTACGCAGAATGAATGGAAATGGACACATGGTGTTCAAGTTGACCAATAATTAGTCAAGCGATGTTCAAAATCTTGACTAAGACATAGTCATTAAAAACCCATGTTTCTAAATTTTAATGGTTTGCTTGTTGACAATACGTACTTATCAGTAGATTTAGTTAACGATGAAATATCACTTGAAAACTAGAACGTTTGAAAATTAAAAAGATAAAAAATTTCAATTTTTATACACGTGGAATTAAAAAAGCCAGTAGTTATTTCATTGTATGGGTTACAAGGGTGTACATTAAAAAAAAAAAAGTTTATTTATTTTTATTTTTAGTTATTTTTTTATTTTATTTTTGTTTGTATGTTAAATGAAAACATTTTTTTTCCAATTTGTCATATAACAATTAAAAAATTAAGAAAAAAAAAAAAAACACGATTAAGGTTAAGTTTACTATAAGATTACGACAAAAATACCTGCAATTATTTGATGTATGAAATATTAATAAATAATTATAGTATTAGAAAATAAAATATTAATAAAATTTAATAAATTACGATTTGCCGTTAGTTAAAGATATTAAAAGTAGGAAATTAAAATAAGAATAATAAATTAAGTTTCATTAAGTATGTAATTTCTACCATAACATATGCAAAAAAAAAACCTGTTAATTTTTAACTAAAAAATAAACTTTTTTTTAATCAAAAAGAAAACAGATTTCAAAAACTATTGCAAAGTATTTTTTTCATAATAAATAATAAGACATTAAATTAAGAGCATTGTATTTACCATGTGTATTATTAATATTTATGTACATTAATTTGATTTTTTGGAGTCGGCGCCAATCTAACCAAGATAAAAAATATTTGTCCTTTAAAAATTATAACAAAATTCAGCAAAAACATTGCGAAAATAAATTTAATTTTAAATCAATCAACTCTAACTTAGAATCCCATATTTTAAAATCTGTGTGTTTGGTTGGTCCCCCCCCCCCCATTAATGGCCAGTACAAACGCATTATTTTATACTAACCATAGTTATAGTTGCTAATCTTACTTGAAAATATACATTTAAACACGTGAGATAAAATGTTACAAAAATGGTAAGATTAAAAATTTTAAACTAAATATTAAATCAGAAAAAACTTCATAGATAATTGGATATGTATCTATCGGACACTTATATTGAACTTGGCTGGACTTTCATAGACACTAAAAAGTCAAATTAATGTACACAAAAATAAATATAATAATACGCATGGTAAATACGCATTCTCTTAATTTAATTTCTTAATAAATATATTGTGTAAAAATAATATTTTAAACCTTGCAGTAGTTTTTCAAAAAGGTTTTATTTTTGATTAAAAAAAAAAAAAAAATATTTTCCGATGATCATGAAGTATTTTCCATTTATTAATTTCCTTACAGAAAAATTCCGTTATAGAGAGGTTTTACACTCTAGACTAGAGGTCTGCACGGGCCCGGCCTGCGGAATCGTTACGAATTTTCTAACGGGCCGGGCCGGCAAAAAATTGAACGGGCCATACGAGCCGGGCCGGGCCGGGCCGATAAAAAAATTTAGTGTGCCTGACGGTCCGTTATAATGATTTAGGCACAAACGATAAAATAACAGCTGTTGTTAATGAATATGGCTTTAATGAAAATAAGTATTAATGTGCGTCACGAACCAACACTAGTTTGACAACATCAATGCAGAAATGTAATTTCTACAGTGTAGAGATCGGCAACGGACAGTTACATTGTGTGTAACACGTGCTTAATATTTTTAGCAGACTCGTGCCGGGCCGAAATCAGACTTACATTGTTTTTCTACATACAGACGAGCCGGGCCGAAACTAGACTTAATTGATCTCAAGATGTGTATGTCAGACAACATGATTTGTAAAATTATTAATAGCGATAAAGAACTTATGTTAACGTAATCTTTGTATATGTTACTTCTTGGTGATTCTTAAATACAGTTTTCTACAATGCTAAAGTTTCATAAATTTTCTGACTAATTTTAACTGTAAAAGCATAATATTGACAAGCCTGATTTTTGAAGGGATTTGGAATCAAACAGCGTTTTTATTTTTTGTAAAAAGGATACTTGTATAACCTTGTTGAAATATAAGTTATTTTGTCAAATGGTTGTAAATTTTTCTTCCAATCAATGTTGTCGCTTCCGGAAATTCTATTCAAAACGCTAACTTTGACAGTATTTTTTTAGCTTTCTTGTATCAAAAAATGGATAAATCCATTCGATTACACAGTTTCTGAATAAAAACATCCGCTGATCTAATGCATTTTCGAAAAAAAAAAAAAAAAAAAAAAAAAAAAAAGAATTCAGAAAGCAGCTCTTTTGAATTAGAGAATGAATTTGGATTCGGAATGTTTAATAAAATAATATAGAAATATTTCCATAAATATTTTTACTATACAGCTTCAAAAGTTACGATGTTTTTAACTTTCTTTTTTTTTCTTTTATTCGAAACCATATTAATTTTTTAATGAATCTTTGTTTGAATATTGAAAGTCTAAGAATCTAAGTAATCATAAATGTTGAAAATGTATGTTTCCTGTAAAATATACTGTAAAATCCTCCCGGTGATATATATGCAGTATTCTTTAACCCTTTCCGGCACGGGCAAGATCTGCTAGTAAAATTAGAAATTATCGACTGGCACCGGAATTCACAAACAATTTTTTTGAATATTTCGAAACTCCTATTTTAAGCTTTTATTATAAATGCAAAATTTTACTAAAATATTATTGGTGCCGTATGCAAGTTTGGAATTAAAATTAAGTATCCCAGATCGGGCACAGTGTGCCGGAAAGGGTTAAAAAAATCTTAATTATACGATAAAAATCTGAATTTTTTAGAAATAATAGAAATATTGACGGGGCACAACGGGCCGGGCTGGGCCTATTTTCACTCATTTTTGTACGGGCCGGGCCTAAAAATGTGAAATATGAACGGGCCGGGCCCGGGCCGAATTTTTGAGGTTTACAACGGGTCGGGCCCGGGCCTGGAAATTCCGGCCCGTGCAGACCTCTACTCTAGACACTATAGGCAGGTCCATTTTATCAGTTTTTGCTATATTTAGTTTGCTTAAGATATGGATTGTTAAAAAATGTTAGCCCCCCAGAAAATTTTCAGAGCCCCCCCTGGCATGTCTCGCTGGTTACGGCCCTGCACCAGCCACTTTTCTAATTTCGACACTCCATCTTAACTGTGGTCGTCTTCTTGGTCGTTTTACATCTCTGGTATGCCACTGTAGTATATTTGTGCTCCATCTATTGTCTTGTCTTCTTGCAATGTGCCCAGAACATTTTCATTTTAGCTGCTTAATTCTTTCAAGGATGTCGAAAACTTTTGCCTGATTTCTTATCCAGGTTATCCTCTTTCTGTCTCTTCTACTTTTGATTAGCATACATCTTTCCATACTTCTCTGTGTTGTTTGTAGTCTTTGTATCATCCGTTTTGTTAGTGTCCATGTTTCTGCTCCGTAAGTTAGTGCAGGTAAAATACATTGATTAAACACTTTTCTTTTCAAACAAAGAGGCATATTACTTTTCAGAATAATATTGTTCTTCCCAAAAGCATTCCACCCATTTCTAATTCTTCTATTGATTTCATTCATGATACTATTATCCGATGATAATTGCTGTCCTAGGTATACATAATTTTGCACTTCTTTAATCTCATTGTTCTTGTAGACAATTTTCTGTTTCGATGTAAATGAATTGAACATCACCTTAGTCTTTTCTAAATTTATTTTTAATCCCACATTGATGCTAGCTTCTGCAAGATGTTTTAGCATATTTTCCAAATTTTCAGGGCTGTTACTGAAAATTACAATGTCGTAAGTGAATCGGAGATGGCTTCTAATATATAATTTAAAAGAAAAAAAAATCATTAATTTTATATATTACACAGCACCGCATCTACTCTAGTTTCCCTATAATGCGATATTTTTATGTTCATTTTTAGCACTCTCCAACAAAGTTGAAAAGTGATCATGCATTCGGTTTGTCAGTCCGTCTTTCCACACTCTAACTTCTATAAATATGCTCGGATTTTCACGCAATTGATAAAGCTTATTTAAGGTCACCAAAGCATGTTTGGTATTGCATATTAAGTATGTATGATTAATATTTCATTGACAGGCACACTCAAAAGAATTCGATTACATTATGGTGCATGTAGAAAATCGTTTCGAGAGTACTGTAATGACATTTTGCTATTTCAAATATATTGAAGCTGGTATAACTAAGATCACGTTAAAACAGAGTATTCATAGCCTTTTTCATTAATTTATAGGGACAAACAAAAGAAATCGATTACAGTATTATCTTTGCTTAATAAATGCTAGAGAGTACGTTTTAAAATTCAGTATGCGCTTTTAAATTTAATTAATTTTTTGCATATTACTCTACATATATATATTCTATACTTCATAATTAGGGATGCACAAAAAATATTCGCATACCATTCTCCTTATTATTAAGAAATTGCTGAAGGGGAATTTTCTGAAATATATGTATCTCTTTAATGAAATAAATTTTGAAATGCATGTTGTTAATAGATATAAATCTCTATATCAGTGGTTCCCAAACTTCATTGGTACGCGACCCATATTTAAGCAAAAAAATTTTTCGCGACCCACTTAATATAATGTTGTACATCAGTATGGAAATTATTGTATGACCTCTATATAAGCTATTGGTTATCCGATCCTACGAAAAAGGCAAATTTTCCTACGAAGGATTCACTATCAATAAAAACAACAATTCGTAATTAGAATGAGCGTAAGTGGAATAATAATTAACACTACACACAAACTACACAGATAATTAAAAATACTTAATTCCTTTCAAAACATAACTTTATAATCAGTGCTTTATCTGGCACTGGTTTTTACCGATGAGGGCATCTATATACGAGTGTTAAAACTAGTTAATTTCAACCTTAATTTACTTTCAACACACAGTTTTTTCTGTACGTGTTTTTCAAGAATAGCCGTACGAAACGCATGTTCACATGAGTATGTTATGTTGAACTCTATCAAGGAATTCAAAGCTCATTTAAATGTTTCTGGATATTCTGATTGTACATTTCTTCTTATGGAAATTAAGGAATTTTGCTCGAAATATTATTTGCTGTTGAAATTTTTATGTATTTAAAACAGCTGAAATACAAAAAAAATTTTTGTCAAACAAAACTCGATTGTTTCCGATACCCACTAAAATAGCCGCTGCGACCAACCAGTGGGTCGCGACCAGTAGCGGCTCGTCAAGGAGTGCTGCAGCCAAACTTTCATACCACTAAAATTTAAAAGAATCTTTCATAATATTTATTCTCCAAATTTTGTTGATTAAATAAAACTGAAATAACCATACAATTTTAGTAGTGTGAATAAACTGATGCAGCACCCCCTGACCAGCCGCTAATAGTCGCGACCAATAGTTTGGGAATCGTTGCTCTTTATCATATAGAGGGCTGCTAAAAAATTCGGATATTTTTTTGATTGTGGATAGGAACAGCTGAAATTCTATTTTGAAATGAGTTATACATTTCCATATGGTGGAACTAGACATAATATTTTATTTATTTTTCTTAAGTGCAGTTTTGTTACATTATTCTGATTGTATTGGAAAGTGCTTTATAATCTATGTTAGACGCATGATTTTTTGCTTCCTTGTATCAAGTATGTATGTGGCTGGCTAGATGTGTATTGCCAGGGCCATTATAACTCTGATAATTCATAAATATTACAAGGGATTCGAATCTACAATGCAGTTTTTAAAATAAAGTTTGGTAGAAAATTCATTTATGTCTGTTAAAAAAGCAGATAATACATATTTTTTAATGACACAATAAAAAGAATAATGAATGCATTATCAAATTATTAAGAACTTTTTAAAGTGAATAAGTGCTTTAAAAATTCATACCATAAATACAGCATATTAGTTTATTATTATTATCATAAACATTTTCTTCATAGAATTAGATGATAATTTTTAAAAAGAAACGAATTTTAAATCATACTGTTTTCTAATACTACACATAGATGTTTTTGAAATTTATCTCTGTAAATTATTCAAGAAATAAAAAAAAGGGTTTTTTGGTTAGCTGGGCACCAATATTACATATACATATACAGATTTATACGTACATATGTACCTGTATATACGTACACAAACATGCACAAATATACATATAAATATATATGTAATTATATTTACATATGTATAAATATTATGTATACATAAATATATAATATACGTATATATAACACTGGCGCCCGGCCATCGAAAAGTACCTAAAATACTAAAGGTATCCAGAATAAAAAATAAATAATGAAATGTATTCAATTACAGTTTAGCTTCATACCGTTGAAGTATATGCGTTAATTCTTTAGTAATCTAATTTTTTTAGTAAAATCATATTTAAACTGTTATTTATTGCTTAAATTCTATAATTTCACTTGCAAATGTATCCAAACTTCTGATTTGCTTTAAAAGTTTTCAAATTAGAGAATTAACAACTGAAAAGTCCCCCCCCCCCTATGATTTTTCTTTATAGATTCTATAACATTTCTCAGGTCGAATACTATATTGAATAATCATCGCATTTTTTTCTTTAATATTATATTTCCAGGATTTCTTTTAATAGTATTGTGCCTAGTATAATAATAATGATAGTGAAATTTCTATTGTGCCTTATTTATAATAATTTCATCTTCTAAGTAGATGCAATTTTTCAAAAATAAAAATTTGTAATAAAATTGCTTCAAAATATTACTTAATACAAAAATAAAAAATCAAACGGCTTTTTTATTCAGTATTTTAAATATCTTTGAATGTTTATTGATTATATTAATCATTGATTCCAATATTTTTTCATATACTTTTAAAATTAAAGAAAAAATTACCTTAACTACATTTTTCAAAAAAGGAAATAAATCTGATTAAAATGCTGTTTAAATCACTGTTTCTAGTAAATATCTAGTTAAAATTGTTGATAGGCAATATATGTATTCAACAAATTTATTAAACTAAACGAAGTTAAGGAAATACTTAGATTTTAAAACATGTTTATAAGAAACTAATTAAAATATTTATAATTTAAAGAAAAACAAACAGAAAAGATAATTTTATCATACCTTTTCTTTAGTGGCATAGTCTTTTGGAGAATTTATAAATCCAATAAATAAACACAATAGCAAAGGCTAGAATCTTATTTAACACGCCAAAGCTACAGTATTTATATCAGACATATATATTTTGCTTGCATCTTGAAAATACTGCTGAGAAATCCATTGTTTAAATTAATCCGTATCAATACGCATACGTTACAGAACTATGTTGTTGAGCGATATTCCCGCGTCTGTTCTAAAGCTTACATTCTGCTTGTTCTGTTTACATTTATTTATTCTGCGATTGCTTGCAGACGATTTCCGTTTGGGGCTGTCCATTAATCATGTGATGTTTTTTCTTGGCATTTTTAACCCCCTCCCCCTTGGTGATACATGGTGAGGTTTAAGACTACCCCCCCCCCCCTCCCTACCCTATATCACGTGTATTTTTTAGTACTTACAAAGAATCTAAATTTTTTAGAATATCTATTATAAAATACAGGTTCAAGTATTATTATTAGAACAATGACCATAAAAGATATAGTTACATACAAATTTTAACTTATCTTTTTACTATTAGAACAATAAAAAAGGATATTAGATGATTTCTTTGCTTGGTGCTTTCGGCGGTAATCTAGTAAAAGATCATTCGCCCACTTCATAAATTCTTCTTTGATAGTATATTTTTGTTTCGCGTTAGCCCACAATTCATTGAATTCTTTTTGAGCTAGGTTTTTTCCCTTCTTATACTCTGCAAATAGGTCTTTATACAGATGACCTATTTTAAACATTGTTTTAATGCAAAACGTACAAGGTTAAACAATTTACGCATGTATCCAGTGCAAAACAACAGAATAACTGACACTGACAAGCTGAGTCCGGCAGGCGCTTGTCACGGCTCGAGGGAACTTCACTTCGTTCGTTGCCTGGCAATGGTGAATCAAGGTCACACCACAAGCCGCTTTCGACTTTGTACGCGTTTGACGAAAAAATAAATACACGAAACGTCGCTTTTCGGTTCAGCATCGCGCGTTTGCCGAAAAAATAAATACTCGTAATATATTACTACACCCCCCCTCCCCCCTTGTGATATTTCGTGATTTTTTATGGACCCCTCCCCCCCCTTGGAGCCTCGCATGATTAATGGACGGCCCCTTTGCAGCTTTCAGGTGCGAAATATGTTTTAAAAAACAAAAGAGCGTTATGAGGATAAAATAGCTTTTTCTGCGTCATTCTGTCATTTTCAGTGTTGAATTCAGACACTTTTCTCCGGGAGAGACTTCTGTGACTCCGGGGGTACATTTTAGAATTCTGAGAGAGGGAGGGGGGAGAGAAATTGCACTTTTCGACCATTGAAAACATAAAATCTCAAATTTTCCATTTTATTGGTCTGGGGGGAATGCCCTCCTGAATTCAATGCTGGCCATTTTTAGGTGCTTTGGTTCGTAATTATATAAATAAGTAGGACTTACAGTCGTGCACTTTTCGACCATTGAAAACACAAAATCTCAAATTTTCCGGTGGGGGGGACATTTTATTGGTCTGGGGGGGAATGTCCCCCTGAATTCAATGCTGGCCATTTTTAGGTGCTTTGGTTTCGTAATTATGTAAATAAGTAGCACTTACTGTTGTTGTTCAGTCTGTCCGTCCGTCTGTTTGTCCGTCTGCATAACAGAGCGAAAACTACCTAACTGAATCGTTTAAAATTTAAAAAAGATAATTTTTGCATAATTTTGCCTAGTCATTTCAAATTCTATGAAAATCGAATGTATTGTTTAATTACAGGGACAATCAACGAACGAATCATCGAGCAAATTGTTCCGTTACATTACGGCTAATGGGAAGTGTAGTTTCAAGTGCATTTGAATGATGTTACACTCTTTTAAAAATAATACTATTAATATGCATCTATGAAGTATATACTAAAATATATATTCTGTACAATCAGTGGTGCAAAGAGTATTTGTTATTCATTTACAGAGCCACACAAAAGTATTCTATTACATAGCGATATAAGGGGAAACATTATTTGGGGCGCGTTTTAATTATATCAAACTAGTTCTAATTTTATGAAATTGATATGTTGCTGAGGTTTATTATAAATTATATCCTGTATAATAGAAAGCAGATAGTATTTACCGGGACACTCAAAAAATTTCTACCACTATACTATATACAAAGTATTGTATACTATTACACTAAGATCGGAATATTTTTAAAATTCATTAAATTTCATAACACGAACGTACTTTATTTGCTACGCTTAACGCGCAATTTCCGACTTCTTACTTTATTCTACCTATACAAGAAGAAAATATTCGATTCGTGAAAATTTTCGACTTCCGGTTTTCGACGGATTAATACGTTTTAGGGGTCAGAGATACCAAAAAATATGTTTTTACAAAATATCTGTCTGTGACTCTGTTTGTGACACGAATTTTATGGGCGATCTATCTCAAGAGCTAATGCATTGAAAATAACAAAAATTTATATTGAATTAGTCCCTGATATTAATTGGTGCTAATTACTTTTTGATTTAAACCACTCAGCAGGTGGCGCTGCTATGCAGCATTTTTCACGATTTCCGCAGTAGCTCATCTGTGAAATATTAATATAGATTTTCATCAAACTTTAGATTCAATTAATCCTTGACATGAAATAACGTTTTGTACATTTTGGTGTAAATCGCTCAACAAATGGCGCTGCTATGGTGCATTTTTCACGATTTCCACAATAGCTCTTTCTCAAGAACTAATGCATGTATTTTCATCAAATTTTAGAATCAGTTAGATATTGACATAAGTCGTTGCAAATTAGGTTTCGGTGTAAATCACCCAACAAGTGGCGTATCTACGGTGCATTTTACATGATTTACGTAATTTTTGTAATAGTCAAACATCAAGAGCTAATTCACGGAATTTCATATCATTAGAATTTCCATGATGGACATAGATTTCGATTTAATTTGATACTGAGATAGTGAATTTTAAAGTATTAACATGTATGAGATAGAAGAAAATTTTGGAATTGCCACATCCGCCTAGTTAATGTTAATATTATTTATTTGTTGAACAAACTGCTTGTAATTTAACTGTATCTTAAATACATCTCTGGAAAACAACAAATTAAAATATGAATAATTAATTATGTCATGGTTGTTGCATAAATTTTGTATATTTATTTTATATATTCAGAAAATTTTAAATATTTTAAAAGGTTTGAAAAAAGTGGCAAACAAATATTTAAATTGTAACTTAAAATCTTAAAACCCAAACAAAAGAAATTACATATAAATCTATTGTATACTGCTATAGACAACTATAAGACTATTTTTTTTTATAATATTAAAACAGTTTTTCATTACGAAACACCTCTCACCCCTCATAGTCATACACAAACAAATTTTTGCTTTTCTCCGTTGAATATTATTTTCTGACGTTCTGGTTTAATATTAATTTATTTAATCAATGTGAACTTCCTATATTATACAATAAAGGAGATAACATATTCGAAACTAATAGATTTTTTACATTTAAAACGTTTTTTAAATTAGTATTTACAACACCAAAAACATTTTCATGCGAAAAAATAAGTTATACATTCAAAGATAGTTTTAAGATAGTTTTAAAATGTAATAATTTTTTTTTTCGTATTAGCTGTACACTGAGAGTTAACAGTAAAAAATTACCAACGACTTAACTATCTAAAAGTAATTTTTTTAAATATATAATAGTTTTAATAGCTTTAGCGCTTAGTTTGATTACATGTCTATTAAATCTACGTTTTATTTATATACTTTTTTAGACAAATTTATTTATATGCAAGTTTTTAATTTCGTTGCCGAGTATTAGCTGGAAATAAATGCTGAAACTTTTATTTTATTTTATTTATTTTTTTCATTATTTTTAATGGAAATAAAAGGAAATGGAATCTTGTGCAACTGAACTTCACACAATAGTTTTAAGAAAAGAAAAATGCTTGCAAATTATTTTTGATACTATAAAAATATATAAACAATAAAAATATATAAACAATAAAGAGAGGTATAATTAAAAAAATTACATTTAAAGATACATTTATTCGCTATTCGGTGGCGTAAAAATTTAAATAGTGAACATGTAAGAAATTTTAAAAAATTGCAGCAAAATTGAAATTTATTGATCTCGTGTTGCCATCGTCAAGCAGGTATTTGAGTCTAATAGTGAAACCGAAATAAAATTTCGGTAACTTTTCTATTTTCTGCTAAAAACAGAAACGAAAATGTTCATTTTTTAAAGTTATTAATACATACATGAATATACATAATTATTAATTATTTATATGTGTGTAAAGAAATATATCTCACAAACATGCATAAATATGTATCAGTGTGCATTAGCTTAAAATTAAAAATAAATAAATAAATAATAATGAAATTTTTATATTTTATTACTTTATAACAACCAATATTATTAATCATTTATCAATAATTAACAATGTAATCAGTAATGGAGAAAAAATTCAATTGTGAATATTTCATTTTTGAATATACCATCTTTTCAGTTCTTTAATATTTCTCATTGAAATTAATTCAAATAAACAATTTTTTTTTCTAATGAAGCTAACATTAAATAAGTTTAATAAAAAAATAAGCATTTTATAATTTCTATTTATTATTAGTGTAGTAAAAATTTAAATATAGATAAGATGTATACTTAAATAAACATCTGCTACTCCTTCCAAAAGACTTTTACCGTCTACTCGCCTTCCAGCGAATGCTTTGAAACAACGCCCTTATTTGAAAAATCTACCTTTGGATACAAATTGGCTGGACAATCTCTCTACCCCTGACAAAAACATTTTCTTTTGAAATGAAATAAAATGTGATAAATTCATCAACGACATAAAATGTTAGCTCTTTTTGAAAGAGCATTCGAAACACTTTTGTGGTTTAAAAGAAAAAAAAAAAAAAAAAGTTGTAATACTGTTAACTGTGCAAAGCTTTTAAAGAGCAGGTGAAAAGTGTCATATGTGCGTGAATGTTTGTTTTATAATTTGATTCATATCTTGAGCCATGACCGATAATAAACAGTAAAGTTCATAGCAGTAAATAAATAGTGTCTCATTTCAGCGGAAATATGTCAATTCAATAGGTCATATTTAATCCCTTCGAAAAGAGCGACCGGTATACGTGCCGCGTAAGGTGCTTATAATCCTCGATTATTCTCACCAATACATTTTTATTGTAAATATTGTCTTACTTAATCCGCGCAATTCCTCGATTCAATTAGGCAAACATTTCTGTTTTTAAAAACCGGTTATTAAAGATTAAAAACTTCGTCAAAGACGCTCGTCCCGAAGGGGTTAAAATTTCCAAAGGAAGGAAAAAGATTTCTAAAATTCAGATAGTTTCGATCGAGTTTCGGTACGGCCGAATTTTCAGCAGAATTTCCGCCGAAAACGAATTTTTGGCGAAACTTAGATTTTTTGCCGAAAACGAAAACTAATTTTCGGTCGGTCTTTAGTATTGACAATAAATGTACCTAAGAAAAATTTCACATTTATGTGTAAAATCCAAATGTTTTTATGCATTTACACATTTGTCTGTGTTTACCAAGCGATAACAAATTGCATACTTGATTTCATAAGTTAGATACACATAAAAGCAGGTAAATTTTTTCTCAAGAGGTGTAATTTTTATGACAAGTGCATAATTTTAGGAATTTACACACTTGTATGTGTACATTTAATTATGTGTGATTTATAATAACTCACCAATTTGTGTAAATCCAACCCGGCGTAGATAATAAATCACCAAATATTGTATTGCGGCATTTTTTCGTATTTCATTAATTATTTAAAATATAATAATGTAATCCTTTCACTCATTTAATTTATAATACATAACTTTAATTTGAAGCTGAAAAGTTTAAAATTCATCACTTTTATTTATTTATTTTTTTGAGTAAAAAGAACAGAAAAAATAAATAAAAATAATGATACTTTGAAGCTCTATAATTGCAGCGAAGGAATAAAACATAAATAAAACCAATTTACCACAGCCTAAATCTTATCAAAGGACTTTTCCACAGTAACCCATAAGATGTGTTTCATTTAGATGTTGCAATTAAACAATTAACAAATAATCGTGATTTTTGTGCTGCCTTTAGCGTAATATAGATATTTACAGTAATTTCTAATAAATAGATTATCTCATTTTTTCTTTTAAGATTGGGTGACTGAGAATACCAGATTAAATTGCTGCAATTTGCAGCAATGCACCACAGATTTGAAAGCTATAATTAGATCAATTTATTGGGTTTTTATTGGGAAGGGGGGAAGAATGAGAAAAGTGTTGTAAACATATGGTTAATTATCATTAATAATTAAAATATAAACTAAAAAGTATGCATACATGTCTAATTTTTCCTCTTAGTAGAAGCTGAGGAAAAGGCCATTCTTTTTCTTTATATAAGTAATAGTATTATATTTATCCCCTTTAACCCAGTTAATTTAAAGCCAATTTTTCAAAAAACGAGTGTTTTGTTTTGGACATAACTAAATAGGGAGTTGTTTAGTTGCATAAAAAATTTAGTCTTCTAGAAACTTGTACTCTCACATGCTTTACTAATTTTAATTCTTATCCTATGCTAGCTTTTGATATATGACTCCATATTTATAATCTATTTGCCCCACTATGTTTTGAGAAGAAATTTTATACTATATTGTTTTAGCCTATCGTGTCAAAATACAATTAAAAATATTTTAGAAGAAAAGTGGTGTTAATCGAATAAAATTCATGTAAGACATAAAGATTCTAATATTACATGCGAAGTGATATTGGACAATATGTTTAACCCATTTTATTTCAAATAAAAGCAACAATTCTAAAAATTAGCATTCCTATCAGGTACCCTTAACGGGTCGAAGCTGAAAGTTTTCTGCAAGATGTCGTTCTATTTCTGCGACAACGTCGCCGTATTTCTGCCACCGGAACTGCTGATAGTAAATATTTTCAAGTGTAATATAAATTAGAAGCTAAAACATGTTGCCCTTAACTTGAAAACTTAAGCAACGTTCTAAAAATGCATTTTTCATCTTTTTTTTTTTTTTTTTTTTTTTTTTTTTTTTTTTTATATATAAACTAAGAACAAAATTGAAGATAAATTAATTGAAAACAGATACAATTTGCTTTAAACACTTGTATAAACTATAGAATTTGTATCAAGTTTCAAGAATGTTTTATATTTTACAAAACAGAATAAGTAATTTTTTTTCTTAAACTGAAGAATTTTAACATAAATGAAAGTTTGTCTTATGTTTTATTCCGTAAGATGTTGTACAGTTTGTAATTAATTAAACCAAAATCAGAAAAGATTTTTTTCTAATGAATCTACATGTAACTGATTGTCTACTACGTGGGGTGAAAAGTCCCGGGACTAACAATGAAAAAACATTTTTTTGTCAAAAATTGATTTTAGTCTTCAACATAGTTTCCTTCCAGAGTGATACATTTTTTCCAACGGTCCTCTAACATTTGAATACCTTTCATATAATAGGATTTGTCAAGGCCTTCAAAATATGCATCAGTTTCGCATATGACATCTTCATTTGATGTGAATCTCTTCCCCTGGAGCCATCTTTTTAAGTTAGGAAACAAATAATAGTCGCTGTGGGCCAGATATGGAGAATATGGGGGATGAGGGAGCAATTCATAATTTAATTCATTCAATTTTGCCATCGCTTTCATTGATGTGTGCCGGTGCGTTGTCTTGGTGAAACAGCACTTTTTTTTTCGCCATGTGCGGCCTTTTTTTCTTTATTTCGTTGTTCAAACGGTCCAATAATGCTGCATAATACTCTCCTGTGACTGTTTTACCTTTCTCAAGATAGTCAATGAATATTATGCCACGTGCATCCCAAAAAACACTGGCCAAGATCTTTCCAGCTGATTGTTGTGTTTTTGGTCTCTTTGGGCGACTTTCACCGGATTCCAACCACTCCACAAATTGCCATTTTGACTCAGGGGTATAGTAATGGATCCACGTTTCATCCATTGTTACGAATCGGCGAAAAAATTCATTTGGATTACGCTTTAATAGTTCCAAAGCGTGCTCTGAGTTATCGACACGTTGCTGTTTTTGGTCGATTGTCAGCAAACGCGGCACCCATCTTGCACAAAGCTTTTTCATATTTAAATGCTCATGTAAAATATTTCTTACCCGTTCTGTTGATATCTTTATAATGTCAGCTATCTCCCTTACTTTAACTTTCCGGTCATCCAAAACAATTCGGTGGACTTTTTTGATGTTTTCTGGAGTTGTTGCTTCAACTGGTCGCCCAGAAAGTTCAGCATCTTCGGTGTTCGTACGACCCCGTTTAAACTCACTAAACCATCGACAAATGGTTGTTTTCGATGGAGCAGATGTGCCGTAATGCTTTTCGAGCCATTCTTGGGTTTGAACCAGTGTTGGGTATGAACGCGCTCACTGAACGAAAAATCACGAGTTTCGCTCACTATTTGTGAACGTTGAACTGAACTTCGTTCACTATTTTATAAACGAGTTTGAACTGAACGAAAACTCAAAAAATAGACGAGTTTGAACGAAATTTCCGTTCAATTTTTTCATAATTTATTTAAAATTTTTCCAGACCTTAGTACACTTTTTCCCTCTTTCAAATGCCATTTAGAGGCCTACACGAGCCTCAGGACGGGTTAAGTCTGGATATCACTTCTCTGGGTAGTATCCTAGTCTTACTTCTTCTGCAGACTCGGGTCGCGCCGAACCGGACCTGGGCTGTACACAATTTCGCCGAAAATAGATATATACCATAAACTCTCTGTAAAAGGTGGATTGTGTAAGGCGGAAATATGTCTAAATCGGAAAGATTTTCAAGTTCTTGCAAATCCGCAGACAGAGTAGAATTTGTCTAAGACGGAATATTGTCTTCTACGGAAAATTTTCAAGATACCGATCGATTCTGCTATAGCCATAGTTTATTCTAATTTTAAATTACCATGATTCAACAATTAAACTTTTCTTTAAAGAATAGTTCATATACAATGCTAGGGGATGAGAGATACAGTATTATAAAAGGTGCTACAAAAATCTGTATATGACGAAATACTGTCTCAAACGAAACAATTTCCAGATCGGTGCCAAATGGATAGAATAATCCGTGTTAAAAAAAAAAAAAAATCTTTACGCATTTGTAAAAGACGGCGAATTTCTTAATAAAGAATCTGTCTACAATAAATTTTTCCTAAGTGTTTTTTTTTTTTTTTAGGTTCACCAGTATAGATTTGGAATAAATATGCCTATTTACGCAGCCCACGACCCCCTTTTTTAACTGAAAAACATAAGCATGAAAGGGAAACTGTAATAAGTATTTTTTAGAGTTCTGGTATTTAAAAAATTAAACGGAACCATTATAAGATCTCCCTCTTGTGTCTGTTTTTTGTCTATCGCAATTGCTATAAGGTAAGTTAGCCCCTCCTCTTCTGTAAAATTAATACTAAGTTCCAAACTAGCAAAAAGGAGCAATTACTAAAGCACAATATTCAGACCAGCATTTTCTCGAAGAGTATGCATACAGACATCCAGAGAGTGCAATCGCGTGTTTGTGCCATTTTCAATATTGTACCGACCAAAAGTATATGAAGTTATGCATCGAATTGAACCAAATTTTTCGTGTGAGTGTATGACTATGACTAATTGGTCCTCCCTGAATTAAAAAAAAATCCGCCAAAAGGGGGCACTGCAATAGCGAATTTTATGCCATTTTCAATATTGCATTACCTAAAAGTTTACGTTCTAGTAGTTAGTTCTAGAACTGAACTAAATTTTTGTATATGATTATTTTTTGGTGAGGCAAGTAGGTCCTCCCATAATTTGAAAAAAAAAAACTGGCTATCATTCTATTGTTTATCGGCTCGTGCAGAGACGGAAATTCGTTTTTATTCCGATTAATTGACTGAAGTAGAAATTTAAGATAAAAATCAAAGTTGGTATGATATTGAATTGTTATTGTAAAATTATTAAAGCATTAAAATGAGTAACTATTTTTTTTAAATATTAAAATGTATGTATGAGATTGAATAAAGTTTTGGGAATGGCACATCCAACTAGTTTCCATTCAAATGCCGTTTAGAGGTCTACATGGACTCGGGGCGGGTCGAGTCTGATCCTTAGAAAATATATGCCCGTGAAACTAGGGGAAAAAATACTAATTCAGGTTCGGCACGGAAAAAATAATATGACCCGGCAAGGTGCTTCTGGATAAAAGGCCCGAATATGGTCTGGAAAGAATAGCAACTAGGCCCGTCTTTCCCGAATGTTCAGAAAAAAGAATGGCCCTGTTCCAGACCGAAAAGAATGAGGCTCCGGCCGTAAGTCTTCCACGGGGTGTTCAGAAAGCAAATTTTTCATTCTTCGTTTTCTTGGTGTCTATTTATTCATTTATTTATTTATTTTGGCCACTTACGATGAGTAATTTTTATACTACATATAATATATCAAGTTATATTTAGGCATCTACGTCTACTACCAATGTTATGTTTTTATAGGAAAAAAAGTGTATAATATTCAAATATTTATAAATTACTGCATAAAATTTAAAAGTCGTGAGTTTTTTCGGGTTTCACCCATTCCCACCCCTTACTTTGATTTTTCCCATTAACGAACTTAACCGAGATTTTATGCATCTGTTTGGAAGAGATTTGAGTAGAATTCTAAAAATTGTCGTGTCCATAAAAAAGTGATGTATAGATAGATTTTCAGAAATTTCAACAGGGGAGAGATCTCAATACCTAGTATTTCATACGAAATCTACCTAATATTCTTTTTGCGAGTTGGGTAGGAGTAGGATAATTCTTGCGAGTCATAGTTAGATCTTTTGAAAGTCGAGTTGTTTGCATCGTCAAAAAAAGTTTGAGCACGCACAACTATGTTTCAGACTGGTAGATTGGAAGATCTGGCGTAGAGGTCTGCACGGGCCGAAATTTCCAGGCCCGGGCCCGGCCCGAAAGTTAAAATTTCGGCCCGGGGACGGCCCAGCCCGAACGAAAGAAATATTGGCCCGACCCGGCCTGGCCCGAAAGTTAAAATTTCGGCCCGAGCCCGGCCCGAACAAAAAAAATAATGGCCCGACCCGGCCCGGCCCGAAAGTTAAAATTTCTGCTCGAGCTGGGCCCGGTGCTGAAAAAAGTTTAAAATTCGGCCCGAACCCGGCCCGGCTCGAGTGAATTTCTAGAGAACATTGTTTTTTAATCTTATGGAAGAGTTCTGACCAAAAAAAATTATATTAGTCTTTTTTTCCATGTTTATAATCTCCATTTATGCAGAAGTGCCGTAGGTTGCGATATTAATGTTTTTAACTGAATCTTTGTTTGTTGTATGTAAATGTTTCAGTTATAACTAGTATTATTAATCCATATTCCCTGTAATGGAGACAAAAAATCGAAAAAGCGGTATATGGTAAAATTTCCAAAGATGAAATCGCTTTGGAACGAAAAAAAAAAAATGCATTCCTTTCTTAACAGATGTAAATTTTTAATATATTTTTTTCTCTTGTATTGTTGTATTCATTTTGCATGGATGAACATTTTAAAAGAAACTTTCAGTTTTCAGTTTTAAAAAAATTCCGTCATAATCATGTTATTATTTATTTATTTATTTATTTATTTATTTATTTTTATTTATTTTTTTTTTTGTGTGTGTGTGTGTGTGTGTTTAATTCTATTTTAAAATGCCTAGTAATCTACGATTCTTTAAAAGGAATAAATTCTAATGTTTAATTGTAGAATAATGACGGCTTAAAAGTATATGCTTTTTTTGCAGAAATTTTTGGACAAAGCCAAATATTACTGATTCATAAAAAGTTGAGAAAAGCATTTTCATATGAGAAGATTCAATAGGAACTGATTATTTTGGTCCATGAAAACTGGGAAGAATGGAATCAGTCTCGGCTTCTTACGGAAAAAAAAGGCCCGGCCCGATACTCCAGCAAAAAAATTAAGGCCCGAGCCCAGCCTGGCCCGAAAAGATTAGTGACTAGGCCCGGCCCGTCCCGGCCCGAAAGGATTAGTGACTAGGCCCGGCCCGGCCCGGCCCGAGTCTTCAGAAGTAAGGCCCGAGCCCGGCCCGAATGCCATTATTGGAAATCGGCCCGAGCCCGGCCCTTCGGGCCGAGGCCCGGCCCGTGCAGACCTCTAGATCTGGGTTCAAACCCAGTCGCGCCCGTCTGCTTAATCGTTCGGAGTTTTCCGTAATTTGTTTTATTTTTTTTCACGATTCTACTTTTTATTTCGAATTTAATAAAAAATCTCCCCTCTCCACCTCCCCCCCTTCTTTTAAGTGCGTAAAAAGCATGAAGCAATTTTGACTACAATTTTGATTTTTTGTATAAAATAAATATTTCAAAAAATGTATACATTTTTTAACTTTTGTTTCACTGCAGTCATTTTTTTTTTCATATGAAAATACGCTAATTTTAAATTTTAATAATTCGGGATCAAATTCTCACAGTTCAATGAATTTTTTATGAATGAAAAGCATGCCATAATTTTTCATGGGATATCCACCTTTCTCTTTTTAAATTTTTATATAACAGAAATATAAAATCCTGATAATCACATCACAAACACTTACATTTGGAATCGAAAACTTTCCCAAAATTGTTATTTTAAGGCTCTGTTCAGATTGCATTACTCTTTCTTTAAACTGAATTCTTGTAAAAAGTGAAGAAGTCTTTTGTAAAAGATCCATTTGCGGTTTCTTCATAATAGAAACAAGGGAAATCAACAAAAGGTTCAGGGGACAAGCAATCCCCATCCCCCCTACTTGACGGAAAGTATTTTTCTTTTGCCGGACAACCATCCCATTCCTGCAAAACTCATTAAGATCAAAAACACCGACGCCATAACAAACGAACCGACATCGCACTTCAAGAAGTGGTCAAATGTATTTGGGCCTTAAAGGTCTCTTTTTAGGAAACAAGAAAATGTTCGGCATAGATAAGGTAATATCGTTGTCGCCAGTCTCATGAAAGAAATTCCCACACTGTGCACAAGAGTAGGAAGAAGTAATGTCCTGGTCCGGTGGTCCGGTCCTGTTATCTTATATAAGAACGATTATATACGGTTTACAATTCAAGGCGCCAACCCCCTAGAGTAGATACACTTGTTATATGAGCTTTGTTGAGCAGGCTGAAAGGCTACAAGTAATTGGTAAGTTTCTTACTATGCCCTTTTAAAAGGCTGGATTAAAAAAAGAAAGAAAAAGCCCACTGCTGTTTTTAAGAACCTTTTAAGATAACAACAATAATCATATAACAATCGCAGCGCCGGCATTCACTTTCACTTAAATTACTTTATACGACAAGGGTGGTCAAAACACTTTCAATCAATCAATTTGTTAATAGTCATGGTGACAGCCCTTGCTCCACCTTTAAACGTAAAACAATCTTTTTATTTTTATTTATTTATTTATTTTTTTCATGTAAATTTTGCTTAAATTACAAAGATTTTTTTCCCCAGTAAAAAATTTTATTGGCTTTAAATTTCAGCATCACAAATCATCTTGTATACAATGATTTCTTAATTATTTGCCTTTCTAAAATCAATATGCCTAAAAAATCTGTATGCATAAATATACTTAATATTAATACGCCCACTTTTTTTATGTCTAACACGATTACAAAGGATTAATGAAAGGTACTACTTCATGGACATTCTCTATCTCAATACGTGTGAATTGTTTATTCCATTAAAAATGCTTTTCAAAGTTAAAATTGATGTTTGGCCGAAAAAAAGCGCACCTTTTTGCAAATCACATATTCAGATAAATTTGATAATAATATATATATCTTAGAATATAAACACTAGATTGAGATGATCTTTTGGGTAGGCGGAAAAAAGCGTCCCCGGAAAAAAGCGCACGAAAAACCACGGAGGTGGAGAGGGCGATTGTCTACAAACTCTGAAACTATCTTACATTATTTTTTTATATTATTTATAATTTGAATTATACATGATTAATTTACATATTATATAATTATTATTTTTATTATTATTATCAAATTACATATTAATATTTTATTACATTTTATATCATATATTTATACTTATATAATACATATTAATTAATTATTAATACATTAATATAATATATTAATAGTAAATAATTAACAATATAATTAATAAATTATTATTAATAATAATAATAATTAATAATAATAAATAATAAATAATTTATAATAAATAAATAATTTATAATAAATTACTAATAATACATAATTATAGATTAAATATAAAATTAAATAAAAAAAATAAAAAAAATGTACAAATAAATATTATTAAATATTAAAAATTATACTCATTAACAAAAATTTATTTAAAAATGATAATATTTTATTAACTCATAGTAATATCAACTCATATATATATTTTTTCATATATTCAGCCACCCTTGTTCTTCTGTGTGTGTGTGTGTGTGGGGGGGGGGGGGGTGAGCCTACAAACTCCAAATCTATCACTGCTTTAAACGATAACACTTTTTCGGAATGTTTTCTAGAATTTAGGGAAAAAAGTGACTGGAAAAACAAGAGCGCAAAAAGTGATCAGAAAAAAGTGGCAAGGAATTGATAAATATTGAACTTGTGGATAAATAAATGATAAAAACCAAAGTGGCAACAAATGTCTCATTTATATCATTCTCGTAGGACAGCGGTTCCGAACCTTTGATACGCGTACATTTGGGGATACGTAGCGAGATTGCTGGAGGTATATGACAATAGTACCAGTAATAGCGGATGATAAAATATAATTTTTTAAATAAATTCTTGTTTATGTGTAGATTTTTTAATATTTAATTTTATATATTTATACACTTATTTTTATTATGTCCTATAAGTTAATAAAATATTATCATTTTTAAAATTAATTCTTGTTGATGAAACTAGATTTTTAATATTTAATTTTATTTATTAATACATTTATTTTTATTGATTTACTATGAGTTAATAAGATATTATCATTTTTAAATAAACTTTTGTTAATAAGTATAATTTTTAATATTTAATTACATTTATTTTTAATTTTATATTTAATTTATATATATGTATTATTAATTTATTACTTATTTATTATAAATTATTTATTCTGTATTATTATTATATTATATTAATATATTTATTATTATATATTATGTTATATATTATATAAATATAAATATATAAATGTAATATAAAATATAATAAAATATTAATATGTAATTTTATAATAAAAATAATCAAATTATAAATAATATTAAAAAAAATAAATATAAGAGATATATTCAAAAGTTTGTAGACACCCTCTCCCCTCCCCCCCCCCTCCCCACTCTACAGGAGAACAAAGGAGACTGAATTTTAAAAAATCATTTAAGTACCTAGTGTTTATTATCTAATTCTTCGTAACTTACATTTTTTTTTTCATTAAAGCAATGACAGGTTTTGAGATTTGGGTAAGCCCCCCCCCCCCCCCCCCCACCCATCTGAGTCTCGATAGAGCAAAGACTTACATTTCATAAAACCGTCTCAATCTAGTGTTTATATTCTGATTAACCATGCGTACTATTATCAGATTTATTTAAATATGTGATTTGTAAAAAGGGACGCTTTTTCCGGTGCGCTTTTTTCCGGGGACGCTTTTTTCCGGGGGCGCTTTTTTCCGGTGCGCTTTTTTCCGGTGCGCTTTTTTCCGTGATTCGATTTTTTGAAACTTCAGCGTCCTTGCTCGATCGGGACTGAGATGGGGAGAGGGGTCTTTAAAAGTTCTCAAAACTGTCATTGCCTCAATGAGGGGAAAAAAATTGTAAGGTGCAGAGAATTAGAATATAAACACTAGGTACTTTAATTTATTTTCCCTGAATCCCTTGTTCTTCTGTGGGGTGTGGTTGTGTGTGTAGAAGGGTGTCTACAAACGCCGGATTTATCTCTTATATTTATTTTTTTCTATTATTTATAATTTCATTACTTATAATTTTAATTACATATAATAATTTATATATTAAATAATTGTAATTTTTATTATTATTATAAAATAACATATTAATATTTTATTATAATTTATATTATATTTGTATATTTATATTTATACATGTATATATAATATTAATATATAACATAATAATAAACAAATAATAAATTAATAATGCGTAACATTAAATATAAATTAAATTAAAAATGAATATATAAATAAATATAATAAAACATTAAAAGTTACACTCATTAACAAAAAAATATTTAAAAAATGGCAATATTTTATTAACTTTTAGTAAGTTAATTGAAATAAATGTATAAATAAATTAAATTAAATATTAAAAATTAGTTTCATTAACAAGAATTAACTTTCAAAATGGTAATACTTTATTAATTATCGGGCAAAATCATACAAGAATTTATCGGACATAATAAAAATAACTGTATAAATAAATAAAATAAAATATGAAAAATTATGCTCATAAACAAGAATTTTTGTGCTCTTGATTTTTCGGTAGCTTTTTCCCTAGACTCTAGAAAACGTCCCGACAAAAGGTTATCATCTAAAGCCGTGATAAAATCGGAGCTTATAGACCCTCCCCCACTCTCTACCGAAGAACAATGGAGGCTGAATTTTAAAAATGTATAAGTATATATTACTATAAGTTAGTAAAATATTATCATTTTTTAAATAAATTTTTATTAATGAGTATAATTTTCAATATTTAATTATATTTAATTATATTTATTTATTGTATTTATTTATTTTTTATTTCATTTATATTTAATTTTATATTTAATTTATATTAATTTATTATTAATTATTATTATTTTTTAATAATTTATTTATTATATTATTATTTATTTACAATTATTATTACATTATATTAATATATTAATTATTATATGTTACATTACATATTATATAAATATACTATAAAATATAATAAATATTAATATTTAATTTTATAATAAAAATAATAATAAAAATGATATAATATATAAAGTTTTATATATAATTAAAATTATAAATAACATTAAAAAATAAATATAATCGTAGATACTCCCTCCCCCCCACAGAAGAACAAGTGAAACTAAATTTAAAAAATACATTTAATTACCTAGTGTTTATATTCTAATTCTCCGTACCTTACAATTTTTTTCCATTGAAGAAATGACAGTTTTGAGATAACTTTTAAAAACCGTCTTCCCTCCGCCCCAATATCAGTAACAAGCGAGCAAGGACATTCAAATTTCAAAAAATCATCTCAATCTAGTGTTTATATTCTAAGATCAACCAAGTGTATTATTAAATTATTTTATTATCAGACTTATCTAAATATGTGATTTATAAAAAAGGGCGCTTTTTTTCCGGTGCGCTGCGAAGGGGGGGGGGAGCTTTAAAAGTTATCTCAAAATCTGTCATTGCCTCAATGATAAAATTGTGTAAGATAGGGACAAAGCAAGCATTAATTTCTTAATTTTAATCTGATTAATTGAAGGGTCACTCACAAGTCACAAGAGTTACGAACACTGAGGGGGCGGGGGGAGGATGTCTACAAACTCAGAATCTATCTCTTATGTTTATTTTTTCCCATAATGTTATATTACGTAATTTGTGAAATATGTTATGAAAAATAGCATTTTGCAACGAAAGTTGAAAGTCTCTTACTCATACTCAAGTACAAAATTCGAACAAAGCAAGCATTAATTTCTTACTTTTAATTTGATAAAGTGAAGGGTCACAAGAGTTACGAACCCTGAGTCTCCCCCCTGCTCTGAACAAAGAAATATTTTAAGGAACATTTTAAAAAGGAAATATATATTAAATTCTTTCAAATTTCTCCCTTGATTAAGGATGCGAATCTTTCTAAATTTTTTCTTGTACTCAAATCATAAGTACATAAATTCTGACACATCTATGAAGTCAATTTTAATCTTAGATGCAAGATATTTGCATTTGCATTTATTCAGTAGTCATGCGATTGAAATAACGGTTTTTGTATTTCAATAAAGAGAGAGAATCTCATGGGAAATCTTTGTAAAATTTTTGGTTTAAAATTGTATTTCGGCAGCAATTGTAAATGCGGCAGCCAATGCTCTCTTATGACGGCATTTCTGTAGTGTTTAAATCATAAAACTTGGCTTAAAATGCTTTTTTTTTTTAATTGATTTGTTGTTTTTATAACAGAATGGGAAATTCTTTAATGTTTGTTTGCCGAATAAAATGTGTAAATTGTATGTTTTTAAGCTCACATGCTATCAAAGTCTGATAGCCTATGCGTATGTGCCCATCCGTTCTGCTTGTATGTAATGTACGTGCGTACGTACGTAACGCGATAACTCATGATAAATATATCCGACATACTTGAAATTTTGGACATAAGCTTTTCAGTATAAAGCGCTTCCCTGATTAGTTTTGAGAGTTCATTCGATAAAATAAGAAGAGGAGAGAGGGCTAATGCCCCTCCCCTTAATATATATAAATGGGTTTTTCATGCAGAATTATCAGATTTTGTTCAAATCTTAGGAATAGGATCATTCTAATGAGGCACTACCATGATTAGTATCGTGTATTCATCGGATAATTATAAAAGTGGGCGTAGGAATAAAGGGAACTACCCACATAATTTAGGTAAATGGTTTTTCATGCAGAATTAACCGATTTTTTTTTCAGTTTTGGAATACAGGTTCATAGGGGTAAGAAGCCTCCCTCATTAGTTGTGGTGCTCTTTTGTTAAGTATAAAATGATTACGCGTGATTACTATTACCTCCCCATTAAGTTAGCTAAATAGAATTTTATGCAGGCTTGAAATTTTGGATGCAGGTTCTTTCAGATAAGTTGAATTTCTGAACAGATTGGAGGTTTAATGTTTATGTATAAATGAGGGAACGGGGGCAACATTTCTTAAATAGCATAAATGGGTTTTTATACAGAATTATTCAACTTGCTCTGAATTTTGGATACAGGTTTATTATATGATAAGGCCCATCCTTGATTAGTTTTGGGATTCAATGATTACGTATAGAAAAAAAAAAGTGCGGGGGGTTATTTCTCCCTTAATTTATTTTTCAAAGGGCATTATTATATAAAACTGTAAAATACAATTAGTGAGCGTAGCCTGTGAGCTCTATGCCATCAGTTTAACCGGACAATATTCTTTTTATTACATTATCAATGCAGTTTCTTTTCACTCACGAATGAAAATGATGTAAGAAAAGTAGCCATATTTTAGCTATGCGAAGAGCTTTTAATAAAAAAATTGTTTATTAAGAGATGTTACCCATCCACATACACACATACACAAAATAATAATAATAATATTAATAATAATATTAATAATAATAAATTACAATAAATTAAATAAATAAAAAGTGCTACGACTCTTCTCTAAATAGAGGGCTGGATCCATTCTTATATACATAATCGATAGTATTTGTTCGACAAATGAAAAAATATAATTGCAATTTAATAAATTTTAGGACAAATAAACCCTTTGTGCCTCGAGGACGATAATCTCTATTATGTCTCTAATTAATATATATAAGTTCCAAAGTATTTGGGACCTGAAGATTCTGCTTTGGTTCTACAAATTCCATTTGTATTCATATTGTTCTTTTTTCTTTCCATATTCAATGAATATGCTATAAGTTATTAAATTCAATGGTTAATTTCAAATGGTTAATATTGTTTACTATAAATGGTCTTATATATATATATATATATATATATATATATATATATATATATATATATATATATATATATAATACCAATAATAAGAATTACAAATTACTGCACCGAAACCTACCCACATACATATATTGTAATTGTAATGCAAGGTAATAGAAAAAAAAGTTGTATTCATGTATTTATGGGTTTTTTAAAAGTTATACACACACAGATACCCATGTGCGTAACCAGGGGGGGGGGGTGCCCTGGGTGCCCAGGCACCCCCTCCCCCCGCTCGCACAGATCCAAGATTGATTATTTTAAAAAATCAAAATTTATAAAAGAAAAAAGAAAAAAAATGAAAGCACAGTTAGTTCAATTATCAAAACTAACAGTCCATGTTTTAAAATGTGATAAAAGAAGAGATCCAGATTCTTTTATTTTTTATTTTTTTAAAAATTATTTTGTTCATGTTTTTTTAAAACTAGAGTATTTATTAGAATCTGTATTAATCACAGTAAGTGAAAAAGTTGGTTTTATAATCCCAATTTGATGTCTTGTTTTTGGAAAAAAAAATTTAATGCCGTTCTTGTTCATGAACGTTTAGGCAATTCTATAAAAAAAATTAGCGTAAATTCTCGACACGGATAGAAACTATTTATATCTTTGCTTTTGTATGCTAAAGTCTAGATAGGAACTAAAAAAAAAAAAAAAATTGAAAGGAAATACAGATGTGAAATAGAGATGATGATGAGACGGGCTCAGCCCGAGCCCGGGCCCGGCAAGGCCGTAGCTAAGGGGACGCTATGGGCGGCTCAGCCCCCCATAAATATTTTGAGCCCCCTTCCTACAAAAGATTCCAAGGTCACTAAATGAATTTCTATTCCGAAAATACAAATGAAATTCTTTTCAAAAATCTAATTTAGTTTGGAGACCCTTTCACAGTTTTGCAAAATTACTAATCTGTATCTAAAATAAGTGTTTCAACACTTCTTCATCCTATTTGTACATATGACGCTAACACGATTTTTAATTTTGCACCAGTTATACACTCAAAATTTTCATCATCATATACTTTTCTCAGCATAAAGTGAAGTTATTACAGAAGTTTAATAAGAAACATAGTATTTAGAATGCGAATATGCACTAATTTATCTTTCTGTGTCAGAGAGAGAGAAAAAAAAATTATGAGTCCCCCCCCCCCCCTTATGTTCACTTCTAGCTAAGGCCCTGGGCCCGTGCTCAATTTTTTTTAAGCCGAAAAATTTTATTTATTCATGCGTAGAAAAGATTGAAAGAACTTTTTTCTCTTAAAATTGCGTACCTATTCCTTTTCAAGTCATTTCAATTCTTTTTTATCAAAATGTTGTGGGTAACTGAATGCTTGTTTATTTATTTTAGTATTTCAATTTTTAAGCATTTCATGCATTTATTCATTAAACACAAAGGTGTCCATCCAGTTAGCTTGTTAAAGGAGGAAAAAATATAAGAATCCTTTTAGGTGTGAAGTACATTTTTATTTTATACGGATTTTGATAGGATTGAATTTAAATTTTCATTTGAAAATTATATCTATGTAAGGAGTTTTTAAAAGTGAGATATTACTTTTGAAACAATTTTTAAATACCATACAATTTTATTTTGTATATTTTCGGTATTGGGCTCTGGTGACAAAAAATCTTTCGGGCTCGGGCGGGCTCGAACTTAAAAACGTTGTTTAAGTACGGGCTCTTTTTTTTTTTTTTTTTTTTTTTTTTTTTTTAACCGGAACATTTTATTTATTCATTTGCAGAAAATATTAAAAGAATTATTTTCCAGTTTAAATTGCGTACTACAAGTTTAAGTTATTTTAATGCTACTTTGATCAAAATGACGGGGGGGGGGGGGACTAAAGTCGTATTTATGTATTTTAGTATTTCATTGCAGTTTTAAATGAAAACTTGTGATGATTACAGACTTTTGTTTACGGATATCTTTGTTTTATATCTACCATGTTTTATCTATGTTTATATATTTTTTTCTTATCCATTAGGTTTAGTTTTGAGCAAAATCTCATCCTTCTTCACGCAATGAAAAACTGCGTTGGGTCCTTTTTAAAATAAGTAGCACACAATTATATCGTCCGCAAATAAAAATCTGTCTAAAACGGAAATTCGATAGTTTTATGATTTTCCGTTTTATTAGGTTTTACTACATAAGATATTGTTTGTACTCAACATGTTCAGGTTAAAAAGTTTGGGCACCCCCCCCCCCCCCCCCGTTCAAAAGGCTGGTTACGCCTATGGATATACATATATGTAAGTATGCATATGTGTTTATTAGTAATATATTTTTATATACCTATCATTAATTGTTATATATATATATTACCGTGCACTCATTCATTACTTTAAATTTGTTTTTAGACAATTTCGCTTTTGTCCGGAGCTGGTATGCAATGGAATTCTCTTATACACTATATTGCCATTGATTATGGGACACTTGCGATTTTAGACATTTTACTAAATATCTAGAAAAATACATGAGGAATCATCTCGAAACTCTTAGTGTATAAATATAATAGTATACGTCATACATCTCCGTGAAGATTTTTTACCGAAACGCCATAGGGGACCGTCAACAAATTAAAAAAGAATGAATATCTTTTGAATAACCCTGTCAAAACTAATGTAGCAAAAGCGCTCAAACTCTAGATTATGATTGAATGCCTTATTGTAATACACTGTGTTCATTTTTATGCAAATAGCATGCACACTCGCAGAGTAATTAAGGTTTTTATAAAAATGGTCCCAAATTTTTCCAAGTTTTTCCATTATAATTTTCAGAGTTCTTAATATAAAATAATATTTTTTTCAGAACATATGACAAGCAACATTGCACACAGTACCCTGTAATCAGAATTAAAAAATAATAAAAAATGTATGAAAAATGAATAGATTTACTATATAATTTTTTACTGCGCATGCGTCAAAGATATCAAAATTTCATTTGCATATTATGTTAGCTAAATGTATAGAGCAACTTTTGTAAAAGTCTCAAAATCATAGCTTGAAAATTCTGAAAGTAACCGTCTATAGAAAAAGGACAAAATCCGTTGTTTCCAAAATGAAGCAAAAAAATGAGGGATTTTATCCAAATGCCGTAGTACATCCCATATTGTGTATTCTATATTAACAATAATCAATGAATATATGGATACAACCCCTCTTGATTTTGCTTCATTTTGAGAATAACGGATTTTCGACTTATTCAATTGACGATTATTGTCAGAATTTTCAAGTTATGATTTTGTGACTTTCACAAAAGTTGCTCTATACATTTAGCTAACATAATATGCAAATGAAATTTTGATATCGTTGACGCATGCGCAGTAAAAAATTATTTAGTAAACCAACTCATTTTTTTTACAATTTTCATTATTTTTAAATTCTGATTACAGGGTACTGTGAGCAATGTTGTTTGCCATATTTTCTGAAAAAAATAATATTTTATATTAAGAACTCTGAAAATTATAAGGAAAAAATTTGGAAATATTTGGGATCATTTTTATAAAAACCTCAATTACTCTGCGAGTATGCATGCTATTTGCATAAAAATGAACAAGGCTTATTACAATAAGGCATTCAATTACAATCTAGAGTTTGAGCTCTTTTGCTACATTAGTTTTGACAGGGTTATTCAAAAGATATTCATTCTTTTTTAATTTGTTGACGGCCCCCTTTGGAGTTTCGGGAAAAAATCTTCACGGAGATGTATGACTTATACTATTATATTTATACACTAAGAGTTTCGAGATGATTCCTCATGTATTTTTCTAGATATTTAGTAAAATGTCTAAAATCGCAAGTGTCCCATAATCAATGGCAATATAGTGTATGACATTGCTTAAATGAATAATAAATGTTTTGAACCCTAAATTCTATAGAAGATTGTTTTAGTTCAATCAGGAACGCATAACAATTTCATTACGCTTGAAATGGGGAACATCATAACACGATGTTTGAAAAAAAAAAATTTTCCACTGTCCGCAATATAACACAACACTTTTGTCCTGTATCTGAAAAAAAAAAAAAAAAAAAAAAAAACTATAAATGCTATGCATTCTATTTTCATTAGCAATCCTGCATTAAAAGTCAGGAATTTATAAAATTACAGGACAATACAAGTATATTTGGCATAGTTGGAGTACGAACAGACGAACAAACAAACCGAAATTATGAGCATTTTCGAATGTTTTGGATTGGAATGTGTTAAAAGAAAACACCAAAAGTCAAAAAATGGCAAGATGTGTATGCTATGAAATGCTGAAATGCGCATTCACATTTTTCCCCCGGGGAACTTTTTTTTTTTTTTTTTTTAATGCAAATTGTTTGAAAAAAGTCGGAACAAATTATAAGAAATAGTAAAGAAATGTGGTATACAAAACCACGATCGCAATCCAAGTAAACAAAAATCTAAGTGATTGAATGTGATTGAAAGTGAACATTGAATTGAACCCTGATATTCATAATACTTGACAGTAATTTAGACAATTTAAAGAAATTTTCAATCGACTTACCCTATTTACGATATTAAGAAAAATATTAGATATGCATAATAATTTTATCAACACTGTAAAAAAAAAAAAAAAAAAAAAAAAAAAAAAAAAAAAAAAAAAAGGGTTCATTATATACTATTGATTTTATTTAAATTTCTGGAATGCAAACTTTTTGTTTTGGGTAGAGACATGGGCGTAAGAAGGGGGGTACTGGACCTCCCTAGAAATATTTTATAGTGAAAAGACGGCTATTTCTTGAAAGATTATTTAAAAGTGTGCTAGTGGTATAGATGATAAATTAAAATGCGAATAAAATGCAGCATTTAGTTTTCCATACCAGTATTTAAATGTGCGTATGTGTGTGTAGGAGGGGGGGGGGGGGCACAGACTCAAAGTCATGTAAGTGACAAACAGCAAAACACATGTCAGATATGTGATGGATTCTGGTCTAGAACTATAGAGTTCTCGATATTTACATGACTGAAGCGAGAAAAAAAAGGAAAAGATACTGTATTGTACATTACATTCTGTGATAAAGCAACTGCTCCTCTTTTGTATAGACTGTCCTTGGAACTAACGAAAGCCTCTCTGTACGATCTTTTCCGAACCCCTACGCTTAAATTCTAGGAAACTACGTATATAAATCAGGTTCCCTCCCGTCTCAAAGATAATAATCTAACTACACTGTTTTGGAAAAGTTTTGCGCTTTCTCTGTAAATTATTTTTGAATAGAACTGGGAGCTACCATGTTATGTATAAAAGAACAGATAATGTTCAAGAAAAAGAGCAGTAGCCGTAATGCACGTATTGTTTTGCAGTACGTGTGTGGTGGTCATGGCTCCGGGGTCCCGAAGGGGGGAGGAGGGAGGTCATGGCTCCTTTATTGGGGGAAGAGGTCACAATTTTTAACGAGTAATTTTTACATTGGACATTGTTTATATATCCAATGTAGCTACTTTTCAGATATTTTGGAAAAGTTATATACATTCGTAAATACAAAAAGATGGCATTACCATGAAATTTAAAATTTTTAAATTTTCTTATAAAGATGTAGAATTATTTCAGGAAATGCTCATTTTAAAGCAACTTTTAGGACTTGACAGTTACAAAAATATCATAAGGGAGCAATTGTCTGTCGATGCCTGGAATTCAAACCCCATATATTAATGAAATTTCCTGAAAAAGGCTTTGTCTTTATCGAAAAATGGAAAACTCGAATCAATCATATTTTTCTTATTAATTGCATTTGCAAATGTTTTGCATATGAGATTTAAAAATAAATGAATTTATGGATATGTTAGAAATTAGGTACTTTGGATATAAGTGGAGATTTAAAGAATGGGAAAGTATCTCGTTATCGAGGAAATGGTGACTTTGAAAACATTTAATATATATTTCATTTTTAAAATATCTTTTAAAATTTTTCTTCATTCTGGAGGGAGGGAGAGGGGGGTCATGATCCTTATGACTCCCCCCCCCTTCCGCTTCTTGGAGCTGCTATTGTCAAATAGAGACTCCTTGTTTGTAGCTTTGAACCAGTTAAATGGGAAACATCTTTTGCTGTTTATACTTTACCTTGCTTTCTACATTATACATACATTAATATTTTACATGATTTTTTATGCCAAATCTTCTCAGCTTTTAAATGTGTTGGTTAATTGTGTATGTTCGGTAGGGGGGAGGGGGGTAAACTCACAAAGTATATACATCTGATACATGTATGTATATAAAAGTATATACATCCTTCATAGAATTGATGTATATGTCTTTCAAATGCATAAATAAATTAATTTGTATAAATTTTATAGCAACTTTAAATTAATTTAGAATTTAGTTACATCTACTAAAAGTAAATAAGATACATTTTTTCACTTTTAAAATTGAATTTTTTTTTAAGTATTTTGGAAGAGTTAAATCTTTTCTCTCAAGAATGAGTGACTTATGAAAAATATGAATCTACGCTTAAAAGATAAAAACTAGTTGGATGTTGCAATCCGAAAACTTTCTTCCATTTTATACATGTTAATACTTCAATATTCAATTTCACACTGCCAGATTTAAATGACCATCGATGCCCATCACCATCGATAGAATTCTAAAGGCATGAAATCTTAGGTTATTAACTCATATGAAAAAATTGCTTTTAATAAATTTCCAAACATTATTTGAATATAAAGTTTACACTTTTTATTAAATAAAAATGGTTTTCAGTGTTGTTAGAAAGCTATCTAAAAAATACATATAAGTAGTTAACCCTGGTTTTCACTTATATTCAGCTCTCTGGGAGGACCGGACTCTATCAACACCTACATGATATTTTTACAAGGTCAAATAGGTGTGGGTTGTATTTGAATCCTCTAATATATTTAAAGTGCCTGTTGAAATTAGGGAGATTCCCCTGGAAGGGGGGCTTTCATAAGGATCTACACGATTCCGTAATTGGCGAAGTGAAGCTGAATTTTCAAATAAGTGGGGTAGCCAAAAAATTGAACGGGCCATCCGGGCATATACATCCAAAAATATATATACATTAGCGGGCCTGCCGACCCGATATCAAAATCTAAGTGAAGCCGATAAAATATTAAATACTTTTTATGAATTTGTCTTTTACGAGAATAAGTATAAATGTGCGTCACGAGCCGATGCTTGTTTGACAGCATCAGTACAGAAATATAATACGTTCACCATACAGACAAACATCGCGCATCGGACATGGTGTCTGTTTTTTCTTATTTATTTATTTATTTATTTTCTGCAAGCTCGTGCCTGCCCTTTTTTTCCTACATAGTCGAGCCGAGCCAGAAATGTACAGAAATGCTTTCAGATGTGTAGGTCTTTATGTGTTTTATAAAAATATCAACAGCGATAATGAACTTTTGTTAAGGCAATCTTTGGAAATATAGGAGTACCTTAAGATGGTTCTCAAAGTTTACTGCTTAACAACGCAAAATTTTGACACATAGAGAACATATGGAATAAACATATGGAATAAACTGCCTATGACGGAATTTTCTTTTAAACTGAAAACTGAAAATTTCTTTTAAAGTTCTTTTAAACTGTTCATCTATGCAAAATGAATACAATAATACGGAAGAAAAAATATATTAAACATTTACACCTGCTAAAAAAGAAACGTATTTTTTCTTTCCAATGCGGTTTCATCTTAGATTTTACTTTTACCATACATCATTTTTTAGATTTTTATGTCTCCATAACATGGAAGATAGATTAATAATACTAATGATAGCTGAAACATTTACATACAACTAACAAAGGTTCATTAAAAGTATAAACATCGCAGCCTACGGCACTTCTGCATAAATGGAGATTATAAACTGACTAAAGTAAGTTTTTTTCGCCAGAACTTTTCCGTAAGGGTAAATATCAATCTCTAGTAGAAATGTACTCGGGGTCGGGGCGGGTTCGGTGCGGAATTTCAACTTTTTTTCCGGGCCGGGCCAAGCTCGGGCCTTGTTTTTAGCTATTATGTCGGGCCGGGTCGGGCCTTGTTTTTAGCTATTATATCGGGCCGCTAAATTTTCTCTACGAGCCGAGCTGGGCTCGGGCTGAAATTTTTATTTTAATATCGGGCCAGACATTTTTTTTCTATGGATGGGGCCTGGAAATTTCCGTCCGTGCATACCTCTATCTTACATATCGAATAATCAAATGATTAGTTCACAAAATTTTGTAAATTTGGACAATAATATCCAAACATTAAAAAAAAAAAAAAAAAAAAAAAAAAAAAAAAAAAAAAAAAAAGTAAACTTTTTAGTGAACTTCGTTCACTTTTACAAATGAGCGTGATTTGAACGCGTTCGTTTAAAAAATTTTGAGTTTGAACGTGAATTTAAATCACTTTTCAGAAATTGAACGTGAGTTTGAGTTAGTTCGTTTATTTTGTGAACGTGCCCAACACTGGTTTGAACAGTATTTTTCTTCATCAAAAAGCAATGTTTGATTAAGACACGGAATTCTTTCTGATCCATTCTTTACAGAAAATCAAAAATAGCATCACTTATAAGATCACAACTCGTAAAAAAACGGTCGACGTTTTATGAAACTCCGACACTAGTCTTTCGAAAGTTCGTACTAACTAAGCATAATATGGATATTTGTTTGATGCTGCCATCTAGTGATGAGTCCCGGGACTTTTCACCCTATGTAGTAAATTAGACAGTTTATCTTTCAATAGCTGCTCTGAATTAACTGTTTCAAAAAAATACTAATTCTACATTTTAAACTAAAAGATTCAAACGTAAAGTTTGGAAAAGATATTTGCTTTCCTAACCCTTTCGGGCCCGATTTTTTTTTTTTTTTTCAGTTTTTAGAAAAAATTACTTTTACGTTAGTAAAATTAACACTAGCTATCCAAAAAGATTAATTAGTGTTTAACGAATATTTCATTGTTTGAAAGAAAACGAATGTTGGGTTTTTGCGTACTATTCAATTCATATTCATATGAAAATAGGCTAAAGACGAATTTTTAAATATGTTTAGAAAGTATTGTATTACAACAAGATTTAACTCATATTACAATTTTCTAATAGTTTTGCGTTTTGACTTTAATAGTTATACATAATTCATTCAGGAAAGTAACTTTTATTTTAAATGTAAAGAGTGAAATATATGTTTAAAATAAAAGAATAGCAAACTGCGCAAAGAAAATGAAGAAAATAATAATAATTATTATTATTACTAAATGTCTAAACATAAATGAAGTCATATAGTAAATGCGTAGACATATGCAAACATTACTACATGTAAATGGTCACAAAAGTATTTCTTAAAACAAAATAATACTTCATTAACAGACATGTACTCTTAGTAGTACATAGAGATGGGCATTATTTAACGTATTAGGATAAATAACAATGTTATTGTTATGTAGTTCATTATTTAATAACAGATTAACGGAAACTTCCTGTTAAATTTATAACGCAATCCTAGCAACGTATTAAAAAACAAAGATTTGAAACAATCGTTTTTTAGAAGTATACATTAAAATTATAATAAAAATAAAATTTCCGAAATTTGTTTTCTGTATTTGTAAAAAGAGCTTAAAATTGTGCGTAAAAAGAATCGTATTTCAAACGCTTATAGCGAATCAGTGGATGCAATGAACCAGCCGATCCCCCCTTTGAGTGTGTTTTCCAGCTGTGCTGTTAGCAGTGTTTCAATTAGTTACGCGTACGGTTTTTAAAGCCTTCCTTTCTTCCGCTCTAAGTTCTTTGCAACGCATATTTTATTATTCCTTTTTGCTGATTTTCTGTTATCATTTCAGTTATTTTATTCCAAGTATCGGTATGAAACAAAAGATCGTTTTACTCTTCAGAGATATAAAATTACGTATTGCGGTTAAAACTTAAAATAATTCCTATTTGTTGTGGAATAAATAGATTTTTGTGGAACAAATTGAGTGGTATAGAATATTTTGCTACGAAACTGAAAAAGAGCTCTGGCGTTTTTTTTTTTTTTTTTTTTTTTTTTGTAATCGGAAGGAAAATGAGATTGATTCGAACGAACAATGGATATGGGGGTAGAGGAATGGTTTTTGTAGTGTAAAGGTGTGTTTTAATCAGATTCTTTGGAATGCGTTCGCTTGCCCAGGGCGGAGAAAGGAGGAGGGGAGGTGGATGGGGCAGTCAGAGGGGGCATGTGCCCCGGGCAACAGACAAAACGGAGGGGACGGCGCTAAATGAATATTTTGTTTGTCTATTTTTTTTCAAGTTTGTGTTTTGCACAATATTGTTAAAATGGTTCTGTCTGGAATCTACAAATGATGTAGGATTATAAGAATCCTGCCTGTTTAATACGGAATGTTTTTCTATTCTTTTCGATTCCATTTTCAGGATTTTAATGAATCCATATTTGACAAAGCTGATTATGTTGTTCAGAACAACATATTTAATGATTGTGCTTTTTATATGTCAGCTATTTGAAACTTATAAGTATTACCTCTGCAAATTTAATTTGCGTAGGCGGGGTAGGGGGCAAAAATCATATTTATCCCGGGTCTAAAAAAAGACTAGTTTCAGCCCTTGGTTGGCAGATGGTAGTTTATTTGGTTTTAAATATTCGAATTTTCGAAAGGAGATTTCTGATACTAGATTTTTTTTCTAGTGAGGGAGGGGCGAATGATTTATTATTTTTTTCCCATTACTTTTTTATTTCATTTCTAAAAATGTATGAGATTTATACTATCATAAATAGATAAATTTTTGCTTTCCAGAATTAAAGTTTTTAACCACAAACGTACTCATGGTATTTGGGGAAGGGGGGGGGGGGCTATTCTGGCGCTATGATTTTTATTTAATAAAATGTTTATTACTGTTTTTTTTTTTTTTAATCATTATTATTTTGTCAATATTGCGTCGTTAGAAAATACGAACTGGAAAACATTACTTTTGTAATTGTATTTTCCGGAAAAAAAAAAGAAGAAAAATAGCCTGGTGAGGACACAGCCATTCGAAAAGGGATGGGAGGGGGGGGGGACGAAGAGGGGCGGTCCCGACGGACGCGGAAATTTATAGGTCGCCAATTTTATACTACCAACATCATTTTTTGGCCTGTCACAAGTTTTGGGGAGGGGATTTTAAATACGCACTTGCACATACGAAATTTGTGGGATGAATGACATTTGATTAAAAACAAGTAATGTTTCGTGCTCTTGTGGGATAAGCTTTGAATATGCGTTGACAGATATTGATTCGGGGATGTCAAAATTCGAACTTCAAATCAAGGTGCTAACGAATGAAGATCAATTTTATTTATTTATTTATTTATTTTAACAAATCGCATTGTTAAAACGGTGTTGTTTTTATGGAGGATATTTCTGATCGTTTCGAAAAAAATAATTTCTAAACCGTCAGTTTTGGAGTCATTGTAACAATGCAAAAATGCTTTAAACTTTCTTCAGCATCAATTAAATATTAATTTACATTAAAACAATTATTTTTTAAATTGTTAAGAAACTACATATTTTATACAGTGTTCAGTAAGTTTCCTGTAACTTTTATTTAGAAAAAGTTTTTATGTGTTTTAACAAGTAAATCAGCAAAAAAAAAAAAAAAAAAAAAAAAAAAAGTTCTACGGGCAAAATTTACTGAGTTATGATACGTATAAATTTTCAACGAGGAAAAATGCATTTTTAGTGCAAGAAAACGATAATAATACGTGAAATGTAAAGTATCACAACTAACTAAGTTTTTGTCTTGCAAAAATTAAAATTTTAACTCTATGTTGATTTTAAAGGCGCAGGTTATTTATCTGAACTAAAACAGCGTCTATACTTATGTATCAAAATTATTCAAGATACCTTAATTAACGGCCCTCTAATTAAAATGTCTATTGACAGCATAGTCTCATCGATTAGTTATACGTTACAAAAATAACAGGTTGTTGAAACCTGTTACTCGTGAATGTGTGGAACGATGTAACCTGTTAACCAAAAATAACTATATTTCCCATCTCTAGTAGTACACCAGACCCGAAAGGGTTAAATTAAAAAAGCCCCTGAAAGAATAAAGTTGCTTTTATATATGTTACAGGCCAAACCCGATTTTAGGCCAAACTAGATTGGCCTAGGCCAAACTAGTCTATCCTAACGCTCATCGGATAAACTAGTTTTTCCTAGGCCAAACCGGTTTATCCTAACGCCCATCGGATAAACTAGTTTTTCCTAGGCCAAACCGGTTTATCCTAACGCCCATCGGATAAACTAGTTTTTCCTAGGCCAAACTAGTCTATCCTAAGGCCCATAGGACAAACTAGTTCTTCCTAGGCCAAACTAGTTTGGCCTAACTCTTATAGGATAAACTAGTTTAGCCTGCTGTTTATTGGTCTGAACTAATTTATCCTAGGCCGATCTAATTTATCCTAGGCCAATTCAATTTGGCGTGATTTTATTTGATTCAATGACCGCCTCAGCGCCAAAATTCTAGTTTGTCCTAGGCTGATCTAGTTTATCCTAGGCCAATGTAATTTTACTTGTTTTTAGCTCATTGGCGTCAAAGCTAAAGAAAAAATGAGCTCACAGGTTCTGTATGTACGCATGTATGTAAGTAAGTACGTACGTATGTACGTAACGCGATAACTCTTGATAGAAATAATGTAATTTGACATGTTTTTATCTCATCAGCTACCAAAGACTGAGAACTAATGTGCCCGTGGGTTCTGTATCTATGTATGTACGTAACGCAATAATTTTTGATAGAAATACTTGATTTGCATCAAACTTTCAATATAGGTTTATTCTTATGAGGAGCTTTTCTGATTAATTTTGGGAGGTCATTGGAGACGAATAAGGGCGGAGGAGACGAGAGGCTGATTCGTCCCTTCCCTTAATTCAAATAAATGGATTTCTATGGATTATAAGCATATTTTATTCAAATTTTAGATATAAGAGTATTCTGTTGAGGCTCATTCATTAGTTGTGAGTGTCAATTGTTTAAGTATAAAGGGAGGGGAGAGTAGGGGTAACGCCCCATAATTTATGTAAATGCTTTTTTCACGCAGAATTTACTGATTTACTTCAAATTTTAGAAATAAATTCATTCTGGTAAGGCGTTTCCCCAATTGGTTTTAGGGATTAATTGAATAAGAACAAAGGGAAGAACGGGGGAATCCCGCCTAATTTTGGTAAATGGGTTTTTCATGAAGAATTAACCGATTTCCTGCAAATCTTAGATTTGTTCATTCTGATAAAGCGTTTCACTGATTAATTTTGGTGGTTCTTTGGTTTTTGGTTTGAACCAGCAATTTATTTCCTTCCTTAAAATATATAAATTTGTTATAATACAGAATTATCCAATTTGCTTAAAATTTTGGACATGAATTCATTTGATCAGGTGCTTCTTTAATAAATTTGGGTCTTTGCTTATGGTTATGTATAATGGGTTAGTGGACGATTTATCGCCTTCCTTAAATTAGATAAATGGGTTTTCATGCCGTATTATCCGATTTGCCGTAAATTTTGAATATAGCTTATAGTTTTTTCTTTAAAAGGCGAATCCCTGAATTGTTTTGAGGGTTTAATGATTAAGTATAAAGGGAGGAATGTGGGATTACCCTCTCTAAATCAGATGAATGGTTTTTTGAGCAGAATTATCTGATTTGGTTCAATTTGGTTCAATTTTGGATAATTGTTTAATTTTATAAAGCGAATCTGTGATTAGTTTTGGAGGGTTCAATGGTTAAATATAAGTGGGGGAAATGGGAAAAAGTAATCCAACTTACTTTATTTTTCGAGGGTGTTATTCTATAAAAAAAATAAGGCTGAAATACACAATGACTGTAAACAGCCTTTGAATACAAAGCCATCAGTTTAATTGGGCAATATTCTTTTTAATATTGATCGCGACTACTGCTCCATTGCTAACCTTGTGCAAAGTAGATTTGTCATCACCATTATAATGTATTTTATTCGATGCGTTGTAGAATACTGTTAGAGGTTTACACGGGCCAGAATTTTGAGTTCCGGGTCCCGCCTTTCCCGAAGGAAAGTTATTTTGCCGTGACCCTGTGTAAAAATTAAAAGTTCAGCCCGAGCCATGACTCTACAAAAATATGTGAAAAAAGATTCAGTCTCGCTCATTCTGGCCCTACTCAATTTCTGCAAAAAATTCATATTTTACTTAACATACAATTAGGATTCCTTTAAAAAATACTGCATACATACATATTGGATAAATTTACAATGTATTTTTAAATTACGAGGTGTTCACAGAATGAAAAATACACAATGTATTATTGATTATTTAGTTTCTTAGACCTTTCAATATTGAAATGGGGATTCATTAAATAATTAATGTAGTTTAGAACAAAAGAAAAACAAAGGAGAGTTATAAACATCATAACTAAACTGTTCAGTAAAAAGTAAATTTGTGAATATGTTTCTTTGTCATTACTTAAGACTTTTCTCAAATCCAAAAGAGCTACATCCTAACACATTTAAGAATTAATTCATTTTCGGAAAGGCATAAGATTAACAGGCATTCTCACTCAGAAAATATGTAATCGAATGGCGTTAATCATTTTTCCATAAAAGCGATGTACCTTTGAGAAAATACTATTAAAGCTACGCTTTGAATCGAATTTTCGGTTACGACTTCACCGAAAAGAAAAACTTGACACCGTGACCAGAATAACTTATATGTGGACAAGAAATTAATTTCTAAAAAATGGAAAACGCTGTTCGATTCCAAATTATGTTCACCTCCCATCGGGCTCGAATATGCAATAATAATAATAATAATAAATGCAAGCCTGATCTCAGTTGGCACGAGTCTGCAGGGAAAAAACATGTAAAATGCATTATGTCTTTAGGGTGGACATATGAAATTCCTGTATTGATGTTATAAGCAATTACTCTTGACACACATTTATACTTATTCTAGTGAAAGACATGTTTTTTACCGGCCAAACCCGAAATCGAGCCAAATTAGATTAGCCTAGGCCAAACAATTTTATCCTAACGCCAATTATATAAACTAGATTTCCTAGGCCAAAGTTGTTTATCTATATGCCCGTAAGAAAAACTAGTTTTTACTAGGTAAGAGGGAAATCCGTCATTTTCTCTTCATACTTTACCATTAAACCCTCAAAACTATTCAGGGAATTGCCTTATCAGAAAGTACCTATAACCAAAATTTGAGGCAAATCCGTAATTTCTGCGTTAAAAACCATTTATCTAAATTTTGGGGGGGGGGGGGTACCTACATTGCCCTTTCTTTAACACTTAAGCAATAAACATCCACAACTAATCCCGGAGGCGCCTTGTCAGAATAATCCTATATCTAACATTTTAAATGAAAACTGATAATTCTGCATGATAAATGCATTTCTCTAAATTAACGGTAAAGGATTAGACTCCCGTTCGCCCCCCCTTTATTCTTATTCAGTGAATTTCCAAAACTAATCAGAAAAGTATCTTTTCAGACGAAACCAACATCCAAAATTTGAAGCTAATCGGATATTTATATCAAGAGTTATAGCGTTACGTACAATCGTACGTACATTTGTACATACATGTGTACATACATACATACAGAACCGTGAGCCCTTTATTTCGCTGGCTTTGACGCCCGTGAGCTAAAAACACGGATAAATTACATTGGCCTAGGTCAAACTAGATCAGCCTAGGAGAAACTAGAATGTTGGCGCTGAGGCAGTCATTGAATTCAATAAAATCACGCCAAATTGAATTGGCCTAGGATAAACTAGATCGGCCTAGGATAAACTAGTTCAGACTAATAAACAGCAGGCTGAACTAATTTATCCTATAAGAGTTAGGCCAAACTAGTTTGGCCTAGGAAAAACTAGTCTGTCCTATGGGCCTTAGGATAGACTAGTTTGGCCTAGGAAAAACTAGTCTATCCGATGGGCGTTAGGATAAACCGGTTTGGCCTAGGAAAAACTAGTTTATCCGATGGGCGTTAGGATAGACCGGTTTGGCCTGGGAAAAACTAGTTTATCCGATGGGCGTTAGGATAGACTAGTTTGGCCTAGGCCAATCTAGTTTGGCCTAAAATCGGGTTTGGCCTGTAACATATATATTTTTTTAATCTACAGAATAACAATGACAATTGGAAATTTCATTTACATTTATTTTGATTGAAAAAACTATCAGAATTATCTTGTATGGTGGTATTTTGATAATAAATATCAAATATACTAAATGTCAAACATCCTGATATTTTGAAAATAAATATCAAGAATTTGAAAATATCGGAAATCTTAATGTTTTAAAAATAAATATCGGATATATATCAGGATATATAATATGATATATATCCATTGATATACAGGGTGTTTCGCTACCAGACCGACAAACTTTAAGGGATGATAGTAGACGCGAAGACAAACATTATTAAATAGGAAACTATGGGGCGCAAACGTCTTCTGGAGGAGCTAGGAGCCATTAAAGTTTAAAGTCCAAAATTTCAAACCATGATAAAAAACGGAAAAAAGGGTCAATTCGTTTGCGGTTTTCGCTAAAATCATTCTTTGTATCAAGATTTAAAATTTTTTTGTTTTTAAAGGTTACGTTTAAAAATTGTCGATAGAGGGCGCTTTAGACTTTAGAGTAACGAACAAATACTTTTTACCGTTATTTTGTGCATGGGATTGAAATTATTCTGAAGTTAAGAATTTAACTTAAATTTTAAGACCAAAATCGGAAACATTGGGATCGGGTAACTAGCGAAAATTGAACTGCGAACAGAGGGGGGAATTTTAAACGCTAATAAACATCGGACAAACTAATCGATTTTGTTGCGGTCTGCGTTTAGGTCATTCCTTTGGTAAGTATTTTATTCAAAATGGCGTACAGCTTTGGTGTCCTCATTTTTTCATAGAGGGCGCTTCCAACATTTCTCCAACATTTTAATGGCATTACTCCTGGGTGTTTTACTACCAGACCAGCATACTTCCAAAAAATGTTAGAGATGCAAAGACAACTCTAAATCACATAGGAATGTTACGTTGAAAATCCGTTAAATTTACGGCAAAAACTGCTGGCAGTAACGTTGCCAGCAGTTTTTGCCGTTAAAAATTGCAATAAAATTAGATGTAAATTCTTTTATTACATTTAATTTTACTGCAATTTTTACGGCAAAAACTGTTGTAATATTGCTGTCAGCAGTTTATGCCGTAAATTTAATGGATTTTTTTTTTTTTTTTTTTTTTTTTTTTTTTTTTTTACAGTGCATTATATTATTTTAGTTGTTTCTTCATTTTTTTTCATTTCGCTTTTTTTTTTCTCCTATTAAATATTAAAATGTCTATTTTAAACTTTTAATATCAATATTGTTTATGGTTACCTTTTAAGCAAACCTTGAACTTTTAAAGTTCACAATATATTTTAATTCGTAATGGAAGTTTGCATTTCTTCTCATAATTATACTTTCCATAAGGGGATTTTAAAATAATTTTTATTTATTGAGTTAAAATTTTGAATTTTTTTTGTGATCGTTAATCGTATTATTTGTAAAGAAAATCACATAATAAAACTTCTCATATTTTTTTTAATTTAAAATTTATTAAAAAAGTGGAGTAATGTAAAATCGTTATATCTCGAAATATTATTTGTAGAATTTCAATGTTTTTACAGTTAAATAAACAGAAATATTTACATTTTTATTTTGGTTCAGCATTAAAAAAAATTAACTTTAAAAAAATTAAAAACATTAAAAAATGAGGTAAGTTTAAAAAAAAAAAACATATTTCAAAAGTAAATATATTTTTTTTTTCAAATTTACTGAAACAAAATTAAAGTAAAATTATCATAAAAGACATGTTCCAAGTTTGAAGCATTTATCTTTAACGGTTGTTAACAATTTAAATCTGAGAAATTGCGGAAAAACCCATCTGAAGATAAACGCATTTTCACAAGAAGTCACTTCCATGACAACCATTGCTTGAAAACTAGATTTTGAAAAGAATCCAAAACGAAAAAAAAAAAAAATAAATAAATAAAATAAAATAAATAAAAAAACTTTTCTTCTAATTAAGATAGACACATGATTTAAACGTCATTTTAAGCATAAATAAACAGAGAAAATTTTAATGCAATACATTTTTTAAAGAGAATTTGAAGATTTTTTTTTTGTCCTGGAGCCCATAAATTATATGTAAAAAAAAAAAAAAAAAAAAAAAAAAAAAAAAAAAAGAAAAAAAGAAATATCTTTCTCTCTCTCTCTCTCTATATATATATATATACATACATATATATATATATATATATATATATATATATATATATATATATATATATATATATATATATATATATATATATATATATATATATATATATATATATATATATATATATATATATATATATATATATATATATATCCAATGAAAAACTCAAAACTCAAATTTTTGTATGTAACAAAACTGTACTCATAAAATTAATGCGTATGCAGATATTACTTTTAAAATAACAGTAAGTAAGTCACTTATAAACTTAAACAACATAATACAAACAATATTATTTTTACTTTAATTTATTTACGTACGGGGGCGTAAACCACTCTTGTCGCGTAGGGGGGTGTAGGCTCATAAATTTCCGACTTTCAAGAAGGAAAATTTCCGAGTACTATGGCCAACATGAGGACTAATATATGTACTATACACTGGTGTCCAAAAGTTAAGCATAATTGGTAATTAAGTAATTATTTTTAAGTAATGAAAGAAATATGAATCGGAATGTGCTGTAACTCCACACTGTAAGAAAAAGTACTGTAATTTTACAGCAAAAAGTGCTGGCAATTTGGGTGCCAGCACATTATGCAGTTATTTTACAGCATTGGTGTTATTTTAATTTCACAGTGCAGGCGTAAATTTTACTGCAGTTTTAGCTGTTGTTTTTACAGCAATGGCGTTATTTTAATTTCACAGTGCAGGCGTAAATTTTACTGCAGTTTTATCTGTTATTTTTATAGCAATGGCGTTATTTTAATTTCACAGTGCCGGCGTAAATTTTACTGCAATTTTATCTGTTATTTTTACAGCAATGGCGTTATTTTAATTTCACAGTGCAGGTGTAAATTTTACTCCAGTTTTGGCTATATTTTTTACAGCAATGTCGTAATTTCATTTTTACGGTATTGTTGTAATTTTCACGGCACTTTTAACCATTATTTTTACAGCTATATCATAATTTCATTTTACAGTATTGTTGTAATTTTTATTATTTTTTTAGCCGTAATTTTTACAGTTGTGATGCATTTTAATTTTATAGCACAACTATTAATTTAAATGTATTTTTGCCATTTTTTTTACATTTTAATCATATTTTTGTTTTACAGCACAACCGTAAATTTTAATAAATGTTAACCTTTTTTTATGACTGAGATGCATTTTTGTTTTACAATTAAAATTTCATTTTAATTGTAAAACAAATATGCATCTCAGTTGTAAAAAAGGCTAACATGTATTACGGTTGTGCTGTAAAACAAAAATATGATTAAACTGTAAAAAAAAGGATAAAAATGCAGTTAAATTAATAGTTATGCTGTAAAATTAAAATGCATCACAACTGAAAACATTACGGCTAAATAATAATAATAATTACAACAATACTGTAAAATGAAATTATCTTACAGTTGTAATAATAATGGTTAAAAGTGTCGTAAAAATTACAACAATACCGTAAAAATGAAATTAATTCTTAATATTCTTAATTTTTATGCATTTTTCACTACTGTTACAGCAATGTTGTATTTACAATTGTCTTTTCACTACGTTAATATTATATTTGTCTTACAGCAAAAGAAGGGGGGGAAGATAAATCTTTATAGACAATTTACCAAACAAGTAACATTTTGTTTTAAAAAATGATATACATTTCTTTGATGCTTGCCAGTCAAAAACATTTTTAATATAAAAAGAAAAAAAAAATGATTTAAATATTTTTTTTTCACAGGTTGAAAACTTTTTAAATCATAATTAATTATGCAGTTTTAAAATTTTAATAAAATTGTTAAATGCACATTAAAAAATAATAAATATATAAAAATTTAGACCACAAATCTATGTGCTATATACAAAATATGTGTGCTATATAAAAATTTTTGTGTTTTACAATTTAAAATTATGACATGCAATATAATTTTCATTGACGTTATTTTTTTTTTCTTTTAGTTACTGTTATATATTACTAATGAACTATTTACGTATTTTTTTCTGAATGAAAAACTATTATTATTACTTACTTTTTAATTTAAAAGAAAGGTTTATAAATATGATGTTACAGTGAATAAAAGCATTTTTTTTTCATTGTTTTTTCCGCCATTTTGTTATCTCATTCATATAAATTTGACATGAATATAAATAACTAAAATGAAATTTTGCTCTTTGAACCTATATAAAAAGAAATTAAAAAATAATAATAAAGTGTATTAAGACTTTGTCCATTTTAAAAAAGTAGGCATTGCGATGGCAATCGTATTTTTGTCTTGAATATATTATTACGTAATATACAAATAATTGCTTGACGTTAGCAAAATTATTACTTCAGCTTCCAAATGTTAATTTATCCCTCTCCTCTAAAAAATAATAAATCATTTCAATAAAAGTATTTTAAAATGCCAATTCTCATTTTTTTTTCTAAATTAAGCAACTGTATCGAGTATTTTTGCACAACCAATCATCATTACGAATAATAAATTTTATTCATAATTATTACTATGTTATACCAAAAAAATTATGCTTTTATATATACATATATATGCAGTTATTTTATTAATACTTATACACCAAGCACTGAATGGTAGATACATGATTTTGTTCTAATTTATATACAGTTATTTTAATTAGTTTTAAAATTACTACTATGTAATTATTAGAAAATGTCGACAGTAATAACATAAGAAAAAAATCCTCTGGAATCATGATTTGACTATTTACATTTTTTACCCTTTTGATTTTCTAAAAATAATGAGGAAATTTATTCACATTTTATTTTAATTTCTTTAGCAGTAAAATCCATGTTTCTTTCTATATATATATATATATATTTCTTTTTCCGGAATTCTTTTACTGATGTTAAACAATTAATGATATATATTTAATTTTTACTTTATGTAGACATATAAACATTAATTTTGAAATTTGTCTGAATAAAATTTGTCTGAAAAAAAAAATTGTCTGATAATAGTATTAAAAATAAAGTAAAAAATAATAAAAAACAGTAAAATAATGATTTGACTGTTTAATTTTTTTGCCATTTTTATTTTCTAAAAAAAAAAAAAATAATCAAATCGATTTTGTCATAAATAATCGCATAATGTTTAAATGTAAGTGAAATGATGCCATGCTGTATTCACTCTCGGTAAAGAATTTGATGTATTTGCATACAAACACACTAACAGTATTTAGACACGAGTAATATGAGTATATTAAACTGATTAGTTTTCTAAGCAAATAAATAGTGACACAAAGTGCTTTAATTCAGTAATATAATAAAAAACAGCAATTTATACTTAACCAATTCCAAAGCCGAATATTTTAAACATAAAACTATTTTATTAATTCTTATATCTAATTCAATTGCAACAAATGTTTAAAATTAAGGTTTAATACTTGCATTCAAAATGCTACTTACATTAGAGGGAAAAAAATCTGAATTTTAATCAACTTATCATGTAAAAGCTAGAATAAATGATAAAATATTACAAAAGTTGTTTTAAATCAATGTTGAACTTTGATTTTCATATGTTTTAAACATGTAGTAACATGAAAAATCTTATATGAAGAAAAAAAATAGATATTCATAATGTATATTCTTATCTTATTCTTATTTTTTTATAAAATCTGTATTGCGGATTTAGAAAAGCAAAATAAAAATGCAGTCATTTTAAAACTTATTGTATTAGTAGAGTTCTATAGTTTTATGCATGCAGCAGATATTTTCAGCAACTAAAAAAATCTAAGAAAGTGTAAATTTTATTTCAAATGTTTGTATGCTACAAATGTTTGCGTAAAACTAAAAATTTTGTGATATGCTTTTTCCTCTTTTTAATTCTGAAAATAATTTTCTTCACTCTTCTTTTGTTTTTATAAAACTCTTGATTTAATACATGTCAAGTATATGAAAAAGACATAATAAATACATGAAAAAGACATGACAAATACATGAAAAAAAAGAATTTATTAATTAGAAATATATATAAGTGAATATTAGAAAAATTCTCATTTATAATCATTAAGACATTGCCATTCAGGCATTCATTTCCTCTTCTTGGACCTCTCTTCTTTTCCATCATTTCGATATTTTTAGATGCAATTCATTATCTGATGGTTTCTTCAATTTCAAGGAAGGTGGAATAATCAAAAACAGTGAAGGTGGACTAAATCTGGAAAGAAATAAGGGTTTCAGTTTGTAAAAAATGCTGACCAGGTCACTTTTAATATTTTATGTTAATAAAATCATTTAAAATACCAAAATGAATTTTTCATAGCTGCAAACCTACCTCACTCTACCCTTTTTTATACACACATAAAACAAACTCCTGTAAAATAATGCGAAAGTAAAAGGTTTTTAATAGATTTATATTAAGATAGTGAATTTAAAAAATACATACATACGCACGTAAAATAATCAAAAGTTAAAGGTTAAATTTTTCGAATATATATTGCTTTGTTTTGTTTGAGGCAAACAGAAAATTTTCTGAAAATAAGTGTAATAAATTTGTAAAAATAAATTTTCTCTTGATTTATTGATTTTTTTAGTTTCATCTTTGAAAATTATATTTGTACATACATTTATTTTGTAAATTGATTGATACATGCATAAATTGTAAAAAATAAACTTCTATTTTTTTCATTATTAAGTATTTATCATACCTAACTTTTATATAAATGTATATATCGCTCACCTGCAAGAAAAGTGATACATCTTGCAAAAATTAATTTTGTTTTTTCTTCCATTAATAAGCCCGTCATTGGTGCATCCTAATACAGAAACAGTTTCAAGTGTAGCTATACGAAAAAATGATTTATTACGCTATATGTCCATTTGTTACTACAGACGAGGGGTGGAATGTGGGGGGGGATATAAGATTATCCCATCTCCAAACCTCATCCTACGTCTTCATGCTTAATTATTTTGTGCTTTTATTCAGTTTTTATTACTGCATTCAAAACTATTCTATTTTCAGATTAGAATAAAATCGTATAAATTTCCTTTTGCCTCTATTGTTAAATATATATTTGCCGAAATGCGTCTCTTTTCTTTCAAGTGAGCTATTTATATTATTATTTTAATCAAACTTTTCATCACAACATGTGTCATTCAAAGAACATTTTATCATAATCGAAATTTCTATTTTAATCTGAAACTAAAAAATGAAATTCCGTCTGTGCAATAAAAATACAGAGAATTACTTATAAATGATTTTGAATATTTAACCTGATGCTGTTGATTTTTTTTTTTTTCAATTACTAATTACAAATTATAAACTACTTTTAATTAAACTAGGAAACTTATCTATTATTTTCTGAAATCTATTTCTCAAAACTGAAAATATACGCAAAATTCAACAAAATACTTCAAATAAAGTGTTGCGAAATATTTCTATATAGTAAAGCTAACTAAAAGCACATTTATGTTAATTAAGATACATTTTGATAATTTTCATTTAAATATACAAAATTTGCAAAAAATGATACTGCATGAAGAAGTTTAGATTTTTAGCATTGGAAAAGCTTATTGTGTGCCTCTGAAATTTACACGTAAATAAATTTAAAATACATTAAAAAAAAAATTTTTTTTCTGCTTAGGATAATCTATCCATTTGGTGCATTATTTAGTTCTTCATTGTAGTTCACTCGTAGTTTTATATTTTGAAGCTTTTGTTGACATCAGATGGATAGTTATTTAAAAAAGTCATTAGATAAATGATAAAAATATACGTGTATCTAAAAAGAAAAAGGGTAACATCAGAATAAAATAAACTACCTTCTTTTGACAATCAATAGATTATGAGCCTTTTAGAGAAGGGCGAAATGAGAGATACACTTTAAAATAATTGTTTCAGAAATGATTTTTTAAAAAGGAAAGTAAACATGTAATAAATCAAGTACCAAATGAAATAGAAATAATCAACGTGACAGAAAACGCAAATTATTTAACACATATAGTTATTAATGTATAAGCAATATATACTATCAAAATAAGCATCAAATTCGTGATCTGAGAATCTATTGATCACATATTGTCTGAAAAAAGCTAAAGTTAATGAACTATTTTTTCCAATCATGCCTACAAAGCCTATTGGAATTTCATATTTAAGACATGCAAAACAAGCAATGTTAAAAAAATTTTGAAGATTTTGGAAGTTATTAAACAGATTTTGTTAAAAATCGTAACATAAAATTGTAACCTGAAAATTATTATTATTATTATTTCAACTCTAAATTGAGTTTTATTATATAATTCTAATAATTACAAAAATGCAATTTATGATTTCATCAAAGAATATAACTGTGTTAAATTACAAATCCGTTGAAATTTGCTTTAAATTTAGCGAAATTATTATTATTATTATTATTATTATTTAAAAAAATAATAATTAAAAATTGAAAATCCCTTGGAAAGAATGATTTTAATTTAAAAAGCACAAATTATTTTGTTGTTGTAATTACTTTTACTGATAATAGAGTGTAATATGTTAAAATTTAATGAAATACATGTAATATGGATAAGATTGCAAAATATTTATTATTCTCAAAACAATCTCTAGCTATAAGAAACCCTTAAATTAAAAAAAAAAAAAATTTCAAAAAAAAAAAAAAAAAAAAAAAAGATTAAAAAAGTAGTACATATTAAAATGATATATTCCTAAGTTTTGTAAACACAGGCACAAAATTGTAAGATTCAAATTATTATTATTAATAATTTTTAGATTAAGTCAGATTATATTTATTAATAATTACAAAGGGTCATTAAGTTGTTTCATTAAATTATATTTATTTAATTTAAATGGATATATGTGTGATGAATTATAACTCAATTGAAATTTTACTATTATTAAACGGGATAAAAACTTCTTTGTTTTATTTCTAAAAGTGTTTACTAACAATTGAAAGAATTCTTTTTATTTGAAAAGCGCAAATTGTAGTGTTGTTATAACAGCATGATAAGTTAAGATTAAATTAAATGCATATACAACATATAATTTTTCAAGATATTTACCATTTCCAAGAAATCTATAAATATAAGGTAAACCTAAATTTAAGAAATGAAGTTTATTAAAAGATGTTTTCGATTAAGAAAATGACAAAATATTAAAATTCCGCTTTTCCAAGTTTTGCAAACCCAGACAAAAAAATTGTAAGCTTAAATTATTATTATTAATTTTATTATTCTCATTTAATTTTAAATTAAATCATACCATATTTATAATAATTACAAAGGCTTATTAAGTTATTTATTTAATTCAAAAGGATATAAATAAAATAAATTACAATGCAATTAAAACTTGTTATTTGATACAGACAATATTAAATGGAACGAAAAAAATTGCGTAATTTCTCAATATTTTAAAAATTAATTGAAAATGCATTTGAAAGAATTATTTTAACTTTAATAGCACAAATTTTTGTATTGCTGTAATTATCTATATTAATAAAAGAACATGATAAGTTAAAATTAAATGAAATTAATAATATATATATATATATTAAAATTACATTTTCGCAACATTTGCAAACTCGGCCACAATATTGTAATAAAAAATATTATTTAACTTTAAATCAAACAGTTTATATTTATAACCAATTCAAATTCTTCTTCAGTTGTTCCATTAAACTGTCTTAAAAAAAAAAAAAAAAAAAAAAAAAACTTAAATGGAGATAAATGTGATAAATAAAAACGCAATTGACGTTTGCTATCAAACCAAAGCATTATTAATTAGAACGAAATTTTCTTTCTAATTTGAGAATTAACTTGAGAAATTTTCTTTCGCTTAATTTCTCAATATTTTAAAAATAAAAATTGAAATTGTATTCAAAAGAATTATTTTAACTTTAAAAACACAAATGGTTGCATGCATATAGTTATATTAACTAATGAAAGTACATGATAGCTAAAATAAAATAAAATATATATGAAATCCATAAATTTTCAAGATATTTATTTTCTAAAAATATATAACAATAGAAAAGCTCATATTAAAAAAAAATAAGTTTAAAAAAACTTTGCTATTAAGAATTATTTTAACTTTCAAAGCACATATTATTGCATGGGTATAGTTATTTTTACTATTAAAATAACACAATAAGTTAAAATATAATCAAATACATATGAAATGCATAATTTTTCAAGATATTTATTATTTTCTAAAAATCTATAATAATAAGGAAAACTTGAAATAAAAAAAAATATTATAAAAAAGAAATTTACCATCAAGAAAAAGATAAAAGAAATATTAAAATTACATTTTCGCAATCGCATACAAGTTTTGGAAATCCAGGTTCAAATTTATAAGTTAAAATTATTATTATTATTATTATTATTATTATTATTATTATTATTATTATTATTATTATTATTATTATTATTATTTAAATCAAGTTAGGTGGCTAAGACTCATAAATGTTAAGACTCATTAAATTGTTTCATTTAACTAACTTCATAAAAAGTAAAAGGAAATAAATGTGATAAGTTACAACATAATTGAAATTTGCTATCAAAACAAAATAAAATTAAATTGAACAATTATTTACAGTATTTTTCAATATATTACACAATATTTTATTTCTTCTGCTTAATTTGTGAAAATATTTTTAATAACAATTGAAAATGCATTTGAAATAATTATTTTAACTTCAAAAGCACAAATTGTTGTAGTTGTATAAGAAGTAAAGTAATTTTGTTAGTAGTAAAGTAATTTTATAAAAAGTACTCTTGAAGCATTCAACTAATAAAAGAAGATAAAAAGTAAAAATAAATTAAATATGTATAAAATGCACAATCTTCCAATGTATTTATTATTTTCTATAAATTTATAATTATAATAGAATCTTATATCTAAAATAATGAGAATTATAATTTTTCCATTAAGACGATGTTAAATATTTTCTCAAATTCTGCAAATACAGTCGCTAAATTCTAAGATAAAAATTATTATTATTATTATCAGCAGCATTTAACTTTCAGTCAAGTCAGATTATATAAATAATAATTACAAAGGCTCATTACGTTATGCAATGCAATTGAAATTTGCTATCAAAATAAAGTAATATTGAAATGGAACAAAAATGTCTTTATTTAATTTTTCAAACATTTTTAGTAAGAATTAAAAATTAAAAATTCCTTTGAAAAAAATATTTTAACTTCAAAAAAACAGATTTTCGCATTATTATAGTTATCTATATTAATAAATGAACGTGATAAGTTAAAATTAAATGAAATCTACATAAAATAAGTAATTTTTCAAAATACTTGTATTTTCTAAAATCCTCTAAGAAAACTTATATTTAATAAAATGAAATTTTCAAAAAAGAAATTTAGCGTTAACAATTTAGTGTTTATTGAAGTTACATTTTTCCAAATTTTGCAAAGAAAGGCGCAAAATTATCAGCTGTTAATTATTATTATCATTATTATTATTGTTATTTAAAGTATTAGTATTATTATACTTTAAATCAATTTAGATTATATTCATAATAAATGCGAAGGCTCATTAAGTTGTGTCATTAAGCGATCTTCATATAATTTAAAATGAAATAAATATAATAAATTACAACATTAATATTTTTTTATCAAAAGAAAGCAATATTAAATTGAATGAGAATTTCTTCTGTTTAATTTGTAAAAATAAATTCATAACAATAAAAAATGTAAAATGCATTTGAAAGAATTGTTTTAACTTGAAAAGAACAAATCATCGTAGTTTTGTTTTTATCAGTAGCAATTTAAGTAGGAGTATAAATAGTTTTATAAGAAATATTGCTGCTGTATTATATTAGATAAAAAAAATCATGTAAGTTAAAATTAAAGGAAATTAAAATGTATCAGATAGCAAAATAATTATTATTTTCTTAAAATCTATAAGAAAAACTTTTAATAAAAAAGTGTTTTCTCAAATTTTACAAACATTATTACCAAATTGTAAACTAAAAATTTTTACTTTTATAGCTCAAAATTATTATTATTTTCTCTAAATCAATTTAGATTATATTGATAACAATTGTAAATATGTAACACTAAATTGTTTCATTAAGCTATTTTTATGTAAATTAAAAAGAAATAAATGTGATAAATTACTATAGAATAAAGTTTGTTATCAAAAAATGTAATACATAGTATATATGAAAAAAAAAACTGTAGTTTAACTTTTGATTTAGAAAATAATGACAGTTTAAAATTGAAAATCATTTCAAATAATTATTTTAATTATAAAAGGACAAATTATTGTATTTTTATAAATATCTATACTAATGAAAGAATATAATAAATAAAAAGTAAATGAAATATATAATCTTTCAATACATTAATTATTTTATAAAAATATATTTTTATTAAAAAAAAAAAAAAAAAACTTAAAGAAAATAAAGAAAATAAAGTCTCCAAAAGAGATATTTTCCATTTAGAATATAGTGATAAGAAAGTATTGGAATTAATTTTTATTTTCTCAAGTTCAGCAAATTTAGGCATAAAAATATAAGCTAAAAATTATTGTCCTTATCATTATTATTATTTAAACTTCCAATCAAGCTAGATAATATCGATAGAAATTACAAATGTTTCTTAAACTGTTTCATTAAGAAATTTTGCATCTCATAAAAAGTAACAACTAGCTTGAAATAAATTAATAAAAATGTAATTGCATCTTAATAATACATATTTTCAAAAAATAAATAAGTAAATAAATAAATAAATAAAAATAAAAAAATACCGCTTCAAGAATAAAACTGATTTCTAAAAAATTCAATCTCCTTTGAAAACATAAGAAAAAAATATATATTAAATCGGCGTTATGAATTACATAAAATCTCAGTTACTGTTGGCAAAAAAATTAAATTTAAACTAAGCATTATTGATCTATAATATGTGAAATAATTAAAAACGTCAAATTACATACAAGATTTGTATATGAATTACAAAATAGATATAATCATACCAGTAAGATATATACTTTTTAATCATATAATTCATAATAAAATCCCACTTTGAATAATAATTAAAAGAAAATAATTATAAAAAATAAGACAAAATTTCAAAATATAATTTGAATTTTTTGGGGGGAGGGGAGGCAAATTTACTTATTATAATATCGAAATCAATATTACAAAAGCACACACTTTTAGGCCAAAAAGAAAAACACACAAAAACAAACTGCACATGAAATTCTTGTTAAATTTAGAAATTGTGATATGATGAAATATATGAAATACGATAAATGACAATTTGGTTGCATGTTAGTGATCTTTACAAAAAAAAACACAACTATCAACAATGAAATAAATACGATAGATTATAATAAGCTTTTTATCAAAATAGTTTAATTCTAATAAAAATAATTGCATTTTTATCAGCTAAAATAATTAAAATTAAATACCAGTTTTCGATCCAAAAATAATTACAACAAGCAAGGAAAAAAAATCGCGCGTCAAGCATAGATTATGAAGCACTTTACAGCACATTCAGAATAATTTAATAAAACTGCACCCTTTGAAAAATTATTTGTACAGTAATTAAAAACCTTCTTTTTATTTTCCGATAAATTAATTACAGTTATAAGCGATTGCCCATGACGGCAACGTTTCTTAAGCAAGAAATGTTTCCAGTATCCCGTTTAAAAATGGGCTGATTTACGTAGGATATCTGGCAAGGCTAGTGACATAAAATGACAAGGGTTTAATGAAACAAGTTTTAAAGAATACTTTTTTATCAAAATAATCTGCAATCATGATTTTAAATAAAAAAAATAACATAATGTTTACCTGAAGTATGAAATATTTTCTCTGATATTACAACTAAAACAACATCTATTTAATCAAGTTATCCAAAATCTGGTTCTTCGGTCAATTAAAGAAAAGAATTACACGATCGAATGACGAAGTAAAATAATGAAATACTAAGTTACATAGCTGTTGCTAGCTGACGATAGCTGTTTTGGATTCGCTTGCACTTCCTGTTCTATTCTTTGTGAAATCTGCTGACATATTGTTTTATTTGCTATAATTTTATTTCTTAATGTTGATTTCATCTATGTGTTACAGTAAAGATTATGAACTAAATATATAATTATATAAAATACATTCTATGTCTATATTTTTATATAAAAAATAATAATTTATCACATTTTTTTAAAGTTTAGAAAAATAAAATAATAATGGATTATATGTTCAATATTTGTCAGGCAAATGTCGCTCTTTATGGCAAATTATCGCTCCGGTCCTGCTATAAAATAACATCCGAAGGATATACATACAAATATTAAAAACATTGCAAAGCAAAAACGTAATCTATCAAAGTAACAGCAAATAACAAAAACCCCAATTTTTGTTTTAATCGGATTGAATTATTAACTATAAATAATGATAATTGTGTTTAAATAATATTTATTTTAAATATAAATCAGAGAAACTTAATGGCATAGTTGAAATAGTTTACAACATTTATCAATTAACTTCAATGAACATTAACTACTACATTATTACAATTGACTGAAATATATGCGTTAGGTATTTATAACATAATAAAGAGAAATGCAATTTTATTAAAGCAAAGAAATAAGTACAAAGACAAAACTTACCTTCAGTCCACAACAGATTCATTAGCTTGTGATTTATTTAAATCATTACTGATTATGGAGAAAAAAAATCTAATAAAGCTATATCACTGCAACAGGAAACAAATGGCGGTGGGGCGAGTGCATTATGGGATAGAGAGTTGCGAAACGGCAGATGGCGCTTCAAAAACGTCACTGGAAAATAACGCCATAACCGTAAAATTAAATTTTCGCCCAAAAAAGAACTATTAACAGCCCTTTTTGCTGTTTTTTCTTCCGTTTTTTCTTACAGTGCAGGTGTGTAAACAAAATAGTACGCGTCACATATTTTCGCGGAGAGTTTTCCCCGAAATCGAACAGGGGACCGTCAACAAATTGAAAAAGAACGAATATCTTTTGGATAACCCTGTCAAAACTAATGTAGCAAAAGCGTTCAAACTGCACATTATGATTAATTGGCTTATTGTAATAAGCTGTGTTAATTTTTACAAGGATAGCATGTATACTCGTAGAGAAATTAAGGTTTTTATAAAAACAGTCCTAAATTTTTCCACGTTTTTTGCTTATAATTTGCAGAGTTCTTATTATAAAATAATGTTCTTTTCTGAAAATATGACAAACATCATTGTACACAATACCCTGTCATCAGAATTTAAAAATAATAAAAATTGTATGAAAAATGAGTATGTTTAGTAAATAATTTTTCATTGCGCATGCGTCAACGATATCAAAATGTCATTTGCATATTGTGTTAGCTAAATGTATAGAGCAACTTCTGTAAAAGTTTCAAAAACATAGCTTGAAAATTCTGAAAATGGGAGCCTATAGAATCAACTCAAAATCCTTTATTCCCTAAATGAAGCAAAAAGATGAGGGGCTGTATCCATATTCCATTGTTTAGTGCCTACACAATATTGCACGTACAACTATATTTAGGTAAAACCCCTGATTTTTTTGCTTCCTTTAGGAATAACGGATTTTGAGTTGATTCTATAGGCTCCCATTTTCAGAATTTTCAAGCTATGTTTTTGAAACTTTTACAGAAGTTGCTCTATACATTTAGCTAACACAATATGCAAATGACATTTTGATATCGTTGACGCATGCGCAATGAAAAATTATTTACTAAACATACTCATTTTTCATACAATTTTTATTATTTTTAAATTCTGATGACAGGGTATTGTGTACAATGATGTTTGTCATATTTTCAGAAAAGAACATTATTTTATAATAAGAACTCTGCAAATTATAAGCAAAAAACTTGGAAAAATTTAGGACTGTTTTTATAAAAACCTTAATTTCTCTACGAGTATAAATGCTATCCTTGTAAAAATTAACACAGTACATTACAATAAGCCAATTAATCATAATGTGCAGTTTGAACGCTTTTGCTACATTAGTTTTGACAGGGTTATCCAAAAGATCTTCGTTATTTTTCAATTTGTTGACGGTCCCCTGTTCGATTTCGGGGAAAACTCTTCGCGAAAATATGTGACGCGTACTATTTTGTTTACACACCTGGAGTTTCAGCACATTCCGATTCATATTTCTTTCATTACTTAAAAATAATTACTTAATTACCAATTATGCTTAACTTTTGGACACCAGTGTATATATATATATATATATATATATATATATATATATATATATACATATACATTAGGGTGGAGCGAAAAAAAATTTTTTTTTGAAAATCAAAAACGGGTAGGTGCCAAAAGTTGCCTTTATACTAGTACATCAACTGTGTGAAATTTTACCGCTGAAAAAAATGGCTTGAGTCTGCGCTTTTGCTCCAAAAATCGAAATTTTGGGTAAAATTTGTCATTTTTTTGACATTTTTTCAAAAAAAAAAAAATAAAAAAATCCTACAGAGCTGGTTAGTATTTAAAAGTGTTGCTTAGACCTTTATATTTATCTGCTTAACGTATTTAAACTATAAAACAATATGTTTATTCCCTATAGCTGGAGCAAAACAGACAACCTTTAGTAAGAAAACAGCATTACCACTCTATTGGGTCATATAACGAATTATTGTTTTTAATACAGCTCTTGTTTTCAAAACTACCTTGGACATGCGTCGTGGAGGTGGCTATATTTCCTATACCACCCGGCCCAACTATTCGATCATCTTAGTACAGTGTTTTATTTATACATTGATTTGTGATTTTCTTTATAAAAATTTGGCATGTTTTCGATGCTTCCACCTTGTTTATCTGTTCTTTGCATCCACATGCTGCTGTAAATATCTTCATGTATATTTTTACAGTTTATACAAAAAAAAAAAAAAAAAAAAAAAAAAAAAAAAAAAAAAAAAAAAAAGACAAGCACAGTAATGCACGGGAATATTATTAAAAGGATCTATTCGGCCATCTATTATATTTATCAAACTTACATTCAGTTGATGAATAGTGATTGGAAGTTCTGTTACCACAACATTTTTTTCAGTCAATTGTATTTTTTTTTACGGAATGATTTCCTTCAAAGATGATTTCGGATACTTCAACTATAAGTATGCCATCATTTATTCATATTTTGCATTTCTTATATGTTGAGAGGCGAGCTGTTTCATGCGATGGTGATCGTCAGAGAGAATTGCAATAAAAATTTGTTCTCCACGTGTAAAGCAACCGCTGTTGTAAATAACTTTTTTTTTTTTTTTTTTTTTTTTTTTTTGCATTAGTTTTATGCCGTTTTCTAAGTGTTTTCGTATCTAGGTAATTTCCAATTAACTTTTAGATCCCCTTTTTATGAGCGGACAACATTTGATGGTGAAATGTCCTGGGCATAAACTTATAATGCATAGTACTTTATGAGGGAATGTACGGATTCTAATCGACTATAAGTGCTCATTTAAAATTAGGAGAATTTTATTTGTCACTGTGAACCATTTTGCATGGGGTAAGCTTAGAATTGTGTATAATATTGAATCATTCAGTGAATTTCCTCTGCGTCAATTATTTGAGAAGTCGATATAAAACGTTCTAAGCTACATGGATTCACCGGATCAATAAGGAAAATCTTTGTCTGCGTACTATTCACTTCCTATTGCAATTTTTTTTTTTTTATAAAATAGAGAATAATTTTGAAAAATTATTTTTTTAAATTGAGTAAAAGATACTCAGAACAGACTAGAAATTTCTGTCGGAGATTGCAAAGCTAATTCATAAGGAAAGCTATTTCTCAGAAAGAATGGGGAATAGTAATTTAGAAAACATCTCACACAAAAGACAGCTCATAAAGTTAATAAAATTTTCCGCTTTATATAAGCACAGATTGTCAATCAGCGTTTATATGTTCACTCACAAAATGTATAATCCAAGTTTATACCGCGGAATGTTTTATACCAAATGTATTACACACCTAAATAATAGATCTAAAATCTTATTAGAAATTACTAGACTACGAAACAACACAGGAAACGACATAAAGCATACTAAAACTTCTTTAGAAATATTGTTGTTTTACAACAAGTAGCTTTTGCAAATTTTGTTTCCAATCCTCTGTGACAATCGTTATAATATTAAACAGCTAGCTTCTCAGCATATATTCAATGTAATAGGTTCAATAAATGATGACATACTAGAAATTAAATTCATACAATCAATTTTTAGACAAATAATTGCATATAAAATGTAATTGATTGAAAGAATGCTGTGATAACAAAACTTCCAATCATAATGTACTAATTGCATGAAATTTTAATGCAGATAATAGACTGCTGAATAGGTTCAATTAAGAACATACCCAATACATTGTTCAGCTTCTCTCCTGTTATACATGGTATAAAAATATACGTGCAGCAGGTCACACCAGCATGATCCAAATCATCCAAAGTCAGTGAATATAAAGAAGAGATAAATTACTTTGATATATAAAAAACTTATACTCGTCTTCGGGAAAAAAATATCAATTCAATACATAAATAAAACACTGGGCCTAGATGATTGGATGGTTGAGACGGATGGGATAATGCAACCACCTGTATGACTTATATACACAGTAGTTTTGAAAGCAACTAGGTAAGAAATGCATTCAAAACAACATTTCGTTGTATGCTCCAATAGAGAGGTTAACGCTGATTTTTCACAAAAAGTTGTCAGATTTGCTCCAATTATACAGACTACAGATATTGTTTTATAGTTTAAATATGTTAAGCAGATAAATATAAAGACCTAAGCAACACTTTTAAATACTAACCAGCTCTGTAGGAATTTTTTAATTTTTTTGAAAAAATGTCAAAAAATGACAAATTTTACCCAAAATTTCGATTTTTGGAGCAAAAGCGCAGACTCAAGCCATTTTTTTTCAGTGGTAAAATTTCACACAGTTGATGCACTAGTATAAAGGCAACTTTTGGCACCTACCCGTTTTTGATTTTCAAAAAAAATTTTTTTTCGCTCCACCCTAATATACATATATATTCATAAATAGATATACATTAATATATATATATTGTAATTCTCAAGATAATTATGACTTAGTGTATCGAGATAGTCAAATAATCTTATATTATGCTATTATTAGTCTCATATAACAATATATTTTCCAGATTAGTAGACGATCTCCTGATGGAATAATCGTACCACCCGAGAGGGACATGGGTAGTGCATAATATGAATAAGCAGTCGCAGGGCTTTCCAACGATATATCACACGAAAGGTGTCGGCTAAATTTAGAGAAGCGGTGACTTGTGAGGACTAAGTGGGTATCCAACGATATATCACAAGAGAGATGTAGACCAAATTTGGGAAATATTTCCCCTCCCAAAGTAGACTCTTCCTCTAACTGTGAATATTTCATATATCATAAATAATATTTATCGGAGGGCCCTGTAAAAAAATTCGATCCTAAATGATAAAACGCTACAGTTTAAAAAAAAGATCGAAAATTGTCCACAGTAGGGAAATTGGAGGGGGTCAGGGGGATGGGAGAAAGGTTTATAATATGAAAGAGTGATCTGAGGGCTCTCTTATGATACGCCACATGGTCCAAAAAGTATGGAATTTTTCCACCCCCACTTTAACCCCCTCGGGAGTGGAAATTTATAGATATTGCTGAAACACTTATTCAATGTGTTTTTAATAATTTTATTTTCTGCCGTTTCATGCTATTATAAAAAAAAACTGCTCAGATGTGCCAAATGTCCTAAATTTTTCGACCCCCCCCCCTTTTAACCTCCTGAGGGGGGATTTCGAAAATCGTTGGATTATGTGTTTAATAATATTTTTAGTAGATTTATTTACTGGAATTTCACGCTCCTACCTTAAATGTTTGCTGAGATATGGTAAGTTGTTTTAAAATTTTTGACCCCGTCCCCCCGCTTGTCCCTCTTAGGGGGGGGGGTAATTTCAAAAATTCCATCTTAGTGGACAGGTACATCATAAGAAGTATTTCCTCTCCAATTTTCATGGTTCTACATTCAATATTTTGGGCCGACCGTTGATTATCAGTCAGTCAGGACAAACTATTTTATATATGTATAGATATTTCTACTAGCTGACTCGCCCGCCGTTGCCCAGCCATTAAATAAAATATATACTAGATATATCATATAAATATATTAGATGCATTATATAGATAAATAACAAATTATTAAAGCAAAGTATGTAAGTTTTCAGGTGCGAATTCATTGTGTTTTCAAATTATACTCAAATTATTCTTTAAAAAAAATAATAAATAAATAAGGCAATTAAATAGAGCCAACAGTTTGCTGTCGCCGAATGAAAACATGCACAAAATACAAAACAAAAAAAAACGAAATGCATAAGTCAAAAGTAAAATTCTTGTTTCTCTACAACCCCCCCTTCCCATACACACACACACAGGCACACCAGGCTAAAAAAAAAAAAAAAAAAAAAAAAAACGTATCAGTAAAAATTTTTAAATTGCAAAAGAGGTTTAAAGATCGATTTAATCATCAATTAGCTTTAAACAATCAAAAGTTGCGTCATTTTATCTTCTCCCAAGGCCGAAATTTTCAAGTTTCAAATGATTAAATTTTGATCTATACACACACTCACACACACACAAAAAAAAATCTATGTACAAAAAAATAATCGTATTATTGTTACGCAGTGAGACAAAATTATTATATCTGGTACTATAACAAAGTTTTAAAAATATAGAATATTTTACATATATTGACATTTGAATTTCAAAAAATAAATTAACTTTCTTAGTATTAATGAAATAATATTGATAAAATATAAAAAGATCCATAGTACAGTTTTAACTTCATGCACAATACTAAATACATTGACTTGCGAATTGTAAAATGGTTGGCAAAAAAGAAAGCAAATATATTGAAAGAAAAAAATTAGTTAAAAATAATAATAACTTCATGAAATTTAAATAATAACTAGCTTGTCATCTCCAGTTTGAAACAAATAGTTCGGGAATTGCGGTACTAACTGTTAAAAAAAGTTAATATATATCGAATAACAGTACATTTTTACAAGTTATTAAATAATTTATCTCCCCTCAATAAATAAATAAATCTACTATTAAATATGAAAACAATAGTTATTTACGCATTTTATATATCTAAAATATTCTGTAATAAAGTAGCTTACTTACTTCAAAAGGTTTTTTTGGAACTCCAGCAATGCAAAACGGTATATGTATATGAGCTGAAATTTTATCAGCATGTTTTTGTTTATTATGTGTGTTCCTGTAATCATTATCGAAAATAGAATTACGTAACGCAGATTGTACTTTTTTGTCTCTTACATTTAGGTGAGGACATAACTGATGCAAAAATATTGAATTATTAACCAAATACCAAAATATTCTCGCATCAACATTTTGTAATTGAATGATTTCGTACTATGAGCTTGAATACTAACGGTTGTTTAAACAAAGAGTTAATGCAGGTGCTGATTGTTTTGTAATTGACACATAGGACAGGAAGTTCAGCGCCCAGTTGTCTAGGTGCCCAAGGTTTACTTTGAAGAGAAAAAAATGTTTATCTTTTTATTTTTCAGAAGCCAGTTAAAATCTCTAGCTGTTTAATTTGTTTGCTTGAGGAATATTTTAGAGACAAAAATTTGTCAAAAATACAGGATTTCTTAATATAAGTTTTAATTATTTCTAACGACAAACTTTAAAACAGCGTAACAACTTGATGTTACCCCTTATTTTTCGGACTAAACGAAATGTAGTAGTATTAATAAAAATATTTAAAAAAAAATGAATACAATTGATTCAGGAAAAAAAAAAAAAGAACGTATTATTTCTGAGAGAAATATACTCGTATACTGTAAAATATTCATATTATTTCGAGATAAAAATTCAAAGTATTTGGGTATTTTCAATTTTCATCCTATATTATATTTATTTCTCAAGCACTTTTTTAAATCAATCCATAATTACGTAAAAAGGTAAATAAAAACAGTTTCACATTTTTAATTATATATTTTTTAATAAAATAAAAAGAAAACACAATATTAGTTAGCAGGAAAAAAATAAAACCATAATTATTTTCAATTAAAGGTAAAATTTGTATAGAGTGGAAAACATCCAGATTTCGATATGGAAAAATATTAAATATTTGTATTTCAGTTTTGAATTTTCATCGGATACCATTTAAATTCCGTGATACATATTTCTAATTAAATTTAAAGTTTAGATAAAAAAATAAGAGTTTCTTCACTTCAATCAGTATAGCTTAAAATTTCGAGACTAAACAAAAAACTTTCCTGTAGTAAATAAATACAGGTCGATTTCGATATTTCAAAGTCAAAAGGCACAGAAAAAAAAAAAAAAAAAAAAAAAAAAAAATCGGAATATTAAGGTTTTACTCAAAATACCACAGTTACAAATAACATTAACATTGCTACAATATGTACATAAATATTTTTTTTTTCGTCATATCGAGGTTTCCGAGTACACAATATTTGACAAATCAAAATTTTTCTGAATAGTTTTATCAAAAAAAAATAAAATAAAATAAATAAATAAATAAAAATAAATAAATAAATAAAATCCTATATATTGATAATTTATATTAATTAGTAAATTAAACTAATTAATAAATTACCAATTAGTTAAATTAATTAGTTCCGGTTAAGAATAAGTTTATGTTTTCTTTGTTATAAATTGTTTTTTCTTATTAGAAACTACAAGGGGAAATAAATCCGACTAAGAATAAAATTGTATTAGGTTTTCTTCGATCTAACTTGTTTTTCTTATTTAATTCAAAACTACAAAAATATTTCTCCAATTCATAAATATTTATAGATTAATACCTTTTTTTTCGGCTAAACATACTTTTTTTCCGATCGAACAAGAAATTTTCCGACTGACTTTTCCGTTTTTCCAATTTATAAATTTTTATGGGTTAATACGTAATATTATTTTTTCCAACTAAACATGCCTTATCTGACAGAACGGAGAAATTTCCGAATGATATTTTTTGTTTTTTCAATTTATAAGTTTTTATAGGTTAATACCATTTTTTTCCGATCGGACAAGAAATTTTCCGACTGATTTTTCCGTTTTTCCAATTTATAAGCTTTTAGAGGTAATACTGTTTTTTCCGACTAAACATGCCTTTTCCGATGGAACGGGAAATTTTCCGAATGATATTTTCGTTTTTCCAAATTAGAAGTTTTTATAGGTTAATATCATTTTTTCCGATTGACTTTTCCGTTTTTCCAATTCATAAATTTTTATAGGTTAATACGTAATACTGTTTTTTCCGACTAAACATGTTTTTTTTTTCCGATGGAAACGAAAAATTTTCTGAATGATATTTTAGTTTTTCCAATTTATAAGTTTTTATAAGTTAATGTCATTTTTTCCAATCGAACAAGAGTTTTTCCGACTGATTTTTCCATTTTTCTAATTATAAGTTTTTATAAGGTAATATATAATACTGTTTTATCCGACTTTCCGATTAAACGGTATGCCTTTTCCGATTAAATGGTAAATTTTCCGAATGATACTTCTGTTTTTCCAGTTTATAAGTTTTTATAGGTTAATACTATTTTTTTCCGACTAAAGATACTTTTTCCGAGCGATCTGGTAATTTTCCGACTGATTTCTTCTGGGGGGGTGCTGCACCCCCCCAAAACCCCCGGGATTTACGCCCCTGTTTACGTATAACCGTGTGAAGAGTGGATATAAATTCCATTTATAGGATGATCAGAAATAAACGTCCCACTTTGAAAATTCAATAATCATTAACTCTAATAAATGTGAATATGAAATGGGTAACATTTACATCTGGTAGTTCTTAAATTTCGTGTATTGTATATTAAAATAGTTGAAAATTTCTTCACTAGATGGCGCTTAAAGCGTCTCAAACATTACAAATGCTCAAAAAAAAAAAAAAAAAAGGAAAAATCAACCGTATTTTAATGTTTCAACCGCTAAGTAGAATATATAACACAATTTGAGATTTTTTAAATGCAGTTTTACATACTTCTTTGAACATATTTAGTTTGAGACAGTGCAACACCATCTATTGACGAATATATGAACTATTTTTATGTTTACAGTATAAGAAATTAAAAACTCAGCAGTTCTGCTCTCAAAGTTGGTAGATGGGAGGAGCTAGATTCGAGATCAATCGCGTTCGTCGATCTAATCGTTCGGAGTTTTCTCGGTTTTTTTTTCGAATCTTGGATATCCTTGTGTAAATATGGGTTAGGTTCCCTTAGAAAGACCTCCCATTGAGGGAATACCCTTTAAGGCTTATATTCCTCGTGCTGATAATCGGCCATCACAAAACAACAACAAAAACCCATCAGATTTAAATGTCACTCAGTGTCAGTTGATATTTATGTTTATTATAGTTAATAAATTATTGGATTTTTAAATATTTAAAAATTAATAAGAGGCAGTTTTAACATGTGTTACAAAAATACGAAAAAAATGCACTTGAATTGCCTTTGTCCATGCTGTTTTCATTAAAATAAAAAAATTAATTGCTGGCATGTAATTTTATTGTTTTTGAATGTACAGTCGGCTCTCATTAATTCGAACTCGTCAGGAATACAAGAAATGTTCAAATTACGGAAAGTATGAGAGTAAAATATGCTTAAAATGGTACTATTACAAAGGAATTAATGTTAAAATGGTTTTAAAATTTATTTAATCTTTTATCATTAGAAAAAGACTTAATATTAAATTAAAATATATAAATACATAAACTAATTAAGGGATTAGAAACAGGCACAATGAAAGAAAATTTTGAGGTGTCACTAATGAACAGACGGGGTACCAAAAAAATGGATATCAAATGCATCGGATTATAAGTATACTCGTTCAGAACAATTCTCCCAAAAATCAAAGAAAGAAAATTATTCAAATGACCTGAAACCCGTGAGAAAGAAAAGAAAATTGAAAAATCGGAATTCTCGTTAGTTCGAATTAAACGATGGCAAGAGAAAATGAGTTCGAATAAATAAATTTTTTTAATGTTATTCTGCCATTAAAAATTTCGGGACTTCATGTTTAGTTCGAATTAATCGAATATTCGATTCATCTGATTTCGAATTAACGAAAGTCGACTTTAATGTGAAATTTTTTGACATTCTGTGTTCAACCACGCAAAACATTTTCTGATACATTTTTAAGCCATAAAATTAGCATGACAGAGTATTAAAGCGATTTGGAATCGAAACGAGTATTCCATTTTTCGATAAATAAATTATTTTTTCAGTTACAAGCAATTGTTTTTACGTGACGATCAGATTTTTCCTCCTTTTTCTCGACGCGGTGTTCCATAGAAAACTGAGTTCAAAATGGCAATTTCGACAGTATTTTCTGAAAGATCTTTTGAGTTTATCAAAAAAATGGAGGATACCTTTCGATTACATAGTTTCTAAATTACAACACCTACCGGTTTCATAAATTACCGAACTAAAATGACTTAAATACTGTGTCAGAAAAGTAGCCCCTGTGGATTTGAGAACAGTCTCAACAGATAAACTTTTGTATTTCATCATCCTGATGATGAAATATTTATTGTTTTAAAAGTAAAACGATTTTTAATAAATAAACCAATTGCACTTTTTAAAAAATGTATTATAAGCAAAAAAACTTAAATTTTAGACTTAGTGCTTTAACTTGATTGCAGATGGCAGCACCAAAAATTATTTTAATTTAGCAGACTGTGTTATTAGTAGCAGTGTTTTCTGCATTTCGGGTACAGAATCGAGAGACACGTCTGCCCTAAAAAAAATATTGTTGAGAAATATTTTGTTAAATATCACTCATAAAAAAAAACAACAACAACAACAACAACAACAAAAAAAAAAAAAAAACAGCAGATGTATGTGAATTAACTTATAAGATGATTATTCTTAAGAGGACTCAGTGTCCTTTGAATAAATGTATTTTTTAAATCTAAACATTTTAAGGGGCATTTTTGGCATAATAATAAAGGGCATAATTAGGGGAAAAGATTCTATCAAGAAATTGTTCGGTTTCCCTGGTAAAATTCGATTTTTTTTGAAAAAATTAAATAAATTTTAAAATGTATCTTCTTGTACAATTTAAAAATTTTAAAGCTATTTTTAAAAAACTATTTGTAGAAGTATACCGCATAATTTTAAATATCGGATATATCATTCAATAATTAGTATGAAAAAAAAAATCTGCAAATGCGTGTAAAATTACAAAAAAAAAAAAGCTGAATTTATTTTACTTTTTTATGAGTAAAAAAACCCTTTTTACTTTATTGCAAATCCGATAGTTTTATCAAATAGACTAAGGAACAACTCCCCCCCCCCCCCCTCCAATCCTCCTTCAGAAGAAAAGTCAGTTGAAAAATATACTTAAGGGTGTTCTCAACTACTCCGCTCAACAAGCGCAAAACGTTTAGACACATTTACAAATTAATTTTTTAACAAAAACATATGAAATTAAAAGGCCTGACTATGGAAGCGATTTCGAATCGAGCTTAGTTTTCCATTATATGATAATTAAACTACCTGTCCATTCGTAAGCTATTTCGATCACGTGATCACCTGTTTTTCTCCTTCTTTTTGACCGGTTTATCTCCTTTCGTCGGGAGATGTGCTCAAAAACATCAACTTTGAAGGCTTGTAATGAAAGATCTATTGTGTTTTTTTAAAAACAGAAAGTTCAGTGCAGTTAGACAGTTTCTGAATAACAACACCTGCTAGTTTCATGCATTTCCGAACAAAAATAAATTAAAGCATATGTCACAAAGTTGCCTTTTTTGATTTAAGAACACCTTTAATAGCTTTATCAATTTGAACATGTCTATTCGTCGGAAAAATACAAACTTACAAAAATCCCTTTTAAGTGATCGTGGCATTTAAAGGCAGAGCGATGTAATAAAATTGCTTTAAACTGTATTTATAATACTTGGATTTTTACAAAACTACATCAGATTGTACTAGGGATAATAAAATATAATTCAAGCAAAAAATCATTTTTTTTGTCAAATGAAATGTACCGAGTTAAATTAAAAATTTATTTTTTATATATCGAAGATACACCTGGTAATTTATCTTGTTTGGGTCCATTTTTATTATTTTTTGAAACTTTCGGAACTGTACTTTGACGTAAAATAAATAAATAAACAAGAAAAAAAAGTGCTTTCTAAGTGGCAGAAATTATTAGATTTCCAGAAATTCAATGGATTTGTTAATAGTTATTTTGTGTACTATTTATATGATAACTTAATATGTAATGTGTTTTGAAAACGTTTGAAAAGTGTTACCTTATTACTGTAAGGGCTAGTGACAGGTTTCAAGCACCCTTCAGGGCTGTAACTAAGGGGGCGCTAAGGGCAGCTCAGCCCCCCTAAACTATTTTGAGTCCCCCCCCCCCCCCACCATGGAAAAGATTTCAAGGTCGCTAAATGAATTTCTGTTCAAAAATCCAATTTAGTTTTGAGATCCTTTCACAGTTTTGCAGCATTACTAAATTGTAACTAAAATAAGTGTTTGGACATTCGCTCATCTTATTTGCACATATGAAACTAAAATGATGTTTAATTTTGCATCAGTTATGCAATCAAAATTTTCATCATCGTATACTTTTCTTTGTATAAAATGAAGTTACTGCAACAGTTTAATAAGAAACATAATACTTACAGTGTGAATATGCACTAATTTATCTTTCTGCATCAGAGAGAAGGAGAAAAAAAAATGAGCCCCCCCCCCCCCCCTTTGGTTCATTTCTAGCTATGGCCTTGGCACCCTTACGAAGGAACAACAATGACAACAACAAAAATAATGCAACTTCAAATCTTCGTTATTCATGCGAATCACTAAATAATCGAATCAGCTTTTCTTTTCTTTTTTTTTTCTTTAGAATTAAGAACATAATATTCTTAAAAAATCGCTTTAATTTTGAAATTTATTTACAATCACCGTCGTCTTTGATCCTGCGCACTCCCGCTTTTGAATGTTATAAAATTGGAACTGTTATACCGGAAAAAAAGAGAAAAAAGAAAACTTTATTTGCCAGATTTTATTTGCGCGATAGTATGGTTAAGATCAGTAAATATATTTTTTATTTACCCTTATGCTGACTATTCCATATTTTTAATAAGTTACCTCTATAATTCTTTTTCACCTAAATGCGACTCGATCTACAGTTTGAATCTGGACGGTTGGAGCCAATATTTTTCGTAGCATATTGAGTTTGGCTCAGATCGGGTTGAATGTAAGTGGTTCGAGTTCAGTTTTGATACTTACGGATCGAGTTTCGTTTAACCTGATTTTTAAAAAAAAAAGTCCAAACATTTGATTCAGAATGTTAAAGAAAAAATTTATATTGTTGTAAAATATTTTTCCTAATTGCATTAAACGTAGATAAATTATTTTGATTTCGTATTTTGGATCAACGATAGTGTTACCCGATCCGCACGTTGCTCTACTGCACATGCCATGTTTTTGCGTTAAAAGTAAGTTTGTAAAAATCTCTGAAAGCTCTTATCAGAGAAAAATACATTTTTTAACATCTTTAACTAAACGTAAACAGTTACATTTTATAAATAAAAAATAAACGTACTGTTATTTTAACATAATCAAACTGATTAGTAAATTTATCATATGAATTAAATATATTTCCAACTGAGCGAAAAATTGCCCAGGCCGAGAATCGAACCCAGATATTTGGCTTACCAGGTCAATGCTTCATCTGTTAAGCTAACTGGGCAATAGCCGGCTGGAATTTTTCGCTCAGATAACCTTATTGGTCATTATATCTGGTCTGTTATTTAGAGAGCTCGGCAGAATAAACCGCAAGTAATGGAGCTCCATATAATGATGGGTACGTAGATATACTATTATTTTAACACAATCAAACTCATTGGTAAATTTATCATACGAATTGAATATTTCCAACTGAGCGAAAAATTGCCCAAGGCCGGGAATCGAACCCAGATATTTATCATACAAGGCCAATGCTTCTTTTTTACTGAATCAACTCTCTTCACTGAACTCTCTTCAACTCTCAATCTCTTCACTGAAACAATCGTCATTGTTTTAAGTTCTATTGCACTCTAAAATTGAAAGGAGTGAAAAGTTCACTCTTTGAAAGAGTGAAATCTTTTTCTCTCATCTTGGTGTGAATTTCATTAAAATATATTCCTCAAAGAATGAAAGTTTCCATTCGTCAAGACGAAGTGAAATATTCCATTTTATTGTCGAAAATAAAAATTGTCACTCCGTTGTCATGAAGAATATATCTCACTCACTGACGAGAATTAAAGCCTGGTATTATTACCCTTTAAAAAATTACCTGTTCAACTTTGAATCAATATAAAAAGTCAAATAATGAAAAACACCGAAATATGCTACTTCTTAACTTTCAAAAACACCATTTCATGACATGACCTTGGAAATTACGCTCATTTGATACTGAAATCTCACCTCATTTAGAGTGAGAAACTTATGTACTGGTATTATTCATCAGCCAATTAGAAACAACGAATTTAATCTATTATCTTTGATCAGAACTGTCTTGTCTGCGACACTTTTTTCAAGATGAGATAAAGACGTCCACCATTAAATGGAAATTATTAGATTACTTATGGAGCGTAACGGTAAATCTTATTTAAAGTTAATTTTTAATTTCTGTAGATTTTTAATTTCTGTCGATTTGTATTTTATGATTATGAGTTAAATAATTATGATAATGAGTTGAAATTGATAGATAAAACAGATTTAGTACATACATTTTAAAAAGTTCATGGTATCATTTATTATAATATAAGACTGAATATATTTTAAAGAGATAAATATCTACATAGATGCCCTCACATAAATGCCCTCATTCGCCCAAACTAAATAAGCACGTGGAACAAGGACGAATTCTTTGACATCAACCATGCATTTTTTATCTAAATGAAAGTGATTTGCTTATGTTTAAGCATTCTAAAATAGTATTTCATTGCATTATGAATTAAATACTGTATTACCAAAAGTTTTCTTTATTTTCATGAAAGCACGAGGTTGCATTTGGGCCGAATGTACCTGATTTTAGGGTTACATTTTTGCCATCACCCCCAGCCACCATACTTCATTTCTATCCATTCTCTTTATTCTATAGAAAATATCAGATTGTATTGTTGTGCGTGCCATTTTCTTAGAACAACAGAAACTAGTCGTTGGAGGCCATCGTAATATTTACCCACCATGGATATGCATAATATAATGTATGAAAATAAAGCATGTGTAAACTATTTATAAAAGGCATTGCAATTCAAAAACAAAATTTAAACGTATATTTAAATATTTTTACTATACATAGTAAATGCTCTATTACTGAATTGCTGATGAATTAATTTCGACAAATTATGTAAAACGCCAAACTACTCAAGTAGTACCGAATTGCGCAAAAGAAACATCCTTATAACTCCAAAAATAATAATCCTATTAACTAACAGTTTACTGCTTCAGATTAAGCTTCTTATATCCAATAAAAACATATCTTTGAATTGAAACTTGAATGAAATACAGAGTCGTGAAAAATCGAAGAATCTGAAAAACAGGATTACAAATATCTCGGCAACTAATAATCCGATCAACTTCGTTTTTATGCAAAATTTGTGTTATTTTATAGTCTTTTACATTCATTCTTTAAAATAAAAAATTTCGAAAATTTTTAGACATCTTTCATCAGAATGAATATTTCGAAAGTACGAATAAAGTAATTCCGTATAATTGAGGGTACTGATATTAAATAGGTTTCGTCCCATTCTTACATATTAAGTACATACAAAATTTCAAGTCTCTATCTCAATTTGTTCGGGAGATAGAACGATTACAGGCACACAGACAGACAGACGGACGACAAATTTTTTTTTCTAAAAATATGTTTTTCAAAGCCTCCAGTTTTCTCCAAATCCAAAAATATAAGATTTATCTAGTTGGCTGATACGAAACCACACGACTCCCTAGCTCAACGACGGCGGCCTATATGGCGCCTATAAGCTACCCTCATTTTGAAAGTATCATGGATAAATGAGGTGCTGTTGTTGTGGTGAATCCAAAAATATATAGTTTATCAAGTCCCCCGACATGAAACCACAGTAGCCCCTGGCTCAACGATTATAAAGCTCAGTCTACATTTTCAGCTAACAAAAATTTGGGTTATTTCATGAGCTTTACAGATCATCTGATTCCATTTCTTTTCTACGCACATTTTTAGATTGAAAAAATTTCCCAATTTTTACTGTAACACTTTTTAAGAAGGAACTCTACTTTTCTCTCTGATTCCACCAGATTTTTGTATGATTTCATAGCTTTTTCAGATCCTGTCAAGAACTTTATCAATCACCTTCAACTAACAAATCTAAACTATTGTTAGTATTAGTTTAAAGTTATTAGTAGACATATTAGTTTGGCGAAATACGGGAATAAATAACGCCAAGTTGGCGAAAAACTTGGCGACATTTGGAGACAAAACCGCCCCCTCGCAGATGGTAGTCCCACTCCAGTTTCTCGGTATCTACTCAGATTTTCTTATGAACATATATTGTAAAAAATATGACACTTTTCTGCATCGTCGCTCCACGGCTTTTATAGGATATATCTTTTTTGAGACATGAGAATGCTCCATAATAGGGTGAAGTAATCATTTTCTATAAAAGCAATGGAGTGACGATGCAGCAAAAGAGTGATATTTTTTGCAGTGTAGGTATCTACACAGATTTTCATAGCTTCATTTTCAAATCGTTATTTTTAATAAATATAGATTTTTTTTTTCTAAATTTTCTCTTTTTAATTGAAATATCTGTATTATAGTAATTTATTTGACGTCGAAAGCACTCAAATAAAGGTGCGATGTTGTTTTAACCCATATTTACTTACAGTTAATATATATGTTTATAAAAAATATGTATTTTCTGTTTCGTATGACGTCAATTTGAAAAATGCAAAAATCTATCAGGAGAATCAGATTTTCATAGATTTATAAAAAACAGAACTCGTATTATCATTTCTTTTTAACTCACAGGCTATTAAAGTCTAGGAGCTTATGTGCCCGTCCGTTCTGTATGTACGTATGTGCGCAACGCGGTAACTCATGATAAAATATCCAATTCACTTGAAATTTTGGCTATATGTATATTTTTATAAGGTACTTCCCTGATTAGTTTTTGGAGTTCATTCGATATGTATAACAGGGGGAACGGGGGCTAATGCCCCTCCCTTAATTTAATATAAATGGTTTTTTCATGTATAATTATCAGTTTTCGTTTAAAATTTAGATGTAGGATCATTCTGATGAGGCACTTCCGTGATTAATATTAAATGTTCATTGAATAAGTATAAAGGGGGGGGGAGGCGGCTCGTGCTCCTCCTTTTAATTGATATAAATGGATTTTTCATGCAGAAATATCAGTTTTTGTTCAAAATTTAGATATAGGACCATTCTGATGAAGGCCTCCGTGATTAATATTATTCATGAAGTTTTTTTTATAGGATAAATTATATCCCTGATTAGTTTAAGGGATTCAATGATTAAAAATAAAACGGGGAAATGAAGCTAGCTGATCATTCCCCCCCCCCTCCTTAATTTGTTTTTCGAACGGTATTAACCCTTGAAAATATAAGGCTGTAATATACAGTTAGTATGCTTAGCCTGTGAGTTCAATGCCATCAGTTTAACTGGGCAATATTCTTTTTATTTAAATTATTCAACTGCTTTTTAGTTGGTGGCAACTCGAAAGAAATAATTGAATTAACAATTAAAAAGAAGAGATTTTTTTTAATGTTAAATTATGGAAAGTATAGCGATATATAAATTTTATATGGGTGCAATTTCCTTAATATTGGATATTTTTTGACAGGACTTTCGAAAGGCACTTTTATTTAAATTAAAAGCTTTCGAACAAGCTATTACATGTCGTTGAATAATTCCTGGTTCGGGTTATAATTGAGTTGTTTGTGTTTTTTCTTGTTTCAAGAGAAAAAAGTGACAAAACAGAAGTTCCAGATCTAGATAACTAATCGGTGGATCTGGATGATTTTTTGTAAACTTTGAGGTAAAAGTAGGACACTTCGGCTTTTCAATTTCATTGCGATCCGATGATTGGGTCCAAAGTTATTAAGAGGCAAACTTTGGACTTTAGAGATGCGGCTGAGATATACAGCACTATCATGCTGTATGATAATTAGACAGGGTTGGATTTATTCCAGGATAGTGGCAGAAATTGGAAAAAACCGGAAGAAATTAGAAGAAATGGAAAAAACCAACAGAAAACAAAACATATACTCAAAATTAAATTTTATTAGTTATGTAAAAGAATTAAACTCAGAGTATACTTATATAAAATCTAAATTGGAAAATTTAATTAAATTAAAAACATTATTTTGGGGAAAATTTGTGTGCATTTTTGATAAAATTTTTTTTTTTATTTTTTTATCCAACGGTTAAAGATTTTCAGAGATTAGTGTCGTGTGTGATCTTGGCTTAAAAACTGATGTAAAATATTAATTTGGCATACATAATTAATTAAATTTTTATATGTCTTATGGGATTAATTTATTCAAGGTTATAGCAAGAAGACAGTTATTGTATCTTACAAAGTTGAAAGTTATGTGTTAAATTCTTAAAGAATAATAGTTTCTTCCATTTCTTCCCTTTAGAAGGAACCTATTTCTTACGGCCGGTTTTTTTCGCGATTTTTTCCAAGTGTGAAAATAAAGTAAAACACCGTAACATTGAGATTGTAGCTTAAGTGTCAATAATTTTTTTGAGGGCACTGTAAAGCCACGTTTGCTATAAAACCGATACTTGGTGAGATATGGAGTCTATTACGTTATTGATTTCTCTATCAGATAGATTCTGGCATAAATATAACAACTGATACACTAATTTCATGGTACTCCAAAACGGCTAAAATTAACTTTCCAAAACATTGTCCTCCCACCAGTGGCCGAGAGGTTCTGACCTCTCAAGTGGTAGACGGTAGGTGCTGGGTTCGAACCCAATCGCGGCTGTCGGCTTAACCGTTCGGAGTTTTCGTGGTTTTCTTCGAGCCCTGCGTAAATACGGGTTAGGTTCTCTTAGAAAGATCCCCACGAAGGGCATCCCCCTGAGCCTATATCCCTAGTGTAGATAATCGGCTTACGAAAATAAACCAAACCAAATCAAAACATTGTCTGTTGAAGCAAGATCTAGTTGAAATGTCAGGTCTTGGGAGGGTGTTATGTCCTTGTAGACATTATTGTCGTATTGTATTTTGCCGAGCATTATCTTCTTGGTGAAAGGTGCCTAGGAGACTCAATAGCATAGGCCGCGCCGATCGCAAAATGTCGTCTACGAACTTGCGAGCCATTAAAGTGCAACGCACAAAAAAAAAAAGTGGTCAGCGTTCCGACAAATTGATTTCCAGATTATCGCTTCAGTTGCTATAACAAGTGCTACTTAGTAACAAATGCAAGATTAGGCTGCTGACCTCTATGCCTATACACACTTATATACAGTTGTCATCAGCACTGAGAGGAAAACAGGATTCGCCATTGAATATCATATTTCTTCACTCAAATACTGTCAAGCTTATTCGAGATCGACACTAATCCAGCCAACACTTCCTATGTTGAGGGACTGGCAAAAGATAGCCTGAATGGACGCCGAGAGCTGAGCCCAGAGTGGATCAGTTATCTACGAATGGTATGTCTTGTTACTTCTGCATCTATATCAATTGGCAAGGCTGATAAGGATTAGCACCTCAATGAAATCGAATTGCTGATAATGACGTTGCTAGTGTAGATGTGGCTGCTCTTCTAATTGCTGGTCCCTCAGATGCATTTAAGGTCCGTGTGTGTTCAGAGCTACTGCATCAGCTAGCCGTGCTTTCTCTGATCCACCAAAGTTATCCCGCGAAGCTACAATATCTCTTCGACCAAAATGCTGACTGATACTTCTGTTAAACCAACCCGTTTTTCTGAGATTTACGGTTTGAGCCCTTTCGAAGTCGGTCCACGGTTCGGAGTGCCTTCGAATACGTCTTTAAGATATCATTCTTCCAAATTCCATGAACCAACTTCGTCCGATTAAATCCAGTTCTAATTATTCATGAATTCGAGCACCGGTTCTTTTAAATATTATCTGCTGAGCAATGCGCGCTACACACTGTAAAACACTTGTGTAACGTTACTGCAAAAAGTTGGTGACAGCAAAGCTGCCACCAATTTCATGGTGGCTTAACCGATGTAATCAATTTAACCAACATAACCGGTGTAACATTACACTAATATGTAATGTTCCACCAATAACATATGTTTATATTACACCATTATATAAGTGAAAAAAATTGCTCCATAAAATTTGTGACAGTAAAGCTGCTACCAGTTTTATGGAGTAACGTTACACAAATGTTTTACAGTGCACAAGCCTCCATTGGTCAGTAGTACTGAAATGTTAATCATTTACATAACTCATCAAAACACATTAGCACGCCAAATTTCGTATCCTTGGCTTAATTCTTTCTGGTTTCATATATTGTTTTGCAACAGAGTATATGTATATATATATATATCTATAAATTTATGTTTAATAAAAAGTCAGACGAAAGTTTTTGACATCGTTGAAAGAATTAAATGGCTAAAATGGAAAACAGCTGGGCACATTGCAAGATGGAGAACAAACACCTTACAATGGTATTTCAGAGATGCAAAACGATCAAGAAGATTATTCTAAGTAAGATGCAGTGACGAAATCAGAAAAGTGGCCGGTAGGACTGAACGATGTAGAGATTTCTTAAATCGATTTATCATCCATCTAACATCGCGATTTAGTACTACATCGTGATTTAACACTAATTTTACCCTTTATAATATGAAACCTATTATTTAATTTTTAGCAACAAAATATGGGCTTTATGCACATACCCCCTGTATTAATTTAGCATTAATTTGTTCAAATAATTAAAAAGAGGTATATTTTACACACACAATTTTTTTTTTTAGTTAGTGACCTATTTTAATATTTTTTATAAACTCATCCTTTAAGAAATAAAATTAAAAAAAAAAGATTTTTTTCATGGTGTCTGGCTTGTTTTGGACGCTACAATCTAAATTACTTAAGGAGTAGGGGAGCCTGAGGGCAAATTCCCCTAACAAGCTCAAATAGCATTTCATTGCTAACAACATACGTACACTTGTTTTTACAGACACTGGGTTAAAAATTTATTAAAGTAAGACAGAAGCAGATTCGGTGATAAATTTAGCTGTTCATTTACCTTCAGAAGAAAAGTAGTATAACAAGTTGGAAATTGCACGTGAAGCGTAGCAAATTAGGTGCGTTCGTACGATAACGAAGTTTTAAAAATATTACTTTCATATATCAATCTCATAAAATTGTAAATAGTGAATTACAATTAAAACGCTCATCAAACAATGTTCTCCCTATACCATTATGTAATGGAATACTTTTGTGTGGCCTTGTAAATCAATAATAAATGTTCTTTGCACCACAAATTATGTAAGATGTATATTATAATATGTACTTTATAGTTGCATATAAATTTTATTAAGTTCGCATGAATTTAACACGATTAAAATGCATTTAAAACATTTTTTCCCATTGACCGTAATGTAACGGAATACTTTTGATTGACCCTGTAATTGATCTATTCATCCGATTTTCATAAAATTTGAAATAACTAGACAAAATTATGTAATAATTATGTATTTTAAATTTCAAACGTATAGAATATATTTGAAACCTTTTCCCCATTGACCATAATGTAATTGAATACTTTTGATTGCCCCTGTTATTGATCTATGCACACGATTATCAAAAAAGTTGAAATAACTCGACAGAATTATGTAATAATTGCGTATTTTAATTTTCAAACGATTAAAATGCATTTGAAACTTTTTCCCCATTGACCGTAATGTAATGGAATACTTTTGATTGCCCCTGTAATTGATCTATGCATCCGAGTTCCATAAAATTTGAAATGACTCGACAAAATTATGTAATAATTATGTATTTTAAATTTTTAAATTTCAAACGATTCGGTTGGGTAGTTTTTGCGTTGTTATATGCGGACAGACAGACGGACGGACGGACTGAACGACCACTATAGGTGCTACGTATTATATAATTACGAACGCACCTAAAAAGGAGGGGGGGGGATATGAGAAAAAGGGTGCAATTTTGTTTCTTTTTAATTTTTAGATTATAATAAAATATGTTTAATATAAATGCTGACATTCATATAGTGAATGGAGAAAGATTGAAAGGCAACATTACCAAAGTTGCTGATTTTTTCGAGACCGTTGGCCCCTGTAAGATTAGTAATAAAACATAATCTTAATATATATCTCTTTTTAATAATAAGTAAATGGCAAAAAAAGTAGAAAATCGCAAATATGCAGAAAAATTCATTGAATGCTCCCTCATTTGCTGTAAAAATCAAATTACCTGAAACATTAGAGACCCTTCTTAAAGTATTTTTAATTAATTACATAGTAATTAATCAAACTAAAGTATTCTAATATTACTCAAGCATATACAAATTAATTTTTCATCAAAATAATACATAAAAATATAAACTAAAAATGGATTAATTTAGATTTTAACATTAAGACTTTTTTTTCTCTGATATAAATAGTGAATCAGTTATAAATAAAACACAATAAAATGTTATTTGGATTTTAATAAATAAATGTGTTTTTAATGCACTATACACATCACATACATTTGGCATCTATACTGGCGAGTGTATTTCACATCGTTAAACAGTATATCTTGGGAAAAATAATCAAAGTGCTAAGCATGCAACAGAAATTGAATATTGAAGATACTGATATGTCTTGAAATCCATTTTCATCCAGTGTGAAAAAAAGGAATAAATTATTTGAAATGCATGTGTAATCAAAGCAGATGAATATATTTTCCAGAATAAAACTGTATTTCTTGAAAAAAAAAAAAAAAATTAAACTGAATATACTAATAGCACATGGCAAAACAACGCGGCGATATTGAAAATATATAGACGTCATTGAAATCTGCATGCATCCAATAGAAAAAAGACTTAACAAGTTCTCTAATTATACGTAATCAATGCAGATATGCATATTTTGATTAAAAAAACTGTATTTCATTTGGCGATCAATAATTACTTCTTTAAATCGCCACTTGGCGAGTGATGACTAGGTGGCGATCGATAATCGATGATCAATAAATTATTTGAAATGCATGTGGAATCAAAGCTCATGAATATATTTTGTAAAATAAAACTGCATTTCTTAAAACAATAATCCAACTCAACACGATAAAAGAACTCGGCAAAAAAGAAAAAAGAAATATTGAAAATACAGCTATGTCATTGAAATCTGTTTGCATCCAGTAGGAAAAAGAAATAACCACTTTTCTAATCAGATGTAATCAATGTAGCGATGCATAGTTCCATGAAAAAAACTGCATTTCACGCCGCGATCAAAAAAAGGTTTTTTAATCGCCACTTGGCTAATTACTAGGTGGAGGTGGTAATCAAATGCCGATTTTTTAATAGCCAGTTTTATATCTTTAATTACCGTATGGCAAGTGTCGGCCGCTAATCGGGCCCCCGCCGTCGGGAGAGGGGGGGGGGAAGAGAAATTGCACTCCTTGACCATTAAAAACACAAAATTTCCGGGGGGGGGGGACCTCTGAATAAATGTGTTATTAATACACTACACACATCACATGCAGTTGGCATTATTGCTAGCAGTAGCATATCTAGACTTCTGTTTTCCCTAAATCGTCTTTCTCTTTCATCGCCTACATCTTTTCGCTACATCGCGACGTCCGATGTATCTATTCAAAACCAATAGTTAAATCGGATTTCCGATGTAAGCATGAAATCGATTTAAGGCTCAGACCTGCAAATTTGATTTAACATTAATTTAATTTAACATTAATCCCCCCCTCAGGCATAAATAGTGAATCATTAATAAATAAAACTTAATACAATATTTTTTGGATTTTAATTAATAAATTTTAATTAATAAATGCAGTTTTGAATTCAGACACTTTTCTGTGGGAGGGATTTCTGTGGTTACGAGGGGGGGGGAGAGAAATCGCACTTTTTTACCATTAAAAACACAAAATTTCCGGGGGGGGGGTCATAAACCCATCCCCTAAATACATCACTGCTGGCGAGTGTAATTTCGCATGATTAAACTATGGGATTAAAATTAAGAATTAAAATATTCTTGGGGAAAAAAATAATTCAACTGCTGAGCATGCAACTGAATCCATTTGCATCCAGTATGAAAAAAGGAATAAGTTATTTGAATGCATGTGGAATCAAAGCTGATGAATATATTTTGCAAAGTAAAGCTATATTTCTTGAAAAAATAATCAAACTGAATACACAAAAAGCACATGGCAAAAAAAACGAAATATTGAAAATACAAATAAGTCATTGAAATCTGTTTGCATCCAATAGGAAAAAGAATTAACCAGTTCCGTAATTAGACGTAATCAATTTAGAGATGCATATTTCGATAAAAGAAATTATATTTCACTTGGCGATCAATAATAGATTTTTTTTAATTCGTCACTTGGCGAATGATGACTAGCATGGCGATCGATGACCAATAAATTACACTGGTTTCTCAAACTTAAGGAAAAATCACAAAAATAGCGATAACTCGTTCAAAAAAAAGCAATCCGTATGCAATTTGCATATATTGTTAAATAAAAGATGCTGAATAAAAATACCAAATGCAAATTAGTGGCGCTGCAATCGCATTGTGTCATCCGTGAGGCACATAAAAATGCACGTTAGAGAGTAAGGCTGCAGTTGTCGCTGTGATAGTGATATTATAAATCTAGGATTGCCAATTCATTACAATGACCTCGAGGCATCATTTGCCCGCAGAACTGCGATTTAGAGCTATTGGGAGATTGGAGGCAGGACAAAGTCAGGCAGAGGTGGCTAGATGGCTAAATGTGAGTCCTTCGGTGGTTCATAGGCTTTGGCAACAATTTCAAACCACTGGTTCGGGTTCAAGAAGGTTCTGCCAAGGACGGCCAAGGGTTTCGACAAGCGCCGATGACCGATATTTGCGGTTATTTGTAAGAAGGAATAGAACCGCAACCCCATCTCACCTTAGATCCTGCCTTGCTGCAGCCACTGGAAGGTTGGTGTCAATGTCTACTGTGTGTAGAAGGCTTCACGAAGGTGGACTTTAGGCGAGGCGACCAGCAATTTGTGTGCCGCTCACCTCACTTCACCGAGGGAACGTTTGATGTGGGCACGTCAACATGTCCACTGGACGGTTGATCAATGGAGGCGTGTTCTCGTCACGGATGAGTCCCGGTTTAGCCTCCAAAGCGATAGTAAGCGTTGTTTGATTTGGAGAGAACAGGGAGCACGCTATCATCCATCAAACATTCGTGAAAGAGATTCATACGGAGGAGGCAGTGTCTGCGTTTGGGGCGGTATCTCTTTGGGTGGACGCACAGACCTCCATGTATTTCCACATGGAACCATGAATGCTCATGTCTATAGAGATGACATCCTTGATGCTTATGTGCGATCTTATGCCGGTGCAATAGGTAATGATTTCCTGTTACAGGACGGTAACGCTAGACCCACAAGGCTCGCATCGTGGAAGATTATCTTCAGCACCAGACAATTCAGCGCATGGAATGGCCAGCTCGATCACCGGACTTGAATCCCATCGAGCATGTTTGGGATGCTTTAGGGAGACGTGTCGCTGCTCTCAATCTCCCTCCTCTGACCCTTGCCACGCTTACAACTGCTTTGGAAGAGAAATGGCTCTTACTTCCCAGCGAACTCACCGACCGCATAATTGACAGTGTGATACATAGCTGTATTTGCTGTATTGCTACTAAGGGTGATCAGACGGCATATTAAAGGAACTTTTCCTATATCAAACTGACAAACTGATTTTGTTAACTTTATAATTATGCTATTTTTTGAAACACCATAGTTGTCTGGTAATTTCTTTTCATGTTATTTTATACCTTACTATGCGTTGTACATTGTGGCTGAGTTTCATTAAAATCTACATGTAATATTTTGAATTATCACTATTTTTGTGATTTTTCCTTAATTTTTGGAAACCAGTGTACTTGAAATGCATGTGGAATCAAAGCTGATAAATATATTTTGCAAAATAAAACTGTATTTCTTGAAAAAAATATCCAACTAAAAAAAAAAAAAAAAAAAAAAAAAAAACGAAATATTGAAAATACAGTTATGTTATTGAAATCTGTTTGCATCCAGTAGGAAAAAGAAGTAACCACTTTCGTAATTAGATGTAACTAATGTGGAGATGCATATTTTCATGAAAAAAAAACTGCATTTCACTTGGCGATTTGAAAACAGAATTTTTAAATCGCCACTTGGCGAGTGGCGATCGATAGCCAACAAATTACTTGAAATGCATGTGGAATCAAAGCTGATGAATATATTTTGCAAAATGAAACTGTTTTTCTTGAAAAAATAATTCAACTGAACACGGTAAAAGAACTCGGCAAAAAAACCGAAATATTGAAAATACAATTATGTCATTGAAATCTGTTTGCATCCAGTAGGAAAAGGAAATAACCACTTTTCTAATTAGATGTAATCAATGTAGACATGCATATTTCCATGAAAAAAAAAAAAAAAAAAAAAAAAAAACTGCATTTCACTTGGCGGCCGAAAATAAATTTGTAATTGCCACTGGGCGAATGACGTTTAGGGTGGCAATCGAAGGCCAAATTTTTAATTGCCACTTTTATATCTTTAATAACCACATGGCAAGTGATCGCTGCTAATTTTCACCTGTATTAAATCATATCCTATTAAATCAATTTAACACCAGCTAGCAATATTTTTCTTAAATCGGAAAACACTGAGGCTTGTGATGTGTGTTTAAATTGGATCCTACTAAATCGATTTATCACCAATATGCTCTGTTTTCCCTAAATCATGTTTTCTTACATCGAATTTTTCCTAAATCTGAAAACATTGAGCTTGCAAAGTTTGCTTAAATCGCTAAATCGATTTAACAGTAGTTTGAAACGCAAGCAGTATATACACCAAAGTGGATAACTCAATTTTCTGATGTTAGCTCTGAATCATTACTTTATTTTAAATCGATTTAAAACCAATGGCTAAATCACAATTTAAGACTGACTAAATCGCGATGTAAGGGAATGGCTAAATCACGATGTACGGCGATGGCTAAATTGCGATTTCCGATGTAGCGATTTAAGAAACTGACTAAATCGCGATTTCCGATGTAAGCTTTAAATCGATTTAAGGCCCAGGCCTAGTGGTCGGTGTTAATTAGATGACTAAAGTATTAGACATGAAGTATTGGTAAAATCTGGGTGAGATTTACATCCTGCAGTAGGTTGAAAACTGTTGATGATAATGATATATGTACCATTGAATCATGTCGAAATTAGCCCTGATCATAAATGATTTTCATTGTATCAAGATGGAAATAGCTAAAAGTGTACAAAAAACTAAAAGCCAAATGATATAAATAATAAATAAAAAACATAATGTTATTTATCTCCATAAAATTCAAACATGCCAAATTCCTTTTTCACTTTTTCGCATAACACCGCATTGACGCTTTTTTCACTTTTTCACATAACTTAACTTTGTAGATAAATTGTTTAACCCCAAATTTTTAAATTAAATATTTTTTATGTTTGCTCAAGATTTATCTATCATCATACTGCAGTATCGATTTTCCAAATCTTCATTTTTTATCCTTAAAAAAATATTACTTTTCTGTTGAGGCACATGACAATTTTGATATGAAACCGATATTTCAGAAAATCGATGCTGTTATATTACGTATACATAAAAATATAAAATTTAAAAGTTTGGCTTTTAGTTTTAAACAAGTTTAAGTATAAAACTAATTTATGCGTAAAAGTTTCAAACACGTCCCCATGGATTTCGTATAACTGCATTACACATGATTTCTATTAGAGTCATTTATATAGAAAACAACTCTGCACATACATGCATTTTTGGTGATATAGACTAAAAAAATTTCGTGTATATATGTATTATATTATGCAAATGGGTTAAAATATATTATTAATATACTTAAATAACATATTTAAAACCTTCTGCATGCATTTAGAATTTTGTACTATTATCAAGTGATATCGGAAAAAAGTAAAAAGAAACGGGGGCAGATTATCAGCCCTTCCTAACTTTCCACCCCAATTGCAAATATGTGGATTGAATGTATTTTTGAGAAACATATAGCAGTTTTTAATCTTTATTTCACACGAGATAATTGCACAGATTTTTTTTTCTCTGAGATCTTAACTTTGTCCTTAATCAAGAATAGCAACTTTTAACAAAAAACAAACAAAGTGTCGATCGATTAAGAATCGATAAGCATAAACGACTGATTAAGGGGCAGGGAATAAAGGACACAAGGATCAAGACCCTACTCTCTTTTCTTGATTGTGGGTCTCGAGATGCTATATAGCACATGTCCCAATTACGTTGTCAGACTAAAATGAGACCCTCAACGTTAAATTTCCAACCAAACTTGGTAGTCATTTGTAATGAATTCAGGGTATGCAATTCTGAACGAACTTGCCCAACCCAGATTCGAACTCTCGAGCTGTTGTGTTGAAATTGGACGCGCTGATAACTACGACAGTGGGCTTACATATAACATCTAACAACACTTTAGAATTTTCTTAAATAATTAGCTAAATTATTACTGAATAATTACCTAAAAAATTAAAACTTTTGTTTGAAATAATAAAAAAATATATACCTTAAATAAAAGCCAAAGCGAAGCAGATTTTCTTTTACATTTTCATTTTCTTTAAACATTTTCATTTCCTTTAAATAGGGCCAGGTTTGGTAATTATGACCAGCCCTATAATGGAGAAAATTGTACATGATAAAATTCTATTTCACGCTTAGATATTAACCTCTTCATGTATTTTTCATTTTAGCCATTTTTTATCACTTGTCTGAAGCATTTTTGGGATCCAAATAGCAATTTGCAACAAAATTACCAAAAATTTTAATAAATGAATTTGTTAGTTTAGAGTTTTAATGGTCTTAATTAACCTAAACAAATATATAGGCAAGTATAAAATAGAAATATAGTGGTCATAATTTTTCCACTAGTGGCCTTAATTGCCTGCAAACTTTTGTGATTATGAGATTTTGATGGGGTAGTTATAATTTCCTTTTTACTCAATAAAAAGGAGGGCTATGAGAATTAAAACCTTTAAAAAGTGTTCTTAAAGGGTCAAAGTAACTTCCTATGTATTAAAAACACCACTTCTCCAAATAGAAACAAGTAAAAAAAAATAATAATAATGTTGGAAATGTAAAAAGTGGTCATAATTATCCCTCTTGAAGTGAGTGATAAAAGTGAGTTATAATGGAAAAAGGCAATACAGTCGAGTCTCTATATAACGAAATCCACTGTTCCAGTAAAAAAATCGTTATATAGAGAAATTCGATGTATAGAGAATGATGTTAAAAATCGTATTTAATGTGTGAAATTTGAACAAATATTATTTTTTATCTTTTGAATTAAGAATTTGAAATGTTTAAAAGTATATATTAACTAGCATTTTATTTCTTAATTATTAGGATGAGCGAAGCGAATCCTCTACTAGGCCACTCAAATTACAATTTGTCGTACACTTTACAAAAAAACTATTCAATATTTTGACTTCAAATTAAACACAAAAATAAAATATGATCTGTAGATTTGCAGAATATAATTTTTTTTTACAGTAAAACGTTAAAAAAATATTACTTTATTTATTTTACATGCATGTCCAATACGGACGCATTTTAGCAAATAAATAAAAAATGAAACGCGTATATTTTCAGAAAAAATATATAAATCATGGAGTAAGTGATTATAGATAGAATCACGATTAATTTAAAAAATAAAATATGTTTTCATTATTCAGCAAAATCGTTTGCACAAATGACACTTAAACATTTTAAAAGAATTGTATTATGGATTTTTTTTTTTGTAAAGTGGCAACAAAAGAATTGTAAACAAATAAAATGAATTGTTAAATTTGTTATATAAATGAAAAATTAAAAGAATTGCGTGAACTTGTTGCCTCGATTCAAGCTCTTTATAAATGTACTAAAGGAAAAGTTGGCCGATTCAGAAATGACAAGTGGACTTCAGACATTTCTTACTTTATCATTTGTATCGAAAGTAATGTTAGGTTCTTATTTGAGGACCGAAAAAGGTTAGTGAACGGGACTTTAGACTTTGTTGCACGTATTAAAGAAAATCACAAGCCACCAGACTAGATACCGCGAATAATCATGGATAAATTTGAATACTACAATAATTTAACTTAAAAGAATTGGTGCGTACCAATTCCCCCAATACAGTAGACTCCCTCAAATCCGCACAGCTTGGGACCAGAGATTTTGCGGATTTTAGAATTTTGCGGATTTCTGGTCATTGCTTTGTTTGCATTTTTTAAACAGTAATTTGAATGCAATTAATAATCCAATTGAAATTATAATGTATGCTTACAATATAATAAAATATTAAAGTAAGTAATAAACTAAAATAATAAAAAGTTAGATCATTTTTAAAATGATTAAAATATTAAAAACAAAGGTCTAATTAATAATATATGATTAAGTGTTCATTATAAAGATGAAATGTATTTTGAATAAATTATTCAATGAAACTTGTCTCATGAATAATGTACAATACTAATTCAATAGATCAAAATAATAAAGTAAGGAGGTTTTATTCCAGGTTTAGCCACACTTAGTGACAAAAAAAAAAAAAAAAGCTTGATTAAGACATATATATTTGGTAAGATTATGATTATCATTGATAACAGGAATATCTTGAATTTTTTCAAAAATAAATTTATTTTTCCTTCAAGAGAAAACATTAAGACAGTAATAGTAACAAAAATTACAAATTAAAATATATTTGGAATTGATATAAAACAAAAAAAGTAAAATTTTGTCCTTATATCTGAACTGAATGCTTCATTGTTTACATCCGTAAATTATGTGCGGATTTTAGAGAGTTGCGGATTTTAGGTTTGCGGATTTGAGGGAGTCTACTGTAATTGAATTCTGGAAATATGGAAGCATAAATTGCTCAAGGAAAGAATTTCTTCTGCAGTTAGCTTTTGCTGTTACAATTCATAAATCCCAAGGTTTAACATTAGATGAAGCAGTTGTAGATATTGAGGATATATAGGCACCAGTTGGCTTAAAAACGTACGTAACGTTGTCAAGAGTGAAAATCCTTCAAAATTAAGCATTCAATAGAAATCTTCCTTGCGAAAAATTCTTTAATATCAAAAGTTCTCATGCACTAACATCCCGTAAGACATGGTGACGTCACTGCAACGTCTTTGTGAAGTCACATTGTGACTTTGTGACCAGCGATTGTCGATGTGACGTCACGTGACGTCGATGTGAAGTCACAGTGACTAAAATGTGAAGTCGCTATGGCCGTTTTAGGGCTTTTTTGTGACGTCACATTGTGACCACTTTGTGACTTCACAATGTGACCAATTTGTGAAAAGTGTGTCATTTGTGACTATTTTGACATTAACATTGTGACGAACTGTGAAAATTGTTTTAGAAAGTCACATCTTAGTCACAATGTGACGCCACTGAGTGGTGGCATTTTCGTCACAGATGTGATGTGACCAAAGTGACTCACAGTGACGTCATTGTGACGTCACTGTGAACATGCATGCTATGAGGGATGTATAAAAACGAAGAAATTAGACTAAAAAGTTTTACAATTAAAAATTCATAGTATCGACGAGAGCAGATTTCAAATGTTTTTCCAGAAAATAGGATTTTGAAGAAGTAACTTTCTTCAAGCTTTCTTCAAATATATTATTCTAAAATAGCTATCAAAGATTATTTGATGTTAATTACAAAGATTGGAAACATGCATATTTCAAACAACTTTAAAAAACACCAGTGGCTACTAGAAATTGTAAAAAAAATCTTTAAAAGAATTTTTAGTTGAAAATTTAAAAATATTTTGTAAAAGTTTGCTTCGAAAATATTTTTTTATGCCAGTCTTACATCATAAATAGAAAATTCCTAGGAAATTGATAGTTATTTGGCTGAACTTACATTTGTAGAATTAAAATGCGCCAAAACATAAAATAACGTTTTTGTTTAATAAAGATGCAAAAATAATATTAAAAAATTTTGTTACTTTCAAATATATGCTTTATAAAAAAAATGCTTCGCGAATCCAAACAAAGCATGGCTTTTGCTAGTTTAAGCTGTTTCAAAAAAGAGAATAGACATTTATTTGAAAGCTTAATGAAAATCAAATATGGAAGATTTGCATTAATTTCAGACGAAGAAATCTGTAATTTTTTGTTGTTTTGATTTTAAAGTTGTTACGCTCTCAAAAAAAAAAAAAAGCTCAAATTTTAGCAAGGAATGAAAAATTGTAGTTAACATTTCCCTCCATTTGAAGGCCTCTCTTATGTGCCTCTCATTGATTCCTCTCTTAAATGTGTATCAATCCAATTGACACTGTTTTGAGAAGGATGTGGAAAAGTGAATATTAAAAAAAAAAAAAAAAAAAAAAAAAAAAAAAAAAAAAAATCAGCACTGACGATAAATTAAAAATAAGAGATGGAAAATTGATTCCATATCATTTCGAAGCTTTTTAAAACTGAATAAATTAAGACCAATTTATGAAAAAATTTGTTATATGGAGATAGATATTTCGCTATATAGAGACTGTTTTTAATGTAATCATGCGAAAAGGGGACCGTTCCTACTAAAAATTCGCCATATAGAGAAATTCGATGTATAGAATTTCGTTATAGAGAGACTCGACTGTATTTTCATTGAATTCTTTTAACTTTTCACATTAAAATTTTCCTCCAATATAACTACCTTTGTCTAAAAAAATGTTTAACTTTCCTCCATTTTATTTTTTTTTCGCGTAGTGAAAAAGAATATCTTTCATCTACATAACGGTGAAATAATAAAAGGATAAATTCTATTATTTCGTGAAGAATTTGATTCAGGAGAAAAACTCAATCGCAAAACAGTTGTCATGGCATTCTTAGCCAGTGAAACAGAAATTTTCAGATAAAAGAATGACAAAAATGTCAATTCTAAGACTAATAATTTCATCTTCTGCTGACGCATCCCGTAAAGAGGAATAATGTGCCTCGATCGTTAGTCGGTTAAATACTTTCCTTATAGTGTGAGAGTGAAGTACAAAGTAACTTTTTGAAGTAGCACCTCAAGGAAATAAAGGTATACTTTGTCTGGCAAAAATTAGTGTTTCTAACAATTGTCTCATTATGTTTGAAAATTTTTTCGAGTAACCACTTTCTTTTATTTAACTTGAATTAAAATAGCGTGATTTTTTTAAACTCCATAACTGCTTGATTTTTATTTGTGTTCTTAATAAAATGCTAGATGGCCAGCGAATATGAATGAAATTCTGTAAAAAATTGAAGAGTCAAAGAAATTTAGTTGAAATCTGGAAATTATGGCTTGCAAAATGTGTGGCTGTTAATGCTTTAGAAAAAGGAGAAGGGGTCTGTTTCTTAGGTCAAAATATATTTGAGCGAATTTTAATAGATAACGATAAAATTTTCGATTAATGATTAGGACCTAAAGAGTCCAAGAGTCAGGGCCCAATTCTATTTTCTTGATTATGGGTCCTGAGGTGCTACATAGCATATGTCCTAATTACGTGGTCAGACTAACATGAGATCCCCAGTGTTAAGTTTCCAAGCAAACTTGATAGTCATTTGTAATGAATTCAAAGTATGCAAGACGCCTGACGCAATTCAGATTTTATCTTTGGAAATGTTGTGTCGGAATCAGACTCGCTGATAATTATGTCATTGGACTTACAAACAATAATTAACTATATTTTAGAATTTTGTCTAATAATTTTCTAAATTATTGCTGAATAAGGAACTAAATAACTAAAACTTTTGCTTGAAATAATAAAAAATATATGCCTTAAATAAAAGCCAAAACGAAGAAAAGTTTAATTTATATTTAAATATGAAAATGAGTTTTAATGAAAAAATAGTAATACTTTCATTAAATTCTTTTTAATTTTTCACATTAAAAATTTCCACCAATATAACCACCATTGTCTAAAAAATAATGTCTCTTTCCTTTTTTTTAAACTATTTGGAAAATAGTTGTTGCTCTCGGAAGAAAACTGGGAAATCTGAAGTTTATCTGAATCTTTTATTGGTTGAATTTCGCAACTTATTTTATTTTATTCTTTTTCTGATTGGCCCATGTTTAATGTCCAAAATTGGAATACTACTTTTTTTTTTATTCTTTTTCTGATTGGTCCATATTTAATCTCCAAAAATGGAATACTTCTGTTGCCACAATGACAAAAAAGTAATAAAAACTTAAAAAAAAATAATAATAATTTGAAAACAAATAGAGATTTGAAAAAAGATTTCAAACAAATTTAATTTAAAAGTGCATTTTTTTTCTCTACGCAACGGTGCAAAGTTTTAAAATGTGCGATATTTAGAGGTTTAAAAAATGGCAGTTCCGAAAATTGTAAAACTGAAATATAATTTAAAATTTGTTTATGATGTGTCCAGGAATATTAATGTTTAATCCTACATAATATGAGGCGCTTAGAAGTCAATCTGATTAACTCCTTCAAATAAAAACTCACATTTTAAACAGTTAAAGTTGCATATCTATAAACTACTGTTTTTTTTTTTTTTTTTTTTTTTTTTTTAATATTATTATTCATAGGAATATTAACGTTTAACGCATGGCATACATAATATATGACTCGTTATGATCATCTTAAAAATGATGTTTATTATTATTATTAAATTAAATATACAATTTATTTATAAGTCTTTAAAATTTTAGTCTTTGAAAATATCTTTTTTGTAATAGTCTTTGTGATATGTTAAATTGCAATTATTATTATTATTTTTTTTTTTCTTCAAATCGTTCAGAGTATAAGAATATCTCTCATCTCCTTGGTGAAATAATAAAAAGATAAATTCTATTTTTCGTGAAGAATTTGATTCTTAAGGAAGAAAAACTCCATCGTAAATAGTTGTCATCGCATTCCCAGCCAGTGAAACAGAAATTTTCAGATAAAAGAATGAGAAAAATGTCAATTCTAAGACTAATAATTTCATCTTTTGCTGACATGTCTGGTAAAGAGGAATTAAACGCCTCGATCCTTAGTCGGTAAATACTTTTCATTGTGAGAATGAAGTACACAGTAACTTTTTGAAGTAGTACCTCGAGGAAATAAAAGGCATACTTTTCCTGGTAAAAATTATTGTTTTTAACAATTGACTCATTATCAGTGGCGTAACTAGAGTGGATGACTCCCGGGGCGGATGAAAATGGTGTCACCCCCCCCCTTCCGATCCGTCATACTTTTTTCAATTACAAATCTACGTTACTATAACAAATGACCATACAATTCCTTATTTACTTTTTGCTCTCCTATGCATAAAAACCACAGGAGTGACTCATCACTCAAGCCATAGTACGCATAAGTGAATGTGGTGTCTATATGTAGAAGAAAATTCTTTCTTTTAAAATTTGATTTTGCTACCCGCCCGTTGGATAGGTAGGTTTTTGTTCACTGGTACATGTCTTATTTAGATACACCATTCTGTAAAAAAATTCACATTCTCAAAGAAAAGAAAACTAACTCTATAGGGTCGTGCATTAAAAATTTCATTTTATTTCAGAATTCCTTTCCAAAATCTCATATGATTATCCTTTTTATTTGCAAATAAAGATTGGGTGTCACCCCTTAGAGGGTGACACCCGGAGCGGACCACACCCTCCGCCCCCCGCTAGCTACGCCACTGCTTATTATGTCCGCATAATTTTTTAATTAACCAATTTCTTTTGTTTAACTTGAATTAAAATAGTATGATATTTTAACTGCGTAAGTACTTGATTTTTATTTGTGTTCTTAATACAGTTCTAGATGGCCAGCATATATATGTATATCCTTTTGCAAAGAATTGACTTTATTAATTTTCATCATTTTATTTAACAAAATTTTGTTTTTATTTCTTTATATGTTTATTACAAATTGTTTATTTTGCATTAATATTTTAAATAGATTAAATTTTTAAAATTTGTATTCCAATTTTAATTTTAATTTGAACTTTTTTTAAAATATTTCTGGAGCAGTTATATTTCTACTAAATTTGTGAATGACCCCTTATTTGCAGCAAAATATATGCTCCAACTTTAAACATACGTTACTCGATCAATTTTAATCGTCGAATAATGGGACTTTTTTTGTCTTATTTCTCAACGGATCAGGAAAAATTTTCTAATATAAATTATAGGAACGAAGGACTGTATAAATATTTAAATTTTGTAATTTTTAAAGAAATATTTTTATTGGCCAAAACCGCTTTTAAAGTATTTCTTTAGCTCATTTAAAACATTTTTGTAATTGGAACAATATGTTTATGACGAACGGTTAAAGAATTAGCCATTGGCTACCATTAAGAGTGGACATCCTGTATGTGTAAAAATGACAAACATGCCAACATTGACAGGGCCGGTGCAACCATCGGAAAATGGGGCGGCTACCAAGGATTCCGCGCAATAAGCCAAAAGTTTCTATTTCGAAATAACATTCCCAATATATAAAATAATATTTTTTGCTGTGGATTTAAAAAAAAAAAAAAATGTTTTTAGCGATAAAGGAACATGGTCTAACGTGTAGAATCCTGTTTTCTTGACTGAAGGTTGTGACAGTATTATGTCCTGATCACGTGGTCAGACTAATTCCAGACCGTTAGTGTTCAGTTTCCAAGGAAGGTTGATAGTCACTTTTTTGAACAGAAGGGATGACAGGCTTAGTAAACCTTACTCAACTCGTAGTCGAGCTCTTTACCAGTTGCGTAACATTCAGACGCGCTGAAAGATACGACACTGGGCTTACATACTTTTAAAAACACTTTAGAATTTTATTTTAAATAAATAAAGCTTTTGTCTTAAATGTTTAAAAATAATGTGTTAAATAAAAGCTGAAACAAACTAAATTTTCATCATTATATAACTATAAATGTGAGTTATAATGATATAATGAAAAATGGTAACATTTTCACCACATTCTTATAATTTTTCACATTAAGAATTTTCATCATTATAATCACATTTGTGTAAAAAATAATTTTAATATCCTCATATTTTTTTTCTTCTAATCGCGCAGAATAAAAGAATATATCTCGGTATATAGCAACGGTTAAATAATAAAAAGAGAAATTCTATTATTTTTTGAAGAATTTGATTCTTAAGGAAGAAACCTCCATCGCAAAACAGTTGTCATGGCATTGAAACAAAAATTTTCAGATAAAATTATGACAAAAATGTCAATTCTAAGACTAATAATTTCATCTTTTGCTGACACATCTCTTAAAAAAGAACAAAGCGCCTCGATCGTTAGTCGATAAATACTTTCTATTGTGAGAATGAAATACAAAGTAACTTTTTGAAGTAGTACCTCAAGGAAATAAAAGGTATACTTTTTCTGGTAAAAATTTTTGTTTATAACAATTGAGTCATTATGTTTGCAAAATTTTTCGATTAACCACTTTCTTTTGTTGAACTTAAATTAAAATAGTAGGATTTTTCTTTCTTTCTTTTTTTTTAACTGCATAACTGCTCGATTTTTATTTGTATTATGAATACAGTACTAGATGACCAGCAAATATGTATGAAATTCTGTAAAAAATTTGAAGTGTTAAGAAAATTTAGTTGGAACCTGGAAATTTTGGCTGGTTAAAAGTGTTATTGTTAACACATTAAAAAAGGGAGAGGGGGACTGCTTCTTTGGTCAAAATGTACAGAGTGAATTTTAATCGATAACGATAATATTATCGATTAAGGATCAGGGGCTAAAGAACCCCAAGATCAGTGCCGAGCTCTAATTTCTTGATTGTGGGTCCTGAGGTGATACACAGCATATACCCCAATTACGCAGTCCGATTAACATGAGACCCTCAGTGTTAAGTTTCCAAGCAAACTTGATAGTCATTTTTCATGAATTCAAGGTATGCAAGGCTGGGCGAACCTTACCCAATGCAGATTCGAACTCTCGAGCTGTTGTGTCACAGTCAGACGCGCTGATAACTACGACATTGTACTTATAAACAATATATAACAATGTTTTAGAGTTTTTTAAATAATTTCTAAATTATTGCCGAATAATTACCTAAGTAACCAAAACTTTTGTTTTAAATAATAAACAAATATATGCATTAAATAAAAGGTAAAATGATGCGATTTTTCTTCTACGTTTAAGTATAAAAGTGAGTTATAATGAAAAATGTTAATATTTTCATTAAATTCTTTTAATTTTTTACATTTAATATTTCCACCAATATAACCACCTTTGTCTAAATTTCTCCATTTTTTTCTTCGCGTAGGGAAAAAGAATGTCTTTCATCTACCGAAGGTGAAATAATAAAAAGATAAATTCTATTATTTCGGGAAGAATTTGATTCTTAAAGAAGAAAAACTCCATCGCAAAACAGTGTCTCAGCCAGTGAAACAGAAATTTTTAGATAAAAGAATGACGAAAGTATGCCAATTCTAAGACTAATAATTTCATCTTTTGCTGACACATCTCATAAAGAGGAATAAAACACCTCGATCGTTAGTCAGTAAATACCTTGTAGTGTGAGAATGAAGTACAAAGTAACTTTTTGAAGCAGTGCCTCGAGGAAATAAAAGTATACTTTTCCTGGTAAAAATTAGTGTTTATAACAATTGTCTCAATGTGTTCGCAAAATTTTTCGGTTAACCACTTTCCTTTTCTTAACTTGAGTTAAAATCGTGTGATTATTTTTAAAACTGCATAACTGCTTGATTTTTATTTGCGTTCTTTATACAGTGCTAAATGGCCAGCAAATATATGCGTATCCCTTTGCAAAGGATTGACGCTGTTAATTTTCATTATTTTATTTAACAAAAATTCTGTTTTTATTTCTTTTTATGTTTATTACAAATTGTATATTTTGCATTAATATTTTAGACGAGATATAAAATTTATTTTAATATAATATTTTAGAAGGATTAAATTTTAAAATTCGTACTGCAATTCTAATTTTACTTTGAACCATTTTTTTAGTATTTCTGGCGCAATAATATTTCTACTAAATTAGTGAATGACTCCTAATTTGCAGCAAAAAATATGCTCCAACTTTAAACAGATGTTACTCGGTCAATTTTAATCGTAGAATTATGGGACTTTTTAAAACTTACTTTCAGTGGATCAAGAAAAATTTCTTCAATATAACTTATAAGAACGAGGGACTGTATAAAAATTTATATTTTCGTAATTTTTTAAGAAATATTTTTATTAGCAAAAATCGCTTTTAAAATATTTTTTTAGCTCATTTAAAACATTTTTGTAATTGGAGCTATATGTTTATGACTAACGGTTAAAGAATTAGCCACTGGCTACCGTTAAGAGTGGACACCCTGTATGTGTAAAAATGCCATATATGCCCTCATTGACAGGGCCGGTGCAACCATCAACCATCGGGCAAATGGGGCGGCTGCCAAGGATTCCGCGCAAATTGGAGTCTTTTTAGGAGCCAACAGTTCTCTAATTTGAAATAACATTCCCGGTACGTAAAATAATATTTTTGCTGAGGATATTTAAAAAAAATGTTTTTAGCGATTAAGAAACAGGATCTAAAGTGAACAATCCTGTTTTCTTGACTGAAGTTGTGACAGCATTATGTCCTGATCACGTGATCAGACTAATTCGAAATTCTCAGTTTTCAGTTTTCAAGCAAGGTTGATAGTCACTTTTTTGAACAGAAGGGATGACAGGCTTAGTAAACCTTACTCAACTCGTAGTCGAGCTCTGGACCTGTTGCGGAACATTCAGACGTGCTGATAAATACGACACTGGGCTTACATACTTTTAAAAACACTTTTTTAAGAATTTTGATTTAAACGAATAATGCTTTTGTCTTAAATATTTAAAAATAATGTGTTAAATAAAAGCTGAAGCAAACAAAATTCTTATTTTTGTTTTACAATAAAAGTGAGTTATAATGATGTAATGAAAAATGGTAAAATTTTCACCATATTCTTATAATTTTCACATTAAGAATTTCCATCATTATAACCACCCTTGTCTAAAAAATAATTTCACCGTCTTCACTTTTTTTTTTCTTCTAATCGAACAGAATAAAAGAATATATTTCGGTATATACAAACGGTGAAATAATAAAAAGAGAAATTCTATTATTTCTTGAAGAATTTGATTCTTAAGGAAGAAAACTCCATCGTATAACATAGTTGTAGTGGCATTCGCATTCAGTGAAACAGAAATTTTCAGATAATAGAATGACAAAAATGTCAATTCTAAGACATTTCTTTTTTTGCTGACACATCTCGTAAAGTGGAATAAAGCGCTTTGATCGTTAGTCGGTCAATACCTTCTATTGTGAGAATGAAGTACAAAGTAACTTTTTGAAGTAGTACCTCAAGGAAATAAAAGGTATAATTTTCATGGTAAAAATTATTGTTTATAACAATTGTCTCATTATGTTTGCAAAGTTTTTCGATTAACCGATTTTTTTTGTTTAACTTGAATTAAAATAGTATAATTTTTTTTAAAACTGCATAACTGCTTGATTTTTATTTGTGATATTAATACAGTGCTAGATGGCCAGAAAATGTGTGTGAAATTCTGTAAAAATTTGAAGTGTTATGGAAATATAGTTGAAATCTGGAAATTTTGGCTGGTTAAATTTGTGATTGTTAACGCATTAAGAAAGGGGAGAGGGTTGGCACACAGTTGGTTGAATAACACAGATAAAAATCAAGCAGTTAATCAATCTAAAACAGATCATACTATTTTAATTCAAGCTAAAGAAAAGAAAGTGATTAATCAAAAAACTTTGGAAACTTAATGAGACAATTGTTATAAACGATAATTTTTACCTCGAAAAGTATACCTTTTATATCCTTGAGGTACTACTTCAAAAAGTTGCTTTGTACTTCTTTCTCACAATAGAAGGTATTTACTGACTAACGATCGAGGCGCTTTATTCCTCTTTACAAGATGTGTCAGTAAAAGATGAAATGTCTTAGAATTGACATTTTTGTCATTCTTTTATCTGAAAATTTCTGTTTCACTGAATGCGAATGCCATGACAACTGTTTTGCGATGGCGTTTTCCTCCTTAAGAATAAAATTTTTCAAGAAATAATATCAAATTTGCTTTCTATTGTTACTTATGCAAAAAATCGTCCGCGTGCAAATACTTTTTTTTGCTCACTGTATATGCGTATCCCTTTGCAAAGAATTAACGCTGTTAATTTTCATTATTTTATTTAACAAAAATTCTGTTTTCATTTATTTATAACTTTTGGTCACGATGCATTGAGTGAATTTTAATCCATAACGATAATATTATCGATTAAGGATCAAGACTTAAAGAATCCCAAGGTCAGGGCCTAGCCCTGTTCTATCGATTGTGGGTCCTGATATGTAATACATCAGGAGTTCCAATTACAGACTGACATGAGATCCTCAGTTTTAAGTTTCCAAGCAAACTTGATAGTCATTTGTAATGAACTGAAGGTATGCAAGACTGAGCGAACCTTGCCCGATCCAGATTCGAATTCTCGAGCTATTATGTCGCAATCAAGCGCGCTGATAACTACGATATTGGACTTACATACAGTATTTAAGAATATTTTAGAATTTTTTTGTAATAATTATGTAAATTATTGCCGGATAATTACCTAAGTGACTAAAACTTTTTTTGAAATAATAAGAAATATATACCTCAAATGAAACCCAAATGAAGCAAAGCAGGGCTATCCAACCTTTCAGTAATCGCGGGATCCCTTCATGTAGTGTCAAACAGTTAAGGGCGCCATTATTCACATGTCTGTAAACATAGAACAATATTACCCCACTATAACAAATAATTGCCATTTTGGACTCATTTTTTTCTTTTTTTAAAAAATTAAAAATTTATACTAAACTTTTTTTAAAAGAAATTCTAAAATATTTAGTACTATAGACGGAGAAGCGGCTGCATAGATCGATCACCTCCTCAAGATGACGGCTGAAATTACATAACCAGACAGAATTTTATTAGCATACTAAAATGCAACCGGTCTTCCAAGACATATCTTGGTGGAAACCTCCTGCAAATCCGATTTAAATGGTTGATCAGTAGGTTTATAATTGTGCTTCCTTGCACGAAAACGTAAGAAGTTATGGAGCACTGAGGCCAGGAAAACACAATGATAAACTTACTTGTCAATCTCTAAAATTGGGTTTATAGGTGTTTTCTAACATGATAGACTAGTTGCATTTTAATATGCGAATAGAGTTTTATATAATTCTGGAATTTCAGCCACCCGGCTAGCCATCATCTCGATGAAGTAAACTTTTGTGCAGCTTCCTCTCCGTCTTTTAAATAAATTATAAATTAATATTCATAATTTTTGATGTGAGTATAGATTTTTCTTATAAAGAAAGAGGCCATAGAGGCAACAGTGGTAAAAAATAACGATATACAGACGTCTCATAAGATGCAGTAACACTGAACAATATGAACCATAAAGCCCCCTACTATTCAGAGATCGGTGTGAAAAATAATTGCAGAAAAAAGCATAGATCACTGAAATTTTAAAATTCCATTTACCTGACAAAGAGGCTTATCAAAATACGTTGTAAAGGAAGAAGCCAAAAAATCAATTCTGCTTATAGTAAAAAAGCATGCGGAACACTAAGGATTTAAGAAAAACTTTTTTGAAAATTGATTTATCATTTAAAAATTTCCAAGAAATAATAATTATTCAAAAGGGCGCCATGAAAATCGTCAAAGGGCGCCATGGCGCCCGCGGGCGCCACGTTGGACAGCCCTGAAGCAAAGTTTCGTTTTAGGTATAAAGTGAGCATTTAGGTGTAAAAGGGAGTTATAATGGAAAATGGCAATATTTTTATTAAATTCTTTTCACTTTTCACATTGAAAATTTCCATCTTTATAACCACCTTTGTTTAAAAAATAATTTTACTTCTCCCCCTTTTTTCCCAATCGTGCAGAGTTATATGAATATCACTTCTCTGCCAACGGTGAAATAATATAATAAAAAGATAAATTCTATTATTTTGTGAAGAATTTGATTCTTAAGGAAGAAAAACTCCATTGCAAAAAAGTTGTCATAGCATTCTCAGCCAGTGAAACTGAAATTTTCAGATAAAAGGATGACGAAAATATGTCAATTCTAAGACTAATAATTTCATCTTTTGCTGACACATCTCGTAAAGAGGAATAAAACACCTCGATCGTTAGTCGGTAAATACCTTGTATTGTGAGAATGAAGTACAAAGTAACTTTTTGAAGTAGTACCTCTAGGAAATAAAGGTATACTTTTCCTAGTAGAAATTAGCGTTTTTATCAATTGTCTCATTATTTTCTAAAAAATTATCAGATTAACAACTTTATTTTGTTTAACTTGAATTAAAATAGAAGGATTTTTTAAAACAGCATCACTGCTTGGTTTTTATTTGTGTTCTTAATATAGTGCTAGATGACCAACAAATATGTGTGGAATTCTGTAAAAATTTGAAGTGTCAAGGAAATTGAGTTGAAATCTAGAAATTTTGGCTGGTTAAAAGTGCGGCTGTTAACGCTGTAGAAAGGGGACTGTTTCTTTGGCCAAAATGTATTACGTGAATTTTAATCGATAACGATAATATTATCGATTGGGCCTGATGAGCCCAAGGGTCAGGGCTCAACTCTTATTTTCTCTTGATTTTGGATCCCGAGGTGCTACACAGCATATGTGCCAATTACGTGGTCAGACTAACGTGAGACCCCCAGTGTTAAATTTCCAAAAAAACTTGATAGTTATTTGTAATGAGTTCAACATATCGAAGAATGAGTGAACTTTGCCCAAACCAGAGTCGAACTGTGGAGCTATTCTGTGGTAGTCAGACTGAAAACTACATCATTGGGCTTACATATTGGGTCGTTTGGAAAGTCGCTTCCGTTTGGGAAAATCAATTCGTACTGGAAAAATTTGTCCTTTTATATCTAAGTATTAGATATCGGAAACAATGTCTAATAATTAAGTAATAGAATTTTCCGGTACGAATTGATTTTCCCAAACTGAAAGGACTTTCCGAACAATCCAATAGAACATTTAAACAATACTTTAGAATTTTGTCTTAAATAAGTGCCTAAATAATTAAAACATAATAAAAAAAATATATGTCTTAAATAAAAGCCGAAATGAAGCAAATTTTCTTTTACATTTAAGTATAAAAGTGAGTTATAATGGAAAATAGCAATATTTTCATTTTATTCTTTTAATTTTTCACATTAAAATTTTTCATCAATATAACCATCTTTGTTTAAAAAATAATTTCACTTTTCTCCTTTCTTTTTATTTCTAAATGCGCAGAGTATAAGAATATCTCTAATCTACCAGTGTTGAAATAATAAAAAGATAAATTCTATTATTTCGTGAAGAATTTGATTCTTAAGGATTCATATTCTTTTCTTTCTTTTTCACATTAAAAATTTCCACCAGTATAACCAGTTTTGTCTAGAAAATAATTTCACTTTCCTTCTTTTTTTTCCCTAATTGCGTAGAGTATAAGAATACTTCTCATCTACTAACGATGAAATAATAAGAAGATAAATTCTATTATATCGTGAAGAATTTTATTCTTTAGGAAGAAAACTCCATCGCAAAACAGTTGTCATGGCATTTGCAGCCAGTGAAACAGAATTTTTCAGGTAAAAGAATGACAAAAATGTCAATTCTAAGACTAATAATTTCGTCTTTTGCTGACACATCTCGAAAAAGAGGAATAAAGCACCTCGATCGTTAGTCGGTAAATACCTTTTATTGCGAGAATGAAGTACAATGTAACTTTTTGAAGTAGTACTCCAAGGAAATAAAAGTATAATTTTCCTGGTAAAAATTAGTGTTTTTAACAGTTGTCTCATTGTGATAGCAAAAATTTTTCGAATAATCACTTACTTTTGTTTAATTTGAATTAAAATTATATAATTTTTTTAAAACTGCATAACTGCTTGATTTTTATTTGTGTTCTTAATCTAGTGCTAGATGGCCAGCAAATATGGAATTATGTAAAAATTTGAAACGCCAAAGAAATTTAGTAGAAACTTGGAAATTTTGGCTTGTTGAAAGTGTGGCTAATAACGCATTAGAAAAGGCAGAAGGGGACTGTTTCTTTAGTCAAAATGTAATGAGTGAATTTTAATCGATAACGATAATATTATCGATTAAGGATCAGGGCCTGAAGAGCCCAAAGGTCAGGGAACAACTCTGTTCTCTTGATTGTGGTTCCTGAGATGCTATACAGCATATGTCCCAATTACGTGGTCAGACTGACATGAGACTCTTAGTGTTAAGTTTCCGAACAAACTTTGTAGTCATTTGTAATGAATTCAAGGTATGCGAGGCTGATCGAGCCTTACTCAATCCAGATTTGAACTCTCGAGCTGTTGTTTCGCAATGCGACGCGCTGATAACTGCGACGTTGGACTTGCATGCAATATTTAACAATATTTCAGATTTTTTAAAAATAATTATCTAAGTTATTTCCGAAAATTACCTAAGTAACTAAAACTTTTGTTTGAAATAATAAGAGATATATGCCTTAAATAAAAGTCAAAACGAAGCAGATTTCCTTTTACATTTAAGCATAAAAGTGAGTTATGATGGAAAACGGCAATATTTTCATTACATTCTTTTAATTTTCCACATTAAAAATTTCCACCAACATAACCATCTTTGTCTAAAAAAGAATTTTTTTTCTCCATTTTTTTTTTCTACGCGCAGAGAACAAGAATATCTCTCATCTTCCAAAGGTGAAATAATAAAAAGATAAATTCTTTTATTTCGTGAAGAATTTGATTCTTAAAGAAAAAAAACTCCATCGCAAAACAGTTGTCATGGCATTCGCAGCCAGTGAAACAGAAATTTTTAGATGAAAGAATGACAAAAATGTCAATTCTAAGACTAATAATTTTCATCTTTTGCTGAAACATCTCGTAAAGAAGAATAAAACGCATCGATCATTAATCGGCATATACCTTTTATTCTGAGAATGAAGTACAAAGTAACTTTTTGAAGTAGCACCTCGAGGAAATAAAGGTGTACTTTCCTGGGAGAAATTAGTGTTTTTAACAATTGTCTCATTATGTTCGCAAAATTTTTCAATTAACCACTTTCTTTTGTTTAACTTGAATTAAATTACTGTTTTTTTTTTTTTTTTTTTTTTTTTTTTTTTTTTTTAACTGCGTAATTGCTTGATTTTTATTAGTGCTCTGAATACAAATGGCCACCAACTATGTATGAAATTCTGTAAAAATTTGAAGTGTTAAGGAAATTCAATTGAAATTTGGAAATTTTGGCTGGTTAAAAGTGTGGTTGTTAACGTATTAGAAAAGAGAGAGGGGGACTTTTTCTTATGTCAAAATGTACTGAGTGAATTTTAATGGATAGCGATAATATTACCGATTAAGGATCAAGGCCTGAATAGCCTAAGGGTCAGGGCCGATTCTTTTCTCTTGATTGTGGATCCTGTGGTGCTACACAGCATATGTCCGAATTATGTGGTCAGACTAACGTGAGACCCTCAGTGTTAAATTTCCAAGCAAACTTGATAGTCATTTGTAATGAATTCAAGGTATGCAAGACTAAGCGCACCTTATTCAATCCAGATTCGAACTCTCGAGCTGTTGTGTCGCAATCAGACGCGCTGATAACTACGACATTGGATTTACATACAATATTTAAAAATACTTTAGAATGTTGTCTAATTATTACCTAAAATATTACTGAATAATTATCTAAATAATTAAAATTTTTGTTTGAAATAATAAGAAATATATATCTTAAATAAAAGACAAAAACGAAGCAAATTTCCTTTTACATTGAAGTATAAAAGATATTTATAATGCAATGGCAATATTTTAAAAAAATTATTTAATATTCCACATTAAAAAATTCCACCAATATCTAAATCTACCTTTATCTATAAATTAATTTCACTTTCCTCCATTTTTTTTCGCTTATCTACCAACCGTGGAATAATGAAAAAGATAAATTCTATTAATTGGTGAAGAATTTAATTCTTAAGGAAGAAAAACTCCATCGCAAAACATTTGTCATGGCATTCTCAGTCAGTGCAAAAGAATTTTTCAGATATTTGTGTTCTTTTATTAAGACTAATAATTCCATCTTTTGCTGACACATCTGATAAAGAGGAATAAAACGCCTCGATCGTTAGCCGTTAAATACCTTTTATTGTAAGAATGAACTACAAAGTAATTTTTTGAAATGGTACCTCGAGGAATTAAAAGTATACTTTTCCTGGTAAAAATTAGTGTTTTTAACAATTGTCTCAACGTGCTTACAAAATTTTCGATTAACCACTTTCTTTTGTTTAACTTAAATTAAAATAGTATGGTTTTTTTTTTTTTTTTTTTTTTTTTTTTTTTTTTTTTTAACTGCATAATTGCTTTATTTTTATTTGTGTTCTTAAGAGGCTACTCGTCACGCTAAAAAAAATCCTGGTGATAATGTTAAGTCGATGGGGGCGTTATTTTCAAATATCTCGCTCAAATTTTAATATTTTTACATGATTTTTTTTTTTTTTTTTTTTTTTTTTTTTTGCGTACTATAGCTGAGGACGATCTACAGCCGAGTTAATTTTTACTTTCTAGATTTTGATTATATTTGTTTAATATTATGGTAGTTTCATTTTCAGAACTGGTTTCAATCGGTTCCGAAAATTAAAGTATTTTTCTTTTCTTTTCTTTTTTTTTTTTAATCCGAAACCAAAATCGAAAAAGTAACAACAAGCTCGGTTCTGGATCGACCTCAGTAATCCTATCCAAAAAAAAAAAAAAAAAAAAAAAAATCTTGTGAAAATATTAAAATTTGAGCAAGATATTTGAAAACAACATCCCCATAGACTTAACATTATCATGCGTGTCTTTTCGAGTGAGTCCAGTGGCCTCTTAATATCAATGCTTGATGGCCAGCTAATATGCATGAAATTTAATAAAAATTTAAAGTGTCAAGGAAATTTAGTTGAAATATGGAATTTTTGGTTTGTTAACACTTTATAGAAAGGGAGAGACAGGCTGTTTTTTTGGTCAACATTTATTGAGTGAATTTTAAATTTAACATATTTATAAAAGTGCAAATTTGTTTCAGAAATTCGTTATAAAGATATTAATTACAGTCAATTCCCTCAAATACACGCAGTTTGAGATGAGACGTTATGCGGATTTTCAAACTTTGTGGATTTCTCATTATCAATTCGTTTACATTTTTCAAACAGTGATTTGAATGGAATAATGCACTTGAAACTATAATGAATGCTTACAGTTTGGTAAAATATTAAAATAAATAGAGTAATAAAATAAAATAATAAAAAATAAGATAATTTAAAAAAAATGATTAAATTATTAAAAGGTGTCAAGTAAATAATTTAATGCATAATAAAGATGTGATAAATTTTTCTTGAATTATTCAAGGAAATTTGTCTCATAAAGGGATACTGCTAATTCTCGTCAAAATTATAAAATAAAAAAGTTTTACTCTAAGGTTTAGCCAATCTTAATGGCCAAAAAAGCTTGATTAGTACATAAATTCATTAGGTAACAAGTTGGAAATTGCACGTGAAACGTAGCAAATAAGGTGCGTTCATACGATAACGAAGTTTTAAAAATATCACTCTCATAAAATTGTAAATAGTTAATTACAATTAAAATGCGCACCAAACAATGTTCTCTCTATGCCATTATGTAATGGAATACTTTTGTGTGGCTTTGTAAATCAATAACAAATGTTCTTTGCTCCACAGATTGCGCAAAATGTACATTATAATATGTACTTCATAGATGCATATCAATTTTACTATGTTTGAATGAGTGTAACACCATTAAAATGCATTTGAAACATTTTTTCCCATTGACCGTAATGTAACGGAATACTTTTGATTTTCCCTGTAATAGATCTATGCATCCGATTTTCATAAAATTTGAAATAACTCGACAAAATTATGTAATAATTATGTATTTTAAATTTCAAACGATTAAAATGCATTTGAAACTTTTTTCCCCATTGACCGTAATGTAATGGAATACTTTTGACTGTCCCTGCAATTGATCTATGCCTCCGATTTTCATAAAATTTGAAATGACTCGACAAAATTATGTAATAATTATACATTTCAAATTTCAAACGATTCGGTAAGGTAGTTTTTAGGTTGTCATATGCGGACGTACGGACGGACTGAACGACAACTATAGGTGCTACGTATTTACATAATTACGAACGCTCCTAAAAAAGTTATGATCACAGGTGACATCAGCAATATCTTAAATTTTTTCAAAAAGAAACTTATATTACCTTCATGAAAAAGCATAAATTCAATTTTGGTAACAAAAATTAAATATTATAGAGCCTATGAAATCACATAAAAAAGTCTTTAATTTTTTATACGGTTTAATTGAACGTTTCATTCTTTATGTCTGCGATCATGTGCGGATTTTAGGCGTTTGAGGATTTTAAAGCGTCTACTTTATACCGGGATACAAGATCTGAGCCAAAAATGACTAATTTTTACCACTAAATTTTAATTGTATTCTTCAACTCAATAAGTATAAAAAATTATTTCATTAAATAAGGTGAGGAATACTATAAAAGTTTAGTGGTAGCAATCATCCATTTCTGGCGCGGTGTTTGCATCCGTGATTGCATAAGAATTTTTGTGTGCTTTGTATTTTATTAAACTAGTGGCTATATATTCTAAAATACTTTTCTATTTAATGACTTAAGTGGTTTTAAAGGATATTTCAACATTAATGGCATTTTTCATGAAAGAATGAATAAAAAATAAATTTATGTAACTACAAGCTGTGAGAATAAAAAATTGGATTTAGATAAACTTCTATTATCTCGAGAAGAATTTTAGTTCTTAAAGAAGAAAACTTAAACACAAAACAATTGCTATGGTATTCGCAGCCAATAAAACAGATATTTGCCGAGAGAAGAATGATCAAAATGGCAATTCAGAGAGTAGTAATTTCACCTTTTGTTGGCACATCTAAAAAAGGAATAAAATGTTTCTATCGTTAGATTATAAATACCTTATATTGTGAGAATGAAGTGCGAAATATTTTTTGAAGAATTAACTTTAGGAAATGAAAACATTCTTTTCAAGATAAAAACTATTGTGCTTAAGATTTTCGCAACAATTTTAGATTGACCACTTTTTTTGTTAAGTTTAAATTAATATTGCAGGATTCAAAATCAAAAGTATTATAAATGAACAACAATACTTGAGAAATACTACGGGAAACATTTAAAAATGAAGTAACTTCAGCTGAGAACTCTTGAAGCAATTTCATAATACAGTCGAACCTCTATATAACGAAACTCCACACATCGAATTTCTCCATATAACGAATTTTTAGTAAGAATGGTCCCCTTTGCGCATGATTACATTAAAAACAGACTCTATATAGCGAAATATCTATCTCCATATAACGAATTTTTTCATAAATTGATCTTAATTTATTCAGTTTTCATAAAGCTTCGAAACCATATGGAATCAATTTTCCATCACTTATTTTTGATTTATCGTTCAGTGGAGAGGTTTTTTTTTTTTTTTTTTTTTTTTTTTTTTTTTTTTTTATAAATATTACTTCTCTCCTTATTCTTTAAATCTAACAAGTTCATCCCACCTCCCACACACCTTTCAACATCCTTCTCAAAACACAGTCAATTGAATTGTTACACATATAAGAGAGGAATGAATGAGAGCACATAAGAGAGACCTTCAAATGGAGGAAAATATCAACTACAATTTTTCATTCCTTGCTAAAATTTGAGAATTTTTTTGAGAGCGTAACAATTGTAATTTTAAAATCAAAACAACAAAAAATTACAGATTTCTTCCTCTGAAATTTATGTAAGTCTTCCTTATTTGATTTTCATTAAGCTTTTAAATAAATGTCTTTTCTCTTTTTTGAAACTGCTTAAATAAGTAAGAAATAAAATGTTAGGTTAATATATACTTTTAAACATTTCAAATTCTTAATTAAAAAGATCAAAAATAATATTTGTTCAAAATTTACACATTAAATACTATTTTTAACATCATACTCTATACATCGAATTTCTCTATATAACGAATTTTTTACTGGAACGATGGATTTCGTTATATAGAGGCTCGACTGTATTAAAGAAAACATTTTTGGTAGTGCCAAAACTATAAACTGATCGTTCGACACAAAAAAAAAAAAAAAAAAAAAAAAAAAAAAAAAAAAAAAAATGGTATTATTTTTGAAACAGAAAATTCTGTTTAAAAAGAAACATGGAATTGGTGGCTTAAACTAGGATCAGATAAGAGTTAAATGTGATTGCAAGTATTGCCAACAATAAAATTTCACATAATTTATAGCTTTATTATCTTTAATTTAAAAAGAAAACAAAAAGATATTTTTGCTTCGTAAAAGCGTAGACATACATATTTTTAATTTGTAATGTCTAGTTTTATCATTTGTATACCTATTAGTAGACATTATTGTATATATATACAGAGTGATTAAAAAAGGATGGGAAAAATTCTAAGAGGTGATAGTACACATCAAGAGAAATAATATTAAATGGGAAACTAAGGGTCCCAAACGTCTTCCGAAGGAGATAGGCGCCATCAAAGTTTCGGGTCCAAAATTTGAAATGATTATAAAAAACGGAAAAATTGGTCGATTCGTTTGCGGCTTTCACGAAAACTATTCTTTATGTCAGTATTGTCTTGAATATAAATTATAAAGATAAATTTCAAAAAATCCCGATAGAGGGCGCTTTAGACTTTGGAGCAACGAACAACTATTTTTTACCGTTATTTTTTGCATCTCATTAATTTTTTTTGGAAGCTTTGACATGAACTTAAATTTTGAGCTCAAAATATGTGGTTAAGTAGCGCAAACTGAACTGTGTTCAATGGGAGTGTGTAGGTTCAAATTTAAAATGAGAGAAAAAAGAGAAAAATTGGTCAATTGATTTGCGGTTTTCACTAAAATTATTCTTTATGTCAGTATTGTCTTAAAAATAAATTATACAGATAAGTTTTTAAAAAATGCCGATAGAGGTCGCTTTAGAGTTTGGAGTAACGTACAACTATTTTTTACCGTTAGGTTTTGCATCTCATTAAGTTTTTTTAGAAACTTTGACATGAACTTAAATTTTGAGCTCAAAATCTGAATCGTTGAGAGTGGTTAAGTAGCGCAAACTTCACTGTGTTCAATGAGGGTGGGTAGGTTCAAATTTCAAATTATTATAAAAAACGGAAAAATTGGTCGATTCGTTTGCGATTTCCTCTAAAACCATTCTTTATGTCACTATTTCCTTGAAAATAAATTTTAAAAATAAATTAAAAAAAATTCCGTTAGAGGGCGCCTTAAACTTTAGATGAACCAACAACAATTTTAACCATTACTTTTTTGTATCTAATTAAATGCTTGCAAAAGCTTAGACTTAAATTGTGAGCTCTAATTCTGAATCGTTGGGAGGGGTTAAGAAGCGCAAACTGAACTGTGTTCAGGAGTTGAAATGTTACCCTGCCCACCCTACAAACACGGTTCAATTTTTCGCTGCTTAATTACCCACAACGATTCAGATTTTGAGCTCAAAATTTAAGTCTAAGCTTTTAAAACAATTATTTAGATTATAAAAAATAACGGTTAAAAATAGTTGTTGGTTACTCTAAAGTTTAAGGCGCAACTCTAACGGATTTTTTTTAATTTATTTTTAAAATTTACTTTCAAGGAAATAGTGACATAAAGAATGGTTTTAGAGAAATCCGCAAAAGAATCGACGAATTTTTCCGTTTTTTATAATCATTTTAAATTTGAACCTATTTACTCTCATTGAACACAGTTCAGTTTGCGCTACTTAACCACAGATTTTGAGCTCAAAATTTAAGTTTATGTCTAAACTTCTAAAAAAATTTAATGAGATGCAAAAAGTAACGGTAAAACATAGTTGTTCGTTGCTCCAAAGTCTAAAGCGCTCTCTATCGGCATTTTTTGAAATTTATCTTTATAATTTGTTTTCAAGACAATACTGATATAAAGAATAGTTTTCGTGAAAACCGCAAACGAATCGACCAATTTTTCCGTTTTTTATAATCATTTCAAATTTTGGACCCTAAACTTTGAATGGCGCCTGTCTCCTTCGGAAGACATTTGGGACCCTTAATTTTCCATTTACTATTATTTGTTTTGATGTGTACTATCACCTCTTAAAATGTTTCCCATCTTTTTTTAATCACCCTGTATATATATATATATATATATATATATATATATATCAATCCTGTAAGACATACTGGTCAGCTTATATAAAAATACATTATAGCTTGTTTTACATAAAATTTAATTGACGTAACATTAAAAAAAAAAATATATCCACGTGTTTACATATAATGTACAATACGCTACATGAACGTTTTCATTCTCATTTGAGCATTCTCAGTGGTACTTATTAAATACCTTTGCTTTCGTATTCATCATTTCTAAGATCAGTGGATTTTGGTTTTCTATTTATTCTTTCTTAAAGAGTGAGAGAAAGAGAATGGTTGAAGCACAAATATTTCACAAAGTGGCGTGTCTTCAAGAAATATTACAATGTATGTTAATAATTTTCTATTCTCTTCAAGGGGTAAAGCTTTTACTTACTCATCATGCATAGTATAGGGTAAATCTTGCAATTATTAGAAAAAAAAAAAAAAGACGGATTTACACGTCATAGACACTGGAGATTCCGAAAAACATTTTTTAGTTTTTTTTTGGTGTCCATCTGTCTGTAAAATCTTCCAAAAAAGTTGAGATAAAGTCATGAAATTTGGTTTGTGTGTAGTATATAATAATTGAAAGAAGTGTATTTAATAACATTATCTTCGATTTTCCGGAATTATGTTTTTCGGATTCTCAAAATATTCGCTCTGATGAAAGGTATTTAAAAATTTTTTTAAATGTTTTATTTTAAAGAGCGAGTATAAACAACAATAAAAAATATAAATTTTGCATAAAAAGCGAAGTCGATCGGATAATTAGTTGACAATTACATAAATTTTTGTAAACATATTTTCCACACTTTTCCAATGTTCATTCAAATTTCAATTTAAAGATATATTTCAATTGGATATGAGATGCTTAATCCGACTCAATAAACTTTTAGTTAATATGACTACTATTTTTAGAGTTATAAAGATGTTTCTTTTACGCAATTCGAAAGTATTTGATTTCCTCGTCTACCAAAAAAGTATCGCCAAACTATATGATTAAATGCCAATAATGGCTTATCGTAAATGCCACATTTACTTGACATTAACATGTTACACGTGTTTGCTACGTCATCAAATTTTTAATTCGACATTTTACTTGTATTTTTATGAATCTTTTATTAATTTGTTTTCATTATTTAAAATACAATTTACGTGCATTTGTATAATTTACGAGTTGTTTGGCGATTTATATAATTTGTCGACGGGATGATCAAGTAATACTAGCAATTCCGTAATTAGAATATTAATATGTGTTAAAAATATTTAAATATATGTTTAAATTTTATTTTTGAATTGCAAAGCATTTTATAAATAGCTTACATATGTTTTATTTTCATATATTATATTATGCATATCCATGATGATTAAGTATTACTGTGTCCCCAACGACTAGTTTGATTTTTGCATACAATAAAACCTCACGTTATCGTACTTCATTGTTTCTAGTGAATGCACTTACTGGTATGTTGAGTATTTTCAATAACTTTCCACAAACTTTAGACCATTTTAAAATAGATTACATCCATTCTAAAATTTTATAAAACAAGTAATCCATAAAACTATGTCTAATATGTTTAAAAAAGTTATGACTACTGGCTAAACATAAAACATCTGAATTCTTTTTTTTCTTGCAAACTGCTGATCAATTTATTAGATATAATATAAATACTTTTTTTAAATGCTGGTTAGGTAACCAGCATTTAAAAATAAACAATAATCTAAGACAAAATAAAAAGATCAAGCAATTTCCAATTCACAGGTTCTTGAATAAAATTTTAAGAATTCTTAACGGCTGTTTAAGCAGGGGCCTGCGAAGAGAAAACTGCGCCCGGGGCAAACGTTGAATTTGGCGCCCCCCCACTCCCAACTTTTTCTTGTGATAGGCCACAATATGATGTTGGTAATATAAATTTGGCGCCCTCTAACTTTCCGCGCCCGGGGCGACCGCCCACTTCGCCCCCCCCCCCATTTCGCACGGCACTGTGTTTAAGGTTTGGAGCATGCATGATCTCTGTCAATATTTGTTTGCCAATATTATGAAAACGATACTTTGTATTGCATTGAAAAAATTGTATGACCGTTTGTGATTTTTAATCCGCATTTTCTCTCGAATTCTCTTAAAAGATACACAATTGATTACAAAGTAATTTTAATTTAAGCTTCTATATGGGCTGTTAATAAATGGAATCTATGTGTGTGTAAATATGGGTTTGGTTACTTCAGAAAGGTTCTGGGGAAATCTCCTTTTGGTCTGCATCTTTCGTCCATATCATCAGATAACTGAGTAATAACAACCCCATCTCTGTCACTAATCACATTTGTCTAATGCTGCTATTAAGCATGGGTCATATGACTTATGATATGTTCATCTTTGTTTAGATTTTTAATGCCGGTTTTCACGTTAAGAAATTTTTATTTAATGGGTATAACAAAAATTGAATTTCGCATTTCTCTTTTAAAAAGTTTTTTTTTTTTTTTTTTTTTTTCTCATAATTTTTTTTTTTCTGTCAGCGCGAACATTATTAATTTCTTTTCTCATTATATTTTAATATATGAAACAAGAAATTGAAATACATTTTTTTGTTATAACTAAAGCATATATGTTCTTTATTTTGGCGGAATCACATCACAAATATTTTTTTGTTAACTTTTTTGAACTTCAGTATTCAAATTTGGCATTAACGAGGATTGAAACATCGATATTGCCAAATTCTTATGTGCGCTATTTATCCCGTTGTGTTCAACAGTGTCAAAAGAATATGAGCAAGATGACATGAATCTATACTTTTAACAACATAAAGCTGCCATCTATTTAGAAATGATTTTAGTTTTATATATTTTTATTTTTGTGCCTTTTTTCAAAGTATGGTTTTGTATAACTTTATGCATAATATTATCATTAATCAATTCAAAAAGTTTTTTCTTTAATAAGTAAACTATTTAGAAACGATCTTCTCAGTCTTATCTATTTTTGTTTTTGTCCATTTTTGCAATTTTGGTTTTGCACAACCTTGTACACCGGCCATAGCTAGAAGTGAACAATAGGGGGGGGGGGGGGGTCAAGAGAATGTAGGGGGCGATCATATTTTTTTTTCTTTCTCTGACGTAGAAAGATAAATTAGTGCACATTACCATTGTAGGTACTATGTTTTTTTTATTAAACTGTTGTAATAACTTCATTTATGCTAAGAAAAGTATATGATGATGAAAATTTTGAATATATAGCTGGTACAAAATTAAACATCATGTTAGCTTCATATATACAAAAAGATGAGGAAGTGTTGAAACATTTATTTTAAACACAATTGAGTAATTCTGCAAAACTGAGAAAGGGTCTCAAAACTAAATTAGATTTTTGAATAGAATTGCATTTGAATTTTTGGAACAGAAATTCATTTAGTGACCTTGGAATCCTTTCCAGGGGGGTGGGGGGGTGGGGCTTAAAATAATTTAGGGGGACTGAGCCGCCCATAGCGCCCCCATAGCTTGCTTATACATCAATATTATCATTATTCAATTCAGAAAGTTTTTTTTCTCTCTAACAAAGGATTTATTTTATTTCTTTCTATTAAAGTATAATGTCTGAAATTTTAGATAAATAAGTAGCACCTATAGTTGTCGTCTGGTTCGTCCTTCTGACTGTCTGTCCGTATATAACAGCGCAAAAACTACAACACTACCCAATGGTTTTTAATTTAATGTGCATGATAATTTCAGAACTTTGTCGAGCCATTTGAAATTTTATGAAAATCGATTCAAAACTTAAAAACAAATTAATAAAAGTTTTCTTCATTCTGTTAAATTCTATCATTCGTAATTAATTCAATGATATCCCACAATGGGTAATGATTCTAGGTTGCCATGTTGATTAGGTCCGATTTCAGATGAAGTCGTCTTATTTCCGTATTATTGAATTTAATCTATACTAATATAGGTAATAAGGAAGTAATATTTGTAAGTTTATTGGTATGAGGTAATCTCTGGAATTACCGAACCGATTTCTAAAGTAATGATATCAAATTGATAGTGACGAACTCTAATATTGGCTCTATTTCATGTGAATGTCACTGCCATCCAGAGAGTTGCTGGAGCAAAACAGTTTCATAGCCTCTATTTCATGTTTAGGCATAGTTTACGCTCTATTTTATGCCGGTATCACTACCACTTGGAAGTTGCACAAACAAAAAAGTTCTAAATCCTGATTTTTGTGATACTGCAAGGGCAGCCACTTGAAATTTGGTATGGTATATCTAATAAGATGTAAACTTTCTCTAACAACAGTTTCTAAAAAATTCGAAACTATAAAGGAGTGAAAATGCGCAAAAAGAGTCCTAAAAATATTCTAAATTATGATTTCTACGCAATCTTAGGAAATATCAAACCGATATCAAAAGTAATAGTTACAAACTGATGGTTCGAACCCTGCTCCAACATAGGTTGTAATTTATATTGTTGTCAGTACCACCTGGAGGTTGCAGAAGCGAAAAATGTCCTACATCGCATTTTTGGTGATATTGAGGTCGCTAACATTTTGAAATTTGGCATGGTAATAATTTAAAAGATCCAGATGCTTTCTGAAAGTTGTCGGAAGAAAATTCAAAATTAAAAAAGATGAAACGAGCGAAAAGCTTTCTAGTAAGATATAAAGTATATATCTAGTCGAAATAAAATTTTTATGATTTAAAAAAATGGTTGCAAATTTGTGATAATAGAACCTGTTCAAGCATAAGCTGTATTTTTGTCGGTGCCACTGCCACTAGAGAAGTGCAGGAGTGAAAGACGTTCTAAATTGAGATTTCTCTGATACTGAAGAGGATAGAAACTTGAAATATGGCTTGGTAGTTACATATAAAATGTAAATGCTCGCCAAGAAGAGAAAAAATTTGAAATTTAAAGATGTGAAGCAAAGGGAAGGAGCAAAAAATGTTGTAAAAAGTTCTAAATTACAATTTCTATGCAATCTCAGGAAATAATAAACCGATTGCAAAAGTGATGGTTGAGAATCAATGGTGGCAGTCTCTGATCCTACACAGGCTATATTGTATGCCAGTGCCACTACCACCTAGGGTTGGTAGGAACTATGTGATGGGCAATAACGAGATATTTTTATCGATTTTCTCGATTGTATGGACGTTTCATTAACTTTCGATTATGTAAAATTCTTCTCGATGACTTCAGTTTGCAATTGCTTTTATGCCAAATACGATTCGATTTTATCAAGAGTCGTCAGCAGCTAAACTGGAATAAGTTGGCGTTAATAAAGACACGGCAGATTTGCTCGCTAATAGGACCCTCATTTAATCGCGATTTTTAATTTATAAGCAATCTCGTAAAATGAAATCTCGAACTAAGTCCCTTTTGTGCACAGCATCGTATAGAAACATATTATAACAATATATAAAAAACGTATTATAACAAACATATAAGAAACATACTATAACAAATCTAAATATTAGACATAAGATATGAAAAAATAAATTAATTAAGAGAAAGTAATACTTCAATGATAAACAACATTCTAAAGGACAAGAAATTTGACTTACTAATAGAGATAGTGCTGGGATGTAAAATAATTTAATGAATACAGGAACATGTGACTGAACTTAAAAATAAGATATTTAGTAATTGTAATTCTGCTGTTGCCATCGGGAGTGAAAAAGATACATAGTGTAATTAACTAGTATATAAAAAAATTACACACATACATATATATATATATACGAAATGACATATATAATGAAATTACACACAGAGTAAACAATTAATGAAAAAAAAACAAAGGAAAGTGAACATTTATATATATATGTGTGTGTGTTACAGGCCAAACCCCATTTTAGGCCAAACTAGTTTATTCTAACGCCCATCGGATAAACTAGTTTTTTTTAGGCCAAACCGGTCTGTCCTAACGCTCATCGGATAAACTAGTTTTTCCTAGGCCTAGCCTATCCTAAGGCCCATAGGACAAACTAGTTTGGCCTAACTGTTATAGGATAGACTAGTTTAGCCTGATGTTTATTGGTCTGAACTAGTTTATCCTAGGCCTATCTAGTTAATCCTAGGCCAATTCAATGAACGCCACTGCGCCAACATTCTAGTTTGTCCTAGGCTGATCTAGTTTATCCTAGGCCAATGTAATTTTCCGTGTTTTTAGCTCACAAGCGTCAAAGCCTGAGAAACAATGGGTTCTGTATGTATGTATGTCGCATGTATGTACGTAACGCGATAAGTATTGATAGAAATATCCGATTTGCTTCAAATTTTGGATGTAGGTTCAATCTGATTAGTTTTGGGAATTCATTGGATAAGAATAAAGGAGGAGGGGGGGGGAACGGGAGGCTAATTTTACCACCCTTAATTTAGAGAAATGGATTTTATGCAGAATTATCAGTTTTCATTTACAATTTTAGATATAGGATCATTCTGACAAGGGGCCTCCGTGATTAGTTATGGATGTTTATTGCTTAAGTGTAAAAGAAACGGCAATGTAGGTAACCTCCCATAATTTAGATAAATTGTTTTTGACACAGAATTTACAGATTTGCATCAAATTTTGTATATAGGCTCTTTCTGATAAGGCGATTCCCTGAATAGTTTTGTGGGTTTAATGGTTAAGTATGACGGGAAAAATGAAGGATTACCCTCTTACCTAGGAAAAGCTAGTTTATCCTATGGGATTTAGATAAACAAGTTTGGCGTGGAAAAAACTAATTTATCAAATTGGCGGTAGGATAAAATAGTTTGGCCTAGGCTAACCTCATTTGTCTGAAAATCGGGTTTGGCCGGTAAAAAACACACCTTTCACTAGAATAAATGTGTGTCAAGAGTTTTTGCTTATAACATCAATACAGAAATTTAACATGTTCACGGTAAAGACATGATGCATTGGACATGGTGTTTGCTCATTTTTCTTTTCTCTGCAGACTCGTGTCGTGCTGAGATCAAACTTGCATTTATTATTATTATTATTATTTTTATTATTATTATTATTATTATTATTATTATTATTATTATTATTATTATTATTATTATTATTATGCATATTCAAGGAATTGAACGGTGTTTTCCATGTTTGAGAAATAATTACCTGTCGACATTAAAGCTATTCTTGTCCCGGCGTCAAGTTTTTCTTTTCCGTGAAATCGTAACCGGAAATTCGATTCAAAACGTAGCTTTAATAGTCTTTTCTCAAAGATACATAGCTTTTATAAAAAAAATGTTAACGTCATTCGATTACATATTTTCTGAGTAAGAATGCCTGTTAATCTTATGCATTTCCGAAAAGGAATTAGTTCATAAATGTGTTAGGATGTGGCTCTTTTGGATTTGAGAAAAGTCTTACGAAATGACAGAGAAATATATTCACAAATCTACTTTTAACTAAACAGATTCAAATGTTATGATGATTATAACTCTCCTTTTTTTCTTCGTCTCCCGCTCGCCCGCCCCTCTTATTCTTATCCAATGAATTCCCAAAACTAATCAGAAAAATATTTTATGAGAATGAATCTACATCCAAAATTTGAAGCACATCGCATCTTTCTATCAATAGTTATCGCGTTACATACATACGTACATACATGTGCACACATACATACAGAACCTGCGAGACCATTATTTCCGAGGCTTTCACGCCTGTGAGCTAAAAACACGTAAAATTACATTGGCCTAGGAGAAACTAGATCAGCCTAAGACAAACTAGAATGTTGGCACTGAGGCGGCCATTGAATTCAATAAAATCACGCCAAATTGAATTGGTCTAGGATAAACTAGTTTATCCTGTAACAGCTAGGCCAAATTAGTTTGGCCTAGGAAAATCTAGTTTGTCCTATGCGCCTTAGGATAGACTAGTTTGGCCTAGGAAAAACTAGTTTATCCGATGGGCGTTAGGATAGACCGGTTTGGCCTAGGAAAAACTAGTTTATCCGATGGGCGTTAGGATAAACTAATTTTTCCTAGGCCAATCTAGTTTGGCCTAAAATCGGGTTTGGCCTGTAACATATATATATATTCCATATTTTGATGTTGAATTGTAGTATTGTATAATGCTTCTGTATGTATATATATATATATATATATATATATATATATATATATATATATATACAGGGTGTTTCGCTACCAGACCGACAAACTTTGAGGGATGATAGTAGACACGAAGACAAACGTTGTTAAATAGGAAACCATGGGGCGCAAACGTCTTCTGTAGGAGTTAGGGGCCATTAAAATTTAAGGTCCAAAATTTCAAACGATGATAAAAAACGGAAAAAAGGGTCGATTCGTTTGCGGTTTTCACTAAAATTATTCTTTAAATCACGATTTTTTTAGAAATTTTTTTAAAAATTTACGTTCAAAAATTGTCGATAGAGGGTGCTTTAGATATTAGAGTAACGAACAACTACTTTTTACCGTTATTTTGTGCATGTGGTTGAAATTATTCTAAAGTTTAGACTTTAACTTAAATTTTAAGCCCATAATCGGGAACATTGGGATCGGTTAACTAGCGAAAATTTAACTGTGAACAGAGGGGGAAATTTTAAATGCTCATAAATATTGGACAAACAAATCGATTTTGTTGCGGTTTGCGTGCAAGTCATTCCCTTGGTAATTATTTTATTCAAAATGACGTACAGCATTGGTGTCCCCATTTTTTGATAGAGGGCGCTTTCGACACATCTCCTAATTTTCAATGACATTACTCCTAGGTGTTCAACTACCAGACCAACATACTAACAGGAAGTGTTAGTGATGCAAAGCGACTCGGAATCACATAGGAATGTAACGTTGAAAATGCCTTTTTAGCGAGTTGTGGTTAAAAGAAGCAGGGAAAAAGCAAGAGAAACATGTAGTGAAACAGTAACACGTTAATGTGGAAGAAAACAATTTAGTTAAGGGTTTTACTACAAAAGATGTCCGAAATTACGACCAGAAGTAGTCGGGCATGCTTGACATCAGCGATGCATGCAATTCCTCTCACTTTGAAAAATTCCTGGCATCTCGGACAGCTTTCTGGCAGCTACAGAAATTCGAGTTGAGAGAGAGGTCTTCCACTGACGGTACGGGAGTCCCACACATTCAACTTTTCATTTGACCCCAGTTGAAGAAGTCCATACAGATTCAGATTCAGATTGAGCCAGGTGGGGGTGGGCTACCAATTAGTTTGAGCTCAACCAGCCCCACTCAGCAACGTTCATTTAAAAAAATACAAAAAATTATACACTAATAAAATAAAGGTAGGTAAAAAAAGTAATTGATATAATGAAGTAGGTGCGACGATCTGGCAGACCAACGAACCGGGCCACTACTACCTATCCACCGCTGTCCATAAGTTATGTTGGGGTGTCTGCGAACATCATTGGTAAAATATGGAGGAGCTTCATCGTGCTATAGAGTGGTGCAACGAAAGAGGAACATGTGCTTTTACCAGAAGTTCCGACAGAATGTGTTGTAGAATTATCAAGTTGCTTTTTTCTCTGCTTCTTTTAACCCGAACTCGTAAAAAAGGCATTTTCGATGTTACATTATAATATGATTCCGAGTCATCTTTGCATCCCTAACACTCCCTGGAAGTATCTTGGTCTGGTAGTAAAACATACAGGAGTAATGCCATTGAAATTTCGGAGATGGGTCGAAAGCGCCCTCTATCAAAAAATGGGGACACCAATGCTGTACGTCATTTTGAATAAAATAATTACCAAGGAAATGACTTACACGCAAACCGCAACAAAATCGATTTGTTTGTCCAATATTTATGAGCATTTAAAATTTCCCCCTCTGTTCACAGTTAAATTTTCGCTAGTTAACCGATTCCAATGTTTCCGATTATGGACTTAAAATTTAAGTTAAAGTCTAAACTTTAGAATAATTTCAACCACATGCACAAAATAACGGTAAAAAGTAGTTGTTCGTTACTCTAAAGTCTAAAGCGCCCTCTATCGACAATTTTTGAACGTAACTTAAAAAAAAATTTTCTAAAAAAATCGTGACTTAAAGAATAATTTTAGTGAAAACCGCAAACGAATCGACCCTTTTTCCGTTTTTTTATCATCTTTTGAAATTTGGTCCTTAAATTTTAATGGCCCCTAATTCCTACAGAAGACGTTTGCGCCCCATGGTTTCCTATTTAATAATGTTTGTCTTCGTGTCTACTATCATCCATCAAAGTTTGTCGGTGTGGTAGCGAATTACCCTGTATACACGCACACAAAATTTGACAATATGATTGTTTAAAGCATTTTATCACCTGCGCTTCTAAAATATCTTTATTATCGTTAAAACTATAAACAAAAATTTTAGTTCAAATGATACATAATGTATTTTTGACTGAAAAAATGTATTGCCACCTTGATTTATTTCCTATACATAAACAGTTTCATGTAATGTTTTCTGTTATTTTCCAACGATTGTCCGAATTTCTTTACACGTGGTACATATATATTTTATATATGTTATGTACCTAATTTTCTGAAAAGTAAAACAATAATATTCATCCCACAGCTCTACATTGAGCTTTTATTTATTTATTTTTTCAATACATTTGGGTGACAATCGTTGCTAGCTATTATCCATTTTTTTTTAATCTTTAAAAAAGTAACAACAAAGCATAAAAAAATGCCCAAATCGGCTTACAAATAATTTATTTTTTCGAAAAGTTTGTTTTTGCTCGAAAATAAAGAATTATTATATATTCTCATTTATTAGGAAAGTCTCTCAAAATAAATGATGTAAAAAGAAGGGACACAATGAACAGATGTACGGAGATGCTTACGACAATTGATTTCGGTGAAGTTTTTGTTAATAAATGCTAAAACTTTCTTAATGAAAGGAAAGTGCATGACCTATTCGTTAAAAAAGAAAGAAAAGTTGTTGCTGAGTTTTTAGGAAATATGAAAACCTTTTACGCAGTTTCATAAAATGTTATTTACAAAAGAAATCTGAAATATATTGATTGCGTGTTAAATGTGTTTATACAAGTATGATGGAAAATTTTATGTATTATTTTAAAGGAAGCAGAAAATACTAATAGCCCAATGGATAGGGGTTGAATTCGGAATTAATTAGGGGAAAGCTGGAAATTGTCGAATTTGGCCGCAGTTTAGGTCTAGAATGAATATTTCCCCCCTCTCGTATTAGGTGAGTGTTCAGAAATATTCATAAACGTATAGTCAGAAAACACATTATTTTAAATACCACAATACTATCTCAAACTCACTAACTCTATCAAAAAATTGTCAATACTAATGTTATAGAACTTGAAATTTTGAATAAAATGAGTACCTAACACATAATACTTTTGTTGAATACTTAGTTCGCAAAGTTTTAGCTCCATGGTCAGAAAGTTGAATTCAAAATTAATTAGAGGAAAACCGGAAAATGCTTTAACTCCTTTTGTTTGAGTCTAAAATGAATGCACAATATCTCCCCCTCCCCCCCCACGTAATAGATGACCTTCAGGAAATATGTACGTACAGTGTCGTAACCTTATATCGTCTTTACAGTATTGTGTATTGTTACATTATATATTGCTAGCATATGTAAACATTTGTTTAATCAATTTAAACTTGACTGATTTTCTCAAATATAAATTGATGAAGCAAAACTCTATAATAAGTCATCTATAATATAAATTAACTATAGCCTGTTTAATATTTCAACAGATCACAGGTATACCGGGTGATCCAAAAGTCAGGACGAACTTTAAAATGAATAATTCGAAAACGAATCAAGATAAAAAGATACGGCTTGCACCAAACGGATGCAAAAGAAACCTGATTTTGTGTGACAACGAAAAAAAAAATAGTTCTGTGGGTGACTCTATAGTGTTCTATTGCACCAGAAGATGATTTACAAATAAAAAATATGTTGATAACTTACAAGTTCACTTAATTACAGTTAATTAGTACTGCAATAAAAGTTCAATGTGTTGTCTATAAATCAGACGTACACCTGTGAGACCAGGTTCCACAACGTTCACAGCATTTATAGCATTTCTTGCGTTATGGCAGACACATTTTGGCGGATGGCATTTTTCAGTGCTGCTGGTGATGCCGATTGGTCACGGTACATTTTTGATTTCAAGAATCTCGTCAGCCAAAAGTCACAGAGTGTGAAACCCGTCTGTGTGACTTTCTCGAAAAAATGGACCAATTATGAAATCCGCAGTGAAGCCACATCAGACGGTCACTTTTGCATGTTGTAAGGGTACCTCAACAAATTCCAACAGAACTAATTTTTTTCATTGCCACACAAAACCGGTTCCTTTTCCACAAGTTTGATGCAAACCGCATCCTTGTATCTTTATTCGTTTTCGAATTATTCATTTTTAAAGTTCGTCCTGACTTTTGGATCACCCGGTATATGTTGTAATATGGAATTGTAAAACTGTGTAATAAGCGCTGTAAAAACCATTTTTAACAAGAGCAACTAGTGGATTGGTCTGCCCCTCGAGATTACACTATTACTCTAAAACATAAGCTGAGTTCCCGAGGTGGCCATCCCTTGCATACTTATTTTTTAAAAAGACGTTTTCTGAACAATAGAAAACGATATTTATCCCAAAGTTCCATTCTGAAGTTTTATCTTTTCAAAACAATTGTCAGACAATTGTTTTTATGAATAGCTTGCATTTATATTTTTATTTAAAAAAGAGAATAAAGCATGAAAAAAAAAAGTTTGAAAAATAAAAGAAATCGGCTTTTGAAAAATTTATTGTTTGGAATAGCCTAATTTTTTTCTCAGAAAAGAAGAACTATAAGCCTTTCTTATTTATTTGGAAAAGTCTGTGAAAATAAATCATCTAACAAGAAGGGCACAATGAACTATGCAGATGCTTACAACAATTGATTCCGGTGAAATTTTTGTTAATTAATGCTAAACCTTTTTAATGAAAGGAAAATATATGACTTATTCGTTAAATAAAAGAACAACTTTTATTGAGTTTTTCAAAAATATGAAAATGTTTGAAAATGGAAATGCAATTGTTCTACGCAGTTTTATAAAATATTATTTACAAAAGATATCTGAAAATATAATGAATGCTTGTTAAATATGTTTATATGTATAATGCAGAATTTCAGCTATATTTTTAAATAAAACAAAACATACTGAGCGGAATAAAGTACTTAAATATGAAACAATAGGAATCAGAACTATTGCATTTACAGTAGAACCTCGATCCATCGTTTTTTAAGGAGTGCGGAAAAAAAAGGATGAATGTGGGAAAACGATAGATGCGGATTAACTGAAAAGTACGAAAAAACACTGTCTATGTACTACTAATGCATGCAATTTATACAGTATACTAAAAAAATACTAATTTGTTGCTTACTAAACTGTAAAAGAAAGAAACCGAAGTTATAGAAAATTATTTATTTAAAAAAAAATCAATAATTTTATTTGGTTTTTCATTCAAACCAAACATACACAAAATGTGCGTATTTTACTATTTTAAAAAAGAAATTTTCAAAATATATAACACTTTTCTGGTCATTTTCTGTAATTTCACATGCATGTATAAAAGTTTATACAGTTTCAAATGCCGTAATTTCATTAGACAGAGGTGGTGGTTCAGCTTCTTCGGCATGAAATTTATCCTCTGCTTCTTCGCCATAATTTTAACTTTTTGCCTTATCACCCATTTCTCCTATGTTTAATAAACAGCATGTCGCAACTTCTTGAACAATGAATACATAATCGCGTACTCTGATGTGTACAACCCCTCTTCATCTGCATTATTGACGCCATCATCAACACAAACAGCACAAATGAGTTGTTTTAAAATAAAATAAATAATTGTTTGTAAATGTCCAGTTTATACGTCATATGGATACGCATGACTTTCAATTTCATTTCAATAAAGAGAAAAATTTTTCAACGATGAATGCGGGAAAACGACTTTTTGAAGAACGATGCTTGCTGGTTTAGTTAATATTATTTAAATATAATTTGTGCAGGGACCATAGAAATAAAATGATCAATGCGGGAAAACGATGGATGCTTGAACGATAGATCGGGGTTTCACTGTATAACAGAAACTGTGTACTATGATAGTATTGAAACCAGAAAAATGTTTATAGAAAAAATAATAATAATAAGGCGATATCAGGGTCACTTCACAATGTAAAACATAATTTAAGTAATAGAAAAAGGTCAGAGAGATTAAACATTAAAAAAAAAAACTTAATAAAAAATGTTTTGTTTTAAAATAATTAATTATCAGAAAAATTACTTATCAGCGTAAAGGGTGTCGCTTCTTATCAACAGAGGTTCAATTCATTATATATTATTGTAGTTCAATTGCTAATTCCTAAACAAATTAGCTTTAGATGTTTTGTACTCATCACATTTGACAGCTTGGACTCATTTTTAACACTTTCCAACAAAGTTGAAAAGTGTTTATGCATTCGGTTTGTCTCTCCGTCTGGCGGTCTGTTCGCGTTCTCACTCCCGGATATATGCTCGGATTGCTATGAAAATTTTATATGTTATTGATGTTTACCCTAGCACGAACTCTATTTGAAAATGAAGTTTCTACTATGCTTAGTTTATTTACAGAGATAATCAAAAGTTTTCCGATACATTACGGCTTATGGGAAAAAATCGTTTCAAAAGAATTTTAAAGGTATTATTCCCAGTCCAACATATTGAAATTTACATGGATTCGCAAAGTGCACTAAAATATGCATTCTGTAAAATATGCAGTGAAAATAATAGTTACTATTCATTTACAGGGCAACTCAAAAGTATTCCATTATACAATAATAAAGGGCGGAATTGTTTGCGACATATTTTAATTATGTTAAACGATTTCAAGTATCATAAAATTGATACACACCGCTGAGACTTAATATTTAACGCATAATGTGAAGTGCATAGCTTTTACAGGGACACACAAAATATTTGAAACCTTATATTCTTATCCGAATTACTGTATATTATCGATGATAGCTTATGGATGGATGAAATACATTTTAAGTTATGATATGCGTTTTTAAATTTTACTAAATGTCTGCAAATTATATGGTGTATAGAAATGTTATAGTTGATATACAGGGTTACACAAAAGATCCCATAAAGTTTGCTGAATGTGAGGGTAATTAACTTAAAGGTGGTTTTTAAATAAGTTATGCATTTTTACGTTGAAATGTTTTCAGTTTACTAATAAATGTTTGTAGAATATCGATAAAATGATATACAGGGTCATGCAAAGAATTAGCTGCATAGTCTACAGTTAGCTACATATTAATGATAATTTCTGGAAATGTGATTTAAGTATTTTTAAGAGTGTTTTTGTTTGAATTAAATTTTGACAAAATACTGGCGTGTAATAAAGGTACTAAGTAAATTACAGGGTTGAACAAAAGTATTCAAGTATTTTGCATCTATTAGAATAAAATGCTCAAAAAGAAATTTCAACCAATTAGGCATTTTCTTCCTAAACTAAAATTTCCTGTTATACATTATATATCAATCGACGGATCAAGTACAGATCTGTTCAAAAGCATTAGAATACTTGTTTGGCTATAAACAGTAGCATTGTATTTTCCGTAAATATCAAAATTTTCTTAAAGATTTCAGGAAGAATTGGAAAGTGTTCCATAATCTATGCTTAACGCATGATTTTTCTTACTTGTTAATTTAAAAATTCGAAATTCATACTAAAAATTTCAAATAATAATCTTCTCCATTTAATGGCAGACATTACATGATTACATTAGAAAAAAATTAATTGGGCATTTCTGAAATGAATTCCGAATTTCAAAAGAAACTAGTCAGATGTAGCAATCCCAAAACTTTCTTCTATCCAATGCATGTTAAAATTTCGAAACTCGCTATTACAGTGCCAAAATTAAATGGCAATCTGTACTCATCATGACGATTTAAAAAATATGAAATTCCGTTCTTGAGATATGACTATCGCTAAAATCGTGCAAATCTTACAAAATTCAGCTTAGCAGTGCCAGGCGATTGGCTCCAAAACATAAACAAAACAATTGTCAGCTGAATCTGAAGTTTGATAGAAATCCATGCATTAGTTTCTTGAGAAACAGCTGTTGCAGAACTCGTACTAAATGCAGCACCATATAGCAGCGTCATATAGCAGCGCCACTTGTGGAGCTATTTATGACAAAACATAAACAGCATCAATTCATGTCAAAGATTAATCAAATCTGAAGTTTGATAGAAATCCGAACATTCGTTCCTGAAATACAGCTGTTGATGAAATCTTAAACAACGCAGTACAGAAGCGCCACCTATGGAGTGATTTACTCCAAAAAAAATCAACTTAGTTCAAGGATTAATCGAATCTGAAGTTTGATGAAATTCCTTGCATTAATTCTAAAGATAGAGCTATTGTGCAGGTCGCACAAATGCAACATAACAGCGCTTTTTAATAATTTCCAACAAAGATGAAAAGTGTTTATATTTTGGTTCCTCTATCCGGCTGTCCGCGTTCTAACTTTTATAAATATACTCGGATTGCGCTGAAATTTTTGGACGTTATTGACTTTTACCTTAGCACAAACCCTATTTCAAATGAAGTTTCTAGCTTGATTAGTTTATATACTGGGACAGTCAAAAATTTACTGTTACATTATGGACCATGGGAAAAAATCTTTTCAAATGAATTTTAAAGATGCTACACCCTGTCAAAGATATTAAAATTTATATGCATTTATGAAGTGGACTAAAATATGCATTCTGTAAAATATGCGATAAAATAAGGCCCATTATTCATTTACAGGGTAACACAAATGAATTCCATTACATAATCACAAAGGGGGGGGGGGGAATTGCTTGCGACATATTTTAATTATATTAAACAATTTCATGAATAATAAAATTAATATACGTGGTTCAGGCTTAATATAAGTAATACGATACAGTTATGCATGATACGAAGTGCATATCATTTACAGGGACACACAAAAGATTTCAAATAGTATATTCTTTCGGAAGTACTGTAAGCTATCCGATGATGATTTATGGATAGAAAAATGTATTTTAATTATGATATGCGTTTTTAAGTTTCACTAAATCAATGCGTATTATACGGTGTGCATAAATGCTGTAGTTGATATACAGGGCTACACAAAAGAACTCGCAAACGTTACTGAATATGAGCATAAATTGCTTACAAGTGGTTTTTAAATAAGTTATGCATTTTTACATTGAACTGCATTCACTTTATTAAGAAATGTTTGTAGAATAATAGGTAAAATGATACAAAGGACCACGCAAAGAATTGAATGCATGGACTCTTATGAATGATAATTTCTGAGAATGTGATTTCAATAGTTTTAAGAGTGTTTTATTTTAAAATAAATTTTAGCTAAATACTGGCGTGTGAGAAAGGTACTAGATAAACTACAGGACTGAACAAAAGTATTCAAGTATGTTTCCGTCTATTGGAGGCCATTGGTCTAGTTTCTGAAAGAGAAATTTCAACCTGCTAGGCATTTTCTTGCTGAACTAAATTTCCCAATTATATAGTATATATACCATCAGTATCAGTATGACCACATATATATCACATATATGTCATCAGTATCTATATCATCAGTATAGTATACATATATTCATGTATATATAGTGTCAGATCAAATGCAGGGCTGTTCAGAAGTATCTGAATATATATTTGGCTATAAATAATAGCATCGTATTTTCGTAAATAACGAAGTTTTGTTAAAGATTTCAGGAAGTGTTGGAAAATGGTTCATAATCTGTGCTTAACGCATGATTTTTCTTACTTGTTTCAATCTTTCTATCTATATTTCCAATTTAAAAGAAAAATATTTTACAAAAATTATGGTGCCACTGTGGTGTTTGGGAATTAAAATTAAAAGGTTTTATAAACTTACCACCGTCCCTAAAAAGGTTTAAATACGCTGTACACGTATATATAGGTATATAAACACTAACATATGTATAGTACATACTTATCTTTTAAAAAGAAGTTTTCTGAACATTAGAAAACAATATTTATCTCAAAGTTCCAGTCTGAAGTTTTACCTTTAAGAAAAACTGTCTGACGATTGTTGCTGTGATTATCTTGCATTTATAGTTTTATTTAAAAAAAAAGAGTAAAACATAAAAAAGTGTTTGAAAAATAAAATAAATCGGCTTATGAAAAAATTTTTGATTGGAATAGTATGTTTTCTCTTTAGAGAAGAAGAATTATAAGCCTTTCCTGTTTATTGAGAAAAATTTGTGAAAATAAATCATTTAATAAGAGGGACACAACGAACAGATGTACGGAGATGCTTACAATAATCGATTCCGGTGAGATTTTTGTTATTTAATGCTAAAACTTTTTTAATAAAAGGAAAATATATGACAATAAAAAGAAAATACTGAAAAAAGTTCATATTTCTCATTCAGAAGAAAAATATCTCGCAAAAATTATGGGGCTATTTATGGTATTGGGGAATTACAATTAAGTGCTTCCATAAACATATACCATTCCTGAAAGAGTTTAAATACGCTGTATATATATATTAGATATGTATACTTAAAAAAAAAAGTCTTCTAAACGATAGAAAACAATATTTATCCCAAAGTTCTAGTCTGAAGTTTTTACTTTTCAAAACAATTATCTGACAATTGTTGCTATGACTAGCTAGCATTTATTTTTTTATTTAAAGAAAGAATAAAACAAAAAAAGTTTGAAAAATAAAATAAATCGGCTTATGAAAAATTTATTGTTTGGAAAAGTCTGTTTTTTTCCTTACAAAAGAAGAAAGCCTTTCCTATTTATTGAGCAAAATCTGAGAAAATAAATCATCTAATAAGAACGACACAAGAACAAATGTATAGAGATATTTACAACAATTGATTCCGGTGAGATTTTTGTTAATTAATGCTAAAACTTTTTTAATAAAAAGAAAATACATGACAATAAAAGGAAATACATGAAAAAAGGTTATATCTCGCATTCGAAAGGAAAATATTTCACGAAAACTATAGTGAAATTTGTGGCATTGGGGAATTCCAATTAAATGCTTCCATAAAAACACCACCATTTTTAAAAGAGTTTAAATACGCTGTATGTATATGTATTAGATATGTATATTGCATACTTATTTTTAAGAAAAGAAGTTTTCTGAACAATAGAAAACAATATTTATCCCTAAGTTCCATTCTGAAGTTTAGTCTTTTCAAAACAATTGTCTGACAATTGTTGCTATGATTCGCTTGCATTTATATTTTTATTTAAAGAAAGAATGAAACATTAAAAAAAAAAAAAAATGTTTAAAGAATAAAATAAATCGGCTTATGAAAAATTTATTGTTCAGAAATGTCTGTTTTTTCTTAAGAAAAGAAGAATTATAAGCCTTTCGTTATTTAATGGGAAAGGTCTGAGAAAATAAATCATCTAACAAGAAGGACGCAATAAACAATTGTATGGAGATGCTTACAACAACTGATTCCGGTGAGATTTTTGTTAATTAATGCTAAAACTTTTTTAATGAAAGGAAAATACACGACTTATTCGTTAAATAAAAGAGTAACTTTTATTGAGTTTTTGAAAAATATGAAAAAGTTATAAAATATTATTTGCAAAAGATATTTGAAAATACAATGGATGCTTGTTAAATATGTTTATACATATAATGCAGAATTTCACGTATATTTCTAAACGAAAGAAAAAATACTGAATAGAATAAAGTATTTAAATAAGGAACAATAGGACGCAGAACTTTTGTATTTATAATAGAAACTGTGTACAATGATAGTGCTGAAACCAGAAAAAAAGTTCATAGAAAAAACTAGTTGGATGTGCCAATCCCAAAACTTTCTTCTGTCTCATAAGTACATTTTAATATTTCAAAATTTAGTTACACATGTTAATGCGTTAATATTATTAATTCAATACTATACCAACTATTCTTATTTTTTTGTGATTTGCATCTTAAATTTCTGCTTCTGTCAATTAATCGGAATAAAAACGAGTTTCCGTATCTGCACGAGCTGATGAATAGCAGAACGATAGTCAGATTTTTCTTTTGAGATTCAGGGAGGATCTACTCGCCATACTCCAAAAAAATCTTACATTAAAAATTTAGTTCAGTTCTATGCATTACATCAAACACTTTTTAATGATAAAATAATAAAAATGGCACAGACATTGCTATTATTGCGCCTCCTTCCGGCGGATTTTTTTCAAAATCAGGGAGGGTCTGCTGAGCATAGTCAAACACTTATACATAATATTTCATTCAATTCTATCCATAACTTTATACACTTTTATGCGGTAAAAAATTGAAAATGGCTCAAAAATCGCAGTTGCAGCGCTCCATTCTGGCGGATTTTTTTTCAAATTCAGTGGGGGTGACTTACAAGCCATAGCCAAATACTTACACAAAAAATTTTGTTCAATTCGAAGCATAACGTCATACACTTTTAGTCGGTACAACAATGAAAATGGCACAAAAATCGCTATTTCAGCATCCCCTACCGACGGATTTTTTAAAAACTCAGTGAGGACCTACTAGCCATAGCCATACACTTACACAAAAAATTTGGTTCAATTCGATGCATAACTTCATTCACTTTTAGTCAAAAAGCATTGAAAATGGCACAAAAATTGTTATTGCAACGCCCTCTTCCGGCGGAATATTACAAAATTGAAGGAGAACCTTCTTGCTACAGCCAAAAACATTCACACACCCAAAAAAAATTGTTCAATTCTATGCATAACTTTATACACTTTTTGATGATAGAATGGCGACATACGGACGCACAGACACACGGACAGACAGACATTTTGTAAAAACATGTTTTTTGGAATATCTGACCCTTAAAACGTGTAAATCCGTCGAAAACCGGACGTTTAAAAATTTTCGATTACATTACTTTCTTCTATTTAAGATAGAAGAAAGCGCATAAATATCTGAAAATAATACATTTAAAAACTATTTATAAAATGGATTGCAATTCCAAAACAAAATATAAACGTGCATTTATATTTCTATTGTGCATAGTAATGCTGTATTAATGAGTTGCTGATGAATCTCTTTCGATAAATTATACAACACGCCTAACTACTCAAGTAGTGCTGAATTGCGAAAAAGAAACATCCTTTTAACTCCAAAAATAATAATCTTATTAACTAACAGTTTATTGCGTCGGATTAAGCGTCTCATTACCAATTAAAATATATCTTTGAATTGAAATTTGAATGAAATACAGGGTCATGAAAAATCGAAGAAAGTGGAAAACAGGATTGCAGATATCTCGGCAACTAATGATTCGATTGATTTCTTTCTTGATGCAAAATTTGTGTTATTTTATTGCTTTTTACGATCATTCCTTAAAATAAAAAAATTCGAAAAATTTTATATACCTTTCATGAGAACGACTATTTCGAGAGCCCGAAAAAAATAGTTCTGAATAATCGAGGTTACTGATATTAAATAGACTTCGTCCCATTTTACATACTAAGTACATACAAAATTTCAAGTTTCTATCTCAATTCTTTCGGGAGATAGAGCGTTTACAGACAGACAGACTGACAGACAGACAGACAAACAGACAGACCGACAGATGGACGGACGGCAAATTTTTTTTTCTAAAAATATGTTTTTCGAAATCTCCAGTGTCGGAAACGTGTAAATCCGTCAAAATTTTTTTTCGATTTTCAAAACGATTGCAAGACTTACCCTATACTACGTATGATGGGTAAGTAAAAATCATCTGAACAAATGTTAAACGTACGATTAACCATGAACCGGAATGTAAAGAACTTATACTCAAAGGGTGAATACGCAGAAAATGGAATAATATGTTGACTAGCTATATCCTTCCTATAACTTTTCTTTTTAAAACAGAACCCTCCCTCATAAGCCAAATGTCTAAAATTGAAAGAGCACGATCATTTTTCAATTCAAACGTAAATTGAATATTCCTATCTAGTCCATTAACTTCACCTACAAAATCAATAAAAGACTCAACTCCCCCCTCCCAAATTAAAAACACATCGTCAACATATCTCTTCCAAAATTTAGGAACTTTCTCAAACTTTGCGAAAATATTCTCTTCAAAAGGCCTCATTTTAAACTCAGCTAAAAAACCCGAAATAGGAGAACCCATAGGGGCACCCAAGTTTTGCTTATAAATTTTACCATCAAAAATAAAATAATTACTTTGTACAATCAACTGCAATCCATCTTTCAAAGTACTTTTTTTACTGTCATTATACATTTCCGCCTTGTCAATCCTCTTATTAATTTCACCACAAACTTCAAAAATGTCAATCGATGGAAAAAGTGATTTAACATCCATACTAGCTAATAAACAGTTATGAGGAATCTCAATGGTCCTAATGCTATCAACAAAACCTGCAGTGGAATCCACAACATATCTGATGGCGGCAGTAATTCTTTCAAAATAAGCACAAACACCTTTTCCAAATAGTAAGTCGGTGCTTGGCATGTCGTAACGATGGGGCGTAGAGGATACTCCTCCTTATGATCTTTTAATCTACCTATCAAACGTGGAATCACACCCTGTTTATTAATAAACAATCTAACTTTAACATTATCTGGCCAAGAGCCTTTTTCAATAATATGTTTCACCTTTTTGTGGATTTTATTCAAAGGAGATTTTTCAATTAAAGAACCATGCATTTCGTCGATAGCTTTTTGCATTTTAACTTTATACTCATTAAGATCCAAAACAGCACTCCTGTTGGACTTGTCAGTTTGTATGAACAACATCTCTCTATCCTTTTTCAGATTTTTAACAATGTTTAACTCAGGTGTACTAAGATTTAAAGGTCTTTTCATATTATTTATCTAATTCAGTAAACATTATATTTCTAACCTCCTCCTTGTTTTCACTATCTACTTTACCAATTATACATTCCGCCTCCATAATTAAGTTCTTAACGTATTGCTTCTGTTCAAACATAAGAAGGAGTTTAATGATATAGAATTAAATCTGTTAAATAAAGGCCCGAAGTTTTTGTTTGAACTGAAGCAATACGTTAAGAACTTAATTATGGAGGCGGAATGTATAACTGGTATAAATTTAATTGAAATAATTACATTTTTGGATTGAAATTTTTAATTGAAATACATTACATCAAAATATAAAAAATAGCAAATATATTAATTTTTTATTATTAGTAATTATTTAAAGCTTTTTATGCATAATGAAAAGCTCTGCACAATACACATTTGACACTATAATAAAATTTATAATGGGAAATATGCTGCATGCTTAAAAATAAAAAAAGAAACCAAATATATAGCAAGACAAAATTTTCTGTTGTATAAAACAGATTGGCCAGTGTAGTTTCCAATGACAGTATAGTTTTCAGTAAGCAGTGTGTATTGAATAGTGGAAACAGATTAATGTATGATTTCTAAAGCTTATTTGCAGCACTTCGTAGCCTTGTATTTAGAAAAGCTGAATGCCATGTATCATAAAAACTCTCATACATAAAAAAAAAAAAAGGTTTTAATATGTCACATATGAAGTTATTTTGAATTTGAATTTTCAGTGCTTTCTAACATTAAAAATGTGTTATTTTGTTTTTAGTACCAGAAAATGTTGAAAATTCATAAAAAAAATTCCTAATTTGGCAAGTTTTGGTCATACATTTTTTAATACAGAGACTACATTAAAAGTTAACTTTCATAACTTTTGCATAAATAATTATTTTGCTTAAATATCTTTTGATTCGTCGAAAAACAGTTGATTTTTTTGTAATTGAAGTTAAATTACTAGGGCTAACGATTTAGGATATAGCTATTGGAAAACCAAAAGAAGAAACACCGTGTCTAATAGTATGACAGTGTATTTTATAAAGTAAAACCATGTCCGTGAATATCGCTGACGTAATATTGACGGTGGCAACATTTGACCAATACATTTTGTTTTTAATGCAATTGGTCTAACTTCTAAATATCTCAATTTCAATTTTTATACCGTCTAAACCAATGACAATAAAACCAATAAAACCATTGATCTTTCATATTCCCTCTATTTGAAAACTGACGTTTAATTTACTGATTTTTTATTCTGAAAAATAAACAGCAGTATTTCTATTAAGTTTCACTCTGAACTTTTATTATTTTTTTCGAAATACACGCCTGGCAATTGTTGCTTTGCTTAACTTGTATATATTCTTTTGCTTCAGAAAAAAAAAAAAGAAAAAGAAAAAAGAAAAAAAAAACAGAACATAAAATGATATTGAAAAAATAAAATAAATCAACTCACAAACTATTTGTTCTTTAGAAAAGCCTGTTTTTTTCTCCTGAGAGGGGAAGAATTATAATCCCTTTTTATTTAATGGGCAAAGTCTCAGAAAACAAATAATCTAACAAGAAGGACATCATAAACAGATGCATGGAGATTTTTACGACACATAGTTTTGTTAAGATTTTTGATAATCAGTGCTCTTTCTTAATGAAAGGCAAATACACAACTATTCGCTGAAAGAAAGAAAAAAAAAACAACAACTTTTGTTAAATTTCTGAAAAATATGAAAATGTTTTTCGCAGTTTCATGAAAAATTAATTACAAAAGATATTTGAAAATATATTGAATGCTTGTTAAATATGCTTATATAACGGATAATTTTAAATACTTAAAAAGAAGAAAAAAACCCAGGAAATATTGAATGAAGAAAATTATTTAAATACTGATCAACAGGAAGCCAAACTATTGCATTTATAATGAAATCTGCTTTAAAATGATAGTGAAGAAACCTCAAAAAATTTCTTTAGTAAAAATATTCAAATTAATTTAGACGAGTTCATGATCAATTTACAATGTAAAATAAAACATAAATAATAAATAAATGTCAGACGAATCAAACATTTTAGAATAATTTTAATAAATAGCGAGTTTTTTTATATTTAATATTTAACTCAAAATCAAGTCAGAAATACTATTTATCACGTTACAGAGTGTCCCTTCTTATCATCAGAAGTGCAATTCATTATACACAAGGTGTCCACTCTCTTAGATGTCCAATGGTCAATTTCTAAACCGCTAGGAAAGATACGTAACAACGATTACAAAAATGTTTTAAATGATGCAAACAACTATTTTAAAATCAATTTGGGTCAATAAAAAAATTTGACGAGGGAAAAAAAGAGAAATTTAAATTTGTATGCCCCGGTCCTGTAAGTTATACAAATTATATTTAATAAAGATATGATATCCACTAAGAAATAATTCTAAAAAGTCCCATTTTCCACAATTAAAACTGATAACAATTTGATGTTAAAGCACTTTTTTAAATACTGCGAAATAGAGGTTATTTATAAATTTACTAGAAATATAAATAATCTTCAGATTAAAAAATATATATAATAGTTGAGAAAAATATTAAGTTTAAAATATAAATTTGAAATCATTTTTTATTCTCATATATTAAAGAAATACACACAACTTGTACAAAAAATATCAATTATATTAATATATAACAGAATTTTTATTAAGAGAAATGATGAAAAGCAGTAAGTGCAATTATTTACAAAATGATACACATTCTAAATTGCTGTTTAATTATTTAATCTAAAACATAATCGACAAAAATAAAATTCATTTTAAAAACTACATGAAGGGACTTCCTTTGGCTACGATGCAGAAATGTATAAATGAAATAAATTCCTCTAATACTTTAAGCACTTTGCATATGATCCCTCCTAGCATGGCCCAATTCATATGCGGTCAGATGTAAAAAATTCGCTTAAGTCATGCAATTTAAAATTTTAAAACTCAGTCAATTTTAGTGTTAGATGAATGGGACTATTTTTGTTTTACTTATTAGTGTAATTGGAAATTTTTGCTAACTATCATTTATGGAAAATTTAACCTGGGGAATCATGCAAAAATTTAAACTGCATAACTTTTAAGAAATGTTTTCATAGATCAAAACGACTTAATTTTTTTTTCTTACATCATTTATAATACTTTTGTAACTGTAAATATATGTTTATGAGTAACAGTTTAGAAATTAGAGCGTTTGACACTCTGTATATCATTATAGTCCAATTTATAATGCTTAAACCGGTTTGTTCTAGATGTATGGCCTCATTTTTAAGGGTGTTCTTAAATTAAAAATGACAATTTTGTGACATATAACTTTGAGACTTTAGCTTATTTTTGCTCAGAAATGCATGAAACTTGCAGGTGTTGTTCAGAATCTATCTAATCGAATTCAGTTTCCCGTGTTTTTGCAAACGCATAGGTTTTTCAGAAAATAGTGTCAAAGTAGGCGTTTTGAAATGAGTTTCCGCGAGAAAGAAGGAAAACCAGTTTTCGAAGGATAAAAAAAAGCCTTGTCACGTGATAAAAAAAAGCTTATAACTTAATACGTAATTGATTGATTACAAAATGAAAACCTCAGTTAGGTTCCAAACCTCTTTTATGGTCAGGATTTTCAGTTTTATACTTTTCCGTTAAAAATGAATTTGTCGATGTGTCAAAATGTTTTGCGCTTATTGAGCTGGGCAGTTGAGAACAACCTTAAATAAAATATTTCAAATTTAAACGAGAAATTTCAAATATTAATTTTTTCCTATTTCATGACAAGTATTTTGGGCTTTTATAAAGTAAAAATTCTTCTTACGAGCTTTCCGAAATGAGCTTGGAATTCCTACACAAAAAAGGATATTGATTTGGCAACACTTGTTCAAGTTGCAAAAATGTTCCAAATTATTAAAAAAACATTTTTTTGTGTCAAAGTAGTCGTTTTTACAAAAGTTAGGAAATTTAAAATTTTAAACGATCCCTAAATTCTATAAGTAAGTCATACTTAGAAAAGTTCATTTTATGGTTCTAATAAGCAAAACAAAAATGTCCAATTCTTTTAAGTCAAAAATTTCCTTATTTTGAATTTGAATTTTCAAAATAAAAAAGTTTTTCTGATACAAAAAATGTGTTTTTTCGTTTATGAAAAGCCAAAAAATGCTGGAAATTAGTAAAATTAGAAAGATCATAATTCGATAATTTTTAGCCTTACAGAGGTGAAATATTTATTGTTTTACACGTTAAAGTATGAAGTGGCTTTTCTAAATGCAAGTTATAGATTACAAAAAGCATACTGAAATTTAATTTGCTTTTAATATGATGATGACGAACACTTAGGATATTTTTACAGCTGAAACTATACAGGGTGAGTCATAAATATCGAAACAATAGGCTATCTCTTTAAATATTGCCCCTAGACCCATACTTCCAATTGAAAAAACTCATAAAAAAAAGGTGAAATTTTTTATAAGATAAATTTCGGTCTAGTTGAAAAAATACGATAATTAAATTTTTATGTGATCCCCGTAGGATAAAAATTTCAATTACGAAAACTTTCCTTATTCAGTCCTGAATAAGACACAAAAAGTTGCATCTTCATATCTTCAAAACCCGCAAAGTTATAGCCGTTTAAAAAATTCATCAGGTTTTAAGGGATTAGACACAAATTAAAATGTGCGCAATTCAAAAAACAGTTACTTTAACAATTCTAGGAAACGCGTAAAAAATCTATTTTTTGAGTTAGAATTTTTATTTTTCTTTCTTTTGTGATGTTTAGCCTTACAATTTGATTTGAAAATCACATCCTAAAATTTCTCATACAATTTATAAAAGTTTCAGGTGGTTAGTACTGGTTTAAATAGGAAAATTAAAAATCGTTATAACTCGTAACATTATCTATCGTATTTCAATTTCTTTCCATTTAATTAAAGATGAAAATCTGATTTTGTTTTGTTCCAGGGTTTTTGTTTTCTAATATTAATTTTAAAACTATTAAAAATATTTTTTGAAAAAATAATATAACTTTAAAAAAATCATATTTTTAAGAATAAATATTTTTTTTTCAAATTTGCCGAAACAAAACTAATATAAAAAATCAAAAATGAAGTTTCAAGTTCTTTTTTCTTTAAAAATTCTTTACATTTAATAATTTAAAGACAAGAAATAGTGGGGAAAAATTTCATTATGCAGAAAAACGAAGTATACTGTTTAAATGTCCGTCAATTATTTAAAAGAATGCTTTTTCTAAGATGCAGATTAAGCCTTTTTTTTTTTAATTTAGCTCAGACAACTTCAGGCTTTTTATCGTCCTGCAGAGGCTGTTAAAAAATCTGTATTCTGGGCCCAGGCCGGGCCAGGATCGTGACGTTACTTTCTTCTGAAGACTCGCCAGGCCGGGCTTAACGTACTTTTCATAAAGAAGGAGACTGCTTCCTTCTTTCTAGGTGTACACTGGACGAATTTTTCAATCCTGGTCTCGACAAAACCCGCATTAAAATCACTGTCTCTGACTGACTTAATACGTACATAAAATAAATAAAATTCGGCTCAATCGGAATTTTTACCAAAAAAAAAAAACTTTATAATTTATTTTTTAAAAGAATAGTATATTCAAAGGCTAAAAAATTAAATACAATAAAACCAGTGAAAAAAAAATCTGCCTATGATGGAATTCTGTCTTAAACGGAAAATATGTTGATCCATGCAAAATAAATACCATAATACCTTAGAAAAAAAAAACTCCAATTACACCTCCTAGGGAGGGCATCTGTCTATAACGTATTTTTTTTCCTATGTGATTCCGTCTTAAAAGGTTTTACTGTACAACATTTTTCAAAGTCCCCAACGCATGGGATATGGATTAACGATATTAAAATATAAGTGAAACACTTACATATCAATGGCGATTCATTGATAATATAAATATATTATAGCCTTTGACACCTCTTTAATAATAAAAAGTATAAATATAAAAAACGAAAAACTATAAAAGGAATTATAGGTCAGAACTCCTCCATACGAAACAATTTTTTCTTACACCGAAGCAAAATACTATGTAGAAATTTGCGGCTGAACCGGGCTATGATTTAAACTATTTTCCAGACCGGTCCGAGTTATGATTTTAACATTTTTTTCAGGCCGGGCCGAACTTTTTCCCCTATGGGTCGGTTTGGGACCGAACTTAGATATTTCGATCCATGCAGACCTCCAGTGCTGACTACCAACATATTTTGAAAACAAGTTTAGATTTAATTCAATAGGCTGCTTTGTTATATCAAAATGAGAGGCACTGTTTTAAATCGACAATTAAAAATGGACAATTTATGGACGATGCCTCACTTGCTTTGAAAACGAGACAAAAATTCTTCGTTTACAGGCATGGTAAAGTAGTGTAAGTCACGAATTTTGGAGAAATTCAGATTTTAATATCTCTGCCAGATTTTTAGATATTTAGATGAAATTTTTTCGAATTGAAATTTTTCATTTTGAATTTTGATTTCATTTCATTTAATTTCATTTCATCCATCATTTCATTTTTGATTTTCATTTTGAAATTTTTTCGTATTTTTTCAAATAGACCCCCCCCCCCCATGGAGTTGCAACTTATCTTATCAGAAATGTCACCTTTTTTTATGATTTTTTGCAATTGGAAGTATGGGTCTAAAAGCAATATTTAATGAAACAGCCTATTGTTTCGATATTGAAAAATTAGAATATTTGTGAACGGCTTGGAATACTTAAGCCTGACCTGGTCGCAATAAATTTATTTTTCTCGTGGATGGGTTAATCCCGGAATTGCTATACACGGAAAGGTTTTATATATATATATATATACATAATAAAAAATTTTAATGTTTTAACATTTCACTACAAGAAATCAATATTCTTTAAATGCTATGACATTTAAGACATAAATTGAAATAAAAATTCTTTTAGCTAAAATTATATCATTTTATACGTAAAGGAATAATCCAGTAAAAATGTCTTTTAGTTGTAAATTGTTAATAAAGCTGATTGTTACTTCGTCTTGAGGTCTTTTTAGATTAACTAACTGGCATGAAGTAAAACAGTTCTTAATCACTTATTTTTCTTCCTGAAAAAAGAAATTGCACAATGTTTTTTTTTCTCCATCCCAAGCATGAATAAAAGTTTCAAATAATCTGTGTCATATTCCACTTAGTAATTGAATGATTTATTATTATTGTTATTGGGAAGGATACATTATTCAACAAATATTATAGGAAACAATATATTTCCATAAAATATCACCAACTCAAAACTTTCAATTCTTTAAAATCTTTCAATAGAAACTTGGTATAAATGCTGCAAAATGAATAATATAAAGTTGTTATTGTGAAATTGATCATTCCTTTTTAAAGATTATACAGGGTGAGTCATAAATATCGAAATAATAGGCTATCTTCTTAAATATTGCCCCTAGACCCATACTTCCAACTGCAAAATTTCATAAAAAAAGTGAAATTTTTGATAAGATAAGTTGCAATTCCATGGGGAGTCTATTTGAAAAAATAAGAAAATTAAATTTTTATACGGCCCCCGTAGGGCAAAATTCCCAATTAGGAAATCATTCCTTATCCATTCCTAAATTGAACAAAAAAATTTCATCTAAATATCTAAAAACCCGAGAGAGGTATTAAAATCCGAAATTCTCTAAAATTCGTGACTTACACCACTTTACCATGCCTGTAAACGAAGAGTTTTTCGCTCATTTTCAAAGCAAGTGAAGAATCGTCCATAAATTGTCCATTATTAAATGTCGATTTAAGACAGTGCCTCTCATTTAGATATAATATAACAAAGCAGCGTATTCAATTAAATCTAAACTTGTTTTCAAAATATGTTGATAGTCTGCACTGTTACGTCTGCATGGATCGAAATATCTAGGCCCGGTACCAAACCGACCCATAAGGAAAAAAGTTCTGCCCGGCCTGAAAAAATGTTAAAATCATAACCCGTACCGGTCTCGAAAATAGTTTTAATCATAGCCCGATTTAGCTCCAAATTTCTACATAGTTTTTTACTTCGTTGTGGGAAAAAATTGTTTCGTTTGGAAGAGTTCTGACCAAAAATTCCTTTTACAGCTTTTCGTTTTTTATATTTATACTTTTTATTATTAAAGAAGTGCCAAAGGCTGTAATATGTATATTTTATCAATGAATCTCTATTTATACCGGGTGTTCCAAAAATAACCGGTAGATTTTAAAATTCAATAACATAAAAACGGTGACAGCTATTAAAAAAATTTTTGCAGGAGGGTTATGTATAATGCCATAAGTTTTATCTCCGTGATTTTTGATTTTAGTTCGGAAACCAAACAATAGATGGCGCTGACGGCGATTGGCGCTCAGTCGAAGCCGAAACTGAGCTCACTCAGCATTGATACAAAGGAAGGGGATTAAGGATATGGAGTGCGTCTCATTCGATTTGATTTCAATGAAATGCATTTTTGCCATGGATGTAACAGATTCTTCGATAGTGGAATGCAGCGTTCAGAAATGGGTATAAATTTCGCAAACAGTGTTTGAGTTTGCAGGATATTTTACATTTATAAAGTTTTATTTGCCCGGATAAAATTACTTTCTTATGGCATGATTTAAAGAATATTTTATGCATCGTATTTTAAAACTACACTGTTAAAAATTTGAAACCTTTGCTGCATCATCACACCTCCGCTTTTATAGAAAAAGATTACTTCACTGTATTATGAAGCATCCTCATTGGTCAAAATTGAGATATTCTATAATAGCAATGCAGTGACGATGCAGCAAATGTTTCAAATTTTAACAATGTTGGTGAAGATATTTTGCTACAATCTTGCTCTTACACCGTAAAAAATTGACCTATTTGCTGCAGCGTCACTCCACCACCTTTATAGAAAACGGTTACAATATTGTATTATGGAGCATTATCATTGGTCATAAAAGACATATTCTATAAAAGCTGTGGAGTGACATTCTAGCAAATGGGTCAACTTTTTTGCAGTGTTTCTACACTGGTCAAAATCTGCTGCATTTTGTTGCAACGCTCTCCACCGCTTGTATATAATATCTCTATTCCAACCAATGAGAAAGCTCAATTTCACGGCTAAGTAACCGTTTGTTTTCTATACAAGCAGGGGGGTGCGTTGCAACAAAATGCGGCAGATTTTTAACAGTGTATGGGGAGGCATTTTTGTAATAACTCTATCGCATTTTGACATTTTGTAATAATTTTTTTTTGCATTGCATAGCTGAGGTCCCTCTTAAGATCTCTCCTTTATTATATTTCTTGATTATTTTCAATTATTTTGGCAATTTTCAACAACAGATGATGCTGCAGGTGTGATGAAAGCTATTGAAGAAAACTCAGTCTCTGAGTTCGCTATTCTGTAAGTTGTCTTTCTGCTGCAAGCGTATGCTGTTCACAGACTGCAAGTTTGCAGGTAAAAATGGTTTATTCTTTAGAACAGAGGATTTTTTTGGTGTTGGAATTCCACCGCATAGAACACAGTGTTGCTGCTACAAGACGAAGTTTTCAACGGAAGTTTAATGTAACCAAAGGACCGAAAAGCGATACAATAAAGAATTTGTTTGAAAAATTTCAACGGACTGGAGACGTGAAGGATGAACGTGCTGGAAATGTAGGGCGACCGCGTACGACAACAACAGAGAGTAATGCTCAGCTTGTGCAGAAGGTGATCGAACAGCGGCCTCAGGTTTCCATTCGCCGTGTTGCAGCTGCGGTCCAAATAAAGCCAACATCCCCGTACCGTCTCATGCGCCAGAGTTTACACCTCTATCCATACAAAATTCAAACTCGGAAACCCCTCAGCGCTTCTTCTATTGATGCACGAGTAACATTTGCTAATGATATGGTGCAAAGGATTGATGTCGGCGATATCCAAGTGGACAGCGTTTGGTTTAGTGACGAAGCTTATTTTTACCTGGACGGTTTCGTAAATAAACAGAACTGGCACATATGGGGAACTGAAAACCCCCATGTTGCAGTCCCATCATCCCTACATCCTCCAAATGTGTTGGTTTGGGCCGCCATTTCTTCCAAGGGGCTCATTGGTCCATTTTTCAGATCCGAAACGATTACTGCACCACGCTATCTGGACATTCTTCGAGAATTTGTGGCGGTACAAAATGCCTTAGACGACACTGCGAAGACCTCGTGGTTTATGCAAGATGGTGCCCGGCCACATCGCACAGCCGAGGTCTTTAATTTCCTGAATGAACATTTCGATGATCGTGTGATTGCTTTGGGCTATCCCACACATACAGGGAGCGGCGTGGATTGGCCTCCCTTATCGCCAGACATGAACCCCTGTGACTACTATTTGTGGGGACACGTGAAAGACCAGGTGTACCGCCACAATCCAGGAACAGTCGAACAACTGAAGCAGTACATCTCTTCTGTATGTGAAGCCATCCCTCCTGAAACGTTTATAAACGTTACTGGTAATTTCGTTCAGAGACTACGCCATATTATTGCTGCGCATGGTGGATATGTGGAAAATATCGTTCTTTAGACTTTTCAGACTGCAGCGCCATCTGATGTTGAAAATTGTAAGTAATTTCGTAAGTTTGTCTGTCTAAAAATTTACTATTGTCCCAAGCACATTACAACAAACGGTGTATTATTGATTTTTCAAATATACCGTCATTTTTGAAACAGCCGGAATAAAGTTACTTTTACTTCCAAAACCGATTTTTAATTGAAATTAACTTTATAAAAAAAATCTGCAACCAAAATCGAAAATGTAATCAAGGAGTGATCTTGAGAGGGACCTTACTTATGCAGTGAAAAAAAAAAAAAAAAAAAAAAAAAAAAAATTAAAATTAAAATGTCAAAATGCGTCAGAGTTATTAAAAAAATGCCTCTCCAAAAGAACACTATAAAAAATTGACCCATTTGATGCAGCGTCACTCCACAGCTTTTATAGAATATGTCTTTTATGACCAATGATAATGCTCCATAACGCAATAAAGTAGCCATTTTCTATAAAAGCGGCGGAGTGAATGACGCTGCAGCAAATGGGTCAAATTTTTTTACAGTGAATAGCTTTAGCTTGCGAGTTTCTTCGCGGGCAGGGACAGAGGAGTTACAGAATGGCAAATTCACAGATTGCGTTTTCTATTATAGCTTTCAAATTGCCTGCAGTGCCATCTGTTGTTGAAAATTTTAAGTGATTCCGAAAGTTGTATACCTGAAAATTTACTATTGTCCCAATCATATTGCAACAAACGGTATATTTCTAACGCTGCCCATTTAAATTTTATTAATTTTTCAAATATACCGGTCATTTTTGTGACTCTCTGCATCGTCACCAACACTGTTAAAATTTGAAACTTTTGCTGCATCGTCACTCGATGTTATTATAGAATATCTCTGTTTTGACCGATGAGAATGCTCCATAATACAGTGAAGTAATCATTTTCTATAAAAGCGGAGGTGTGATGATGCAGCAAAAGTTTCAAATTTTTAACAGTGTAGTTTTAAAATACGATGCATAAAATATTCTTTAAATCATGCCATAAGAAAGTAATTTTATCCGGGCAAATAAAACTTTATAAATGTAAAATATCCTGCAAACTCAAATACTGTTTGCGAAATTTATACCCATTTCTGAACGCTGCATTCCACTATCGAAGAATCTGTTACATCCATGGCAAAAATGCATTTCATTGAAATCAAATCGAATGAGATGCACTCCATATCCTTAATCTCCTTCCTTTGTATCAATGCTGAGTGAGCTCAGTTTCGGCTTCGACTGAGCGCCAATCGCCGTCAGCGCCATCTATTGTTTGGTTTCCGAACTAAAATCAAAAATCACGGAGATAAAACTTATGGCATTATACATAACCCTCCTGCAAAAATTTTTTTAATAGCTGTCACCGTTTTTATGTTATTGAATTTTAAAATCTACCGGTTATTTTTGGAACACCCGGTATGTAAATGTTTCACTTATATTTTAATATCGTTAATCCATATCCCATGACTTAATCTGCATCTTTAAAAAAGCATTCTTTTAAATAACTGACGGACCTTTAAACATTACACTTCGTTTTTTTTTTGTATATTTTCCCCACTTTTTCTTGTCTTTAAATTATTAAATGTTAAAAGTTTTTAAAGAAAAAAGAACTTGAAACACGTCATTTTTTATTTTGTTTTTACATTAGGTTTGTTTCGGCAAATTTGAAAAAAAAAATTACTTTTGAAAATATGATTTTTTTTTTAAACTTATATTATTTTTTCAATAAATATTTTATCTTTAATTAAATGGAAAGAAATTAAAATCCGATAAATAATGTTACGAATTATTACGATTTTTAATACTAACCACATGAAAATTACGATTTTTAATACTTACCACATGAAATTGTTATAAATTGCATGAGAAATTTTAGGATGTGATTTTCTTAGAAAATTATAAGGCTCACCATCACAAAAAAAGAAAAAAAATCCAAAATTCTAACTCAAAAAAAAAAAAAAAAAAAAAAAAAAAAGATTTTTTACGCGTTTCCTAGAATTGTTAAAGTAACATTGTTTTTTGAAATGTTTTTTGAAATGTCTAATTCCTTAAAACCTGATGAATATTTTAAACGGCTATACCTTGCGAGTTTTGAAGATATGAAGATGCAGTTTTTTGTGTCTTATTCAGGACTGAAAAAGGAAAGTTTTCCTAACTGGAATTTTTATCCTACGGGGGTCGTATAAAAATTTAATTTTCGTATTTTTTCAACTAGATCCCCCATGGAGTCGCAATTTATCTGATCAAAAATTTCACCTTTTCTTATGAATTTTTGCAATTGTAAGTATGGGTCTAAGGGCAATATTTAAGGAGATAGCCTATTGTTTCGATATTTATGACTCACTCTGTATATCTAAATACAACGGTTTAGGAATTAGCTATTGGAAAACTATAAGGAAGAACGGCCTATTACAAATCACATGAGAACCAAGAGAAGGCGCCGTTGGGTAGGCGAATGAAAACCCGGTGACGCAATGTTTTTCCAAAAAGGAGAAGTTGTTCCGAATTCACGAAGTGAGAAAGAAAATGTTACTTTCTCGTAAAAAATATGTATTTGTTTATGTAAATAGTGTGTGTTCAACTCTATGTGTGTGATTGTAAAAATAAAAATAAAAATGAAATCTGGACTATAATTTAAAGAAAACATGCACGAACTTCTTGAACATAGCTTCTAGGATTAAAATGTTCTCTCGAATGTTCATTTTCTTCACGCCTTGATATTATAAGCAACACACTAATAGAAAAAAGATCTAATAACGTTTCTGGTAACTAATAATAATTAAACACACAAACGAAAACACATTTTCTAAAAAAATAATAATAATAATAAAAAAAATCTATTTTTTTTCCCGCTTATATTTTGTAACATTTCTCATCAAAACCCACAGCAACAGCAGCTTTCAGAATTTTCCTATATTTGAGAACTATTCCCAGGAAAAATTTGGGAAATTATGTATCCACTATTTCTTATGAACGTTTCTTGATTTTTCTTGTTTTTTTTTCAAAGGCCAATTGAATGTTAGAAATTGGAATGAGACAAACATATCAGTTTCTATAGCATAGAAGAAACTGAAATGAAACAAAAGTATGTGCTTCTATATCACAGAAGAAACTGACATAAGACAAAACTATTTGTGCCTGTAAAAAATCTTTCCGTTAAATAACGGAAATTGTACTGGTAATCTAGACGCCAGTACTATTTCCGTATTTTAACAGAATTTTTCCACGTAAATTCCAGAAATATTTCCGTTTTTTTTTTCATATTTACTTATATAAAAATTTTCGCTTGAAAGGCAAAAAAGAATTTTTCAAGGACAAACTGACATCTTTATTCTTTCCTTTACAAAGACACATTAACATCAGGTTTAGAATACGTACCTTTAATTTAAACAACAGTGAAGAAATGTCACTTACTCTCGATGGGGATCAAACCAGGGACCAATAAATGGCAACTTGCAATAGTGTAATACCATTACGCCAGATGTACACATACTGCGCTTGCAAATATCTTTACTTATTTCGAATGCATTTTACAAAGCAAAGGCCTTAAATTGAACGCGGCATTTACTTTTGTAGAGAGTTATTTTTCTATTGAGTGTACAGTTCGAAATGTTTAACAGATTTTATTTCCATAATTTTGAATATTTAGTTTTTAATTTCAGTTCTATAAAAAATAAAATTTGTGTATATTAACGGATATTTTTTACAGTGATGTCTTAGAAGAAATTGACACGAGACAAAACTTTTTGTGTCTATTTCATAGAAGAAGCTGAAACGAGTCGAACATATTTGTGTGTATGCCATAAAAGACGTTAAAATGATGAAAGACTATTTGAGGCATTCAGAAATCAACTCGACTACCTCCATTTTTTTAGAAATTCAGGTAATGACACGATTGGTTTGAAATATTTCTATATATCTATGCAGTGCTTATGAATCCCCCTTGATCATAAAGCAATTAATGCGTATAATCAAAATTTGGTGAATAGATAGTAGTTCTAATATATAAATAACTTTAAATGTTTAAGATAAACGTTTTTATTTGAGGGGGTTAATCGGACTGACTTTTGAACGTCTCATTTGTGCCTATGCTACAGAAAAAGCTGAAATGATAGAAACTTATCTGTGCCTATGTCGTAAGACTCTAAAATTAGACAAAACTATTTATGCCTAAGATATTAAAATAAGCTTTTGTCACAGAAAAGAAATCAGAAATCGTACAAACTTATCGTGCTTACATCATAAAATAGCCTGAAATAGGGCAAACCTGTATGCGCTTTTGTAATAGAAAAAACAGAAATGATACAAACTTATCGTGCCTATGTCATAAAATAATCTCAAATGAGACAAAACTATTTATGTCTATGCCATAGAAGAAACTGAAATAAGACATAAAATGTGTTTATATCATAGAAAAAAAACTGAAATGAAACAGACTTATCTGTGTCTAAGTAAACAATTTTCAAAAGACGAAAAAAAAAAAAAACCCTTAAATATTTAAAGCAGTGTGTTTGAAGTGTAATTTTAAAAATAATTACTTATTGTCAACAAAATAGATATATTTCAGTGAGACTGAACGCTCTTTATTAATAAAATTAACACATATTGAACTAATAAAATCCAAACTCTAATGTTTTGCCTCCAATTTTACGAAATGATCAAAGTAAAACTATCTTTTACATCGAATGATATAAACTATTTCAAAGCACTCATGAATACTTTTGAATAACTTTATACACTGGTACGAATTACTTTGCTCTGCATAAAATATCATTAAATACATCATACTTCAGAAGCAGAGTTAGCTACAGAATAGCATAAAACTCGGCCAGTTTTAATTATGGCATTATGGTGAAATAATTTGAAATAACGCGAATATTTAATAATTTAAATTTTTAAGCGAAGCTGAATAATTAAAGTAAAAATGTTAATATACTGAATATATTTTTTTTTTGTGTTTAGAATAGTGAACTGAAAGAAAAGATGTGTGGATGTTATTTTCTTGTTTTACATTTTTAAACATTTATATTTTATTTTTCTTTATCTTGTGATTCATTTTAAAACTGACCATCAAAGAGCGATGCTTTAATTTTAATTAATGATTTTTTTAAAAGTGTAAAAAAAAAAAAAAAAAAAAAAAAAAAAAGAGTGTGAAAAAGTCTCCAAGTCTAGGATCAAACTACGATCACTGACACTACCGCCAATGCTCAACCATTGAATTACCTGGACAATAAAAAGCCTTGCACTTCTCTCTCTTAAAACAAAATCCAGTTTCACTCAAAAATAGCTTCATTCAAAAATAAGTTAATTGTTTTTTTCTAATAGGATGTTTAATACCATACACATATAAAATAAATTATTTTCCCATTTATTTAAACTAGGTAGAACCCGTCGAATTTTGACGAAAGAAAATGTTTAAGATGGAACTGTCATTGATTTATAATAAACTAACAAAATTAGTTATTAACAATAAAAAATTCACCATATACGGGTAAGTCTAATTTTTAAACAAATTATATTCAACCTAAGGTTAACAAAATACTATTTCGATGAAACTCAGCTGTAGAAAATGTTAAAATTAAACTTTAATCGCACATGTAAGCAGTAAAAAATAATAAAGATCTGTTATTATGATAAAGTAATAAATTGATGCTCTTATGCTTAGTATTCTAAAATGAAAAAAAAAAATCATATCACTTTGATCCAATCACAGAATTTTTTTTCCATGAAATCTAAACCCGACATCATTTTTATCATATCAAAATTTATATATGCATCTTTCATATCTGTATTCACCTTTTTAAAAAAATTGGTATTTTAATTTGATTAGTTTGATTCAAATCTTGAAGTCTCGATGCTATTGGCTGAAACAGATACTAAACTATTTATATTCTTTTAAGTTGAAACGAAACCAAAATTCACCGGGTTTTATAACATATTCGTGACACAGCACGTATTTAAATTTCAAACTTTTTCATTTTTTTTAAAATGCAGTTTAAAAATTTCAACTTGCATTTTTAATGAGAAAATGGCAACATAAAGATACAGTAATACATTTTTTTTCCTTTTTTCTTTTGCTTTAAATAGAATTGGAGTACTTCTGTTGCCACAATTAGAAAAACGGTATTAAAAACTTAAAAAATAAATAATATTTCAAAAATTAATTTAAACACAGTTTTCAAATAAAATGCATTTAAAAGTACATTCCCCCCACCATGCGATGGTATGAAAATAAAAAATGTGCGATATTCAGAAATTTAAAAATTTGCAGTAGCAAAAATTGCAAAACCGAAAGTGTACTTCAAATTTCAAAGTGTTGCCATTCGCAAAATGAGGTATGCGTTACACACAGATACGTTTGGCCTTTATAATATATATATATATATCTGTGTGTGTGTGTGTATATATAATTATTAATACTATTACAGTATATGAACCATTGAATTTAATATCTTATAGCATATTGAACACAGAAGGAAAAAAAATAATTAATATGAATACAAATGGAATTTGTAGAACCAAAACAAAATCTTCAGGTTCCACATATTTTAGAAGTACAAATGAAGTGTGTGGTTTCATCTTCGTATTTGCCATGAAAAAGCAAAACAATACGAATTTGAGATTACCAACACATACAAAACCAAAACCAAATGAAGAAAAACCATCAAAAACAAGACACATCAAAACTACCAATTGGATAGCAAAATGAAAATGAAAAAATAAAAATAATTATCGTCAATATAATAATATATAAATATGTGAATTAAAAACAGAGTAATGTGATAACAGAAAAATTTAAACCATACACCATAGTTTACCCTATTAAGATTTAAAACAAAATCATTTAATTTGACTATTCTAAGCTAAACTTAATATCTTAATATAAGATGATTTAAGATTTAAAAATAGATAATTAATATAATTACTCTATACACTTAGAAATAGTATTATTGGTCTATATATATGAGAGAGACAAGGCACTATTATTACAGTATGCGGTTTGCAACATATAATGAATGTCATGTTTGTGAGAATATGGCCCTTTGATATAAAATTTATTGTAGTTTCTACATCCTACATCAAAGTATACATTAAGAAAAAGTAAAATTATCTAAAACTTTTTTTAAATAGAAGAGTTGTGTAATATACGGAAAATAAGAAATAGTAAACATTAATCTCAGTCAATTGGTGTCTGTATTTTCACTTTCTTTTATCTTTTACAAGAAAAAAGTATTAGATTCGTGAAAATTTTCGAATTCCAGTTTTCGATGGATTTACACTTTTTTAAGGGTCAGATATTACAAAAACATGTTTTAACAAAATGTCTCTTTTTGAGAGTGTGAGTCTGACTGTATGTGACATAAATTTTGTGGACGCTCTATTTCAAGAACTGATGTACGGAATTTAATAAAAAAAATTATTCAGGTAGTCCCTGATATAAATTGATGTTACAGATGGCACTAGCTTGCTGCATTTTTTGCGATTTACGCAACAGTTCCATCTCAAGAAGTAATGCACGAATTTTAATAAAAAACTACACTTAGAAAGTTCCTGATATAAATTTATGCTGATTAGCTTTTGGTTTAAATCTTTCATCAAGTGGCGCTGCTATGCTGCATTTTTTATGATTTACGCAACAGCTTTATCTCAAAAACCAATGCACGAATTTACATCAAACTTCAGATTCGTTAGCTCCTGGCTTGAATTGATGCTGTTTACATTTTGATGCAAATCGCTTATAAAGTGGTGCTGCTGTGCTGCATTTTTCACGATTTCCATAATAGCTCTATCTGATGAGTTAATGCATGGATTTTCATCAAACTTCAGATTCAGTTAATCCTTGATATGAACTGGTTATGTTTACGTTTTGGTGTCAATCGCCCAACAGTCAGCGCTGCTATGTTGAATTTTTCCAATTACTGCAATAGCTCTTTCTGTAGAATTAATGCACGAATTTTCATCAAACTTCAAATTCAGATATACTTTGATAAATATAATTGCTGATTATGTTTTGGTGTCAATCGCCCAACAGGTGGCGCTGCTATGTTGAATTTTTCCCAATTCCCACAATAGCTTTTACTATAGAACTAATGCACAAATTTTCATCAAATTTCAAATTCAGATATACATTTGATAAATATAATTGCTGATTATGTTTTGGTGTAGATTCTCCAAAAAGTGGTGCTTTTATGTTGCATTTTCCCAGATAACTGAAATAGTCCTATTTTAAGAACTAATGCACGGAATTTCATACCTTTAGAATCCTCACGATGGGTTTAGATTGTCATTTAATTTTGGCATTGCGCCAGCGAATTTTTTGAAATATTAACATGTATGAGATAGAAAAACGATATTTTTTGGGTTTGCTACATCTGACTAGTTTTTAAAAGTTATTACAGAAACAGTAATAAAATTAGTTGGGACTGATCTTTTTCTTTCTAAGGCTGTACATATAAAAAAAATTATTATTATAGTTAACAACTGAAAGAATAAATTTTCGCATTTAGGAATATCTAGCTTGATGACATAAAAACTAAAAACACATGCTACTAGATTTATTTTTTCCCTCGCAATTCAATTAATATTGATTTCAAGTGTTTATTCCGATGACTTTTTTTTTCTGAGTCTGACAGTTCAGCAATATAAATATCTCAGAAAGCTCGAAATCTCCGTGATAAATACTTTGCAATATAGAAAGTTAGGGGGGGAGGTATTTTCTCTCAGACCATGCAGGGCCCGATTAAAGTTATGGGAAGTATAGTGTTATTTTGGCGCCCCGTTTGATTTGAGAAGAGTTTTCTAAATTCGACATATTCAGAGTTTCAGAAATGCTACAAATATTATTCCAAACGATGTTTCAGTTGAGTTTACTTATAGCTCATTAAACATTTTTTTTTATGTTCCCCAATATATATACACAAAAAATGGATACAACAAAGAAAATTATTGAAAATAAATAAATAAATAAATAAAAGGTTACGTAATGTTAGTATAAAAATGTAAGTTGGATAAAAAGATTGAATTCAGCATATTGGGATAACATAAAATATCATTATTTAAATCTATTACATGAAAATTAACATCTTAGGAAGGGTATTTTTATGAAAAACTTAAAAATATATATTATACAGATATATATACAGATTAGTTAACAATAAAAAAAAAAAACATTGGATTTTGGAAAGGCATTTATTCTGTGGCTTCCAGTAATAACCAGGTAAGGCACATTTTTGAAAAAGTTGAGATAATTTGGGAAAATGTAACTTTGAACGAGTACTTTCATCTGTCATAGTACTGAAAAACGAAAATCAAATACTTTTCGTCATAGGGCGACTATAAATTTTTATTTAAAAACTGAAAAAACAATAATAATCGTTCTTGATTAATAAAAACCATTTTTATATAAATGTTTTGGTAAAAAAAAAGAGGCGTAGAGAAAATTATTAAGTTCTAATCTATGTTATAAAATTAATGATAAAAAGACATTTGAAAACTTTAAACGTTAATTACTCAAAATATAAAAAATATAATTTACCTAGTTACTACCGGAAGCCACAGAATTAATATAAAATTACAGTCCCCATTATCTTAATTTTGGACATTTTCAAAATTTTCTAAGGGAAGCACTTGTTTCTTGTGCTTATTCAATAATCAGTGCCCGCGACCACCCACAGAATCTTCACTTACCCGAAAGAAGCATCATGTAATACAATTTCATAGACTGAAATAACTAAGATGAAGTCTTTTCATTTAAAATGATGATTCGGAAAATGAAAAAAATAATCTATGATAATAAACTTAGTTTAGATTTGTTAAAATTTCATTTTTCTTATTAAGGATATCTTCATTTCCGAGAAAAATTTCACCTTCTTAAAGCCGTATGAAGTCTCTTTGACAGTTTTGACAGCCTTTTGAGTGAAGCCTTTTGATGCTTAGAGGTTTGTTTCTTTTATTAAACTCATACTTTATTTTTGAAGCGAGGGAAAGAGAGATTTAATGGTCTAATTATTGTCTTCGAAAAAAAGTTACCATTCTCTTCTTAAAGTTATTTAAAAATGTTACGCGTCAATATTATTCAATATTTTGAAAAAATAATAAAAATTATATAATATATAATACGACATTAAGAAGCCCGCCATTATCGCCTAACCAATGTTTGTTTACAGTATATCTTATTTCTTGATCTACCTCTTGTGCATGTATTCCGATTCATGTACTTGATCTCAGAAATTCATCTATAAGTCTTCGTTAAATAACTGATAAGCAGGACAATATAGAATTTTTTAAACAAAGTTAATACTACTTCTGAATCTTTAAAATCTAATTCTTCTTCTTCCCCTTCACAGTAACCTAGAATATCTAAAAGTATTAGAAGAGCTCCTACCAGACTTACATTTTAAATGAGAAAGAATTGTAATAAAGTATCTGTAGATTTTAGTACCACAAGTATCCCACGTCACCGTGTAATAAAAATAATTTTCAGATGGTTATGAAAGGTTTTAGAAGATGTTTAGATTATATTTATGTTTTCTATGTCATGTAAATAAATTGTAAAATGGTAGCCATTTCCAAAATGTCTCATTTAATTATGATTGTTATTTTATTAATTAATTATTAAGACAGCTTAATAATCGTTGAAGCTAGGTTTTTAGCTAACTTTTGATCAACCTAAGCAATATGGCCAATTAAAAAAAGAATATGTGGCGAAAAAGAATAAAAAAAGCATCAAAACAGATTTGTCGTCAATCATTTATTCTACAATCTACCTTTTTTCAATTTCTAGTTCTTTAACTTCCACTTTTAATTTTTTTAACTTTAAAAGAGAATAGGATTTATAGAAAAAGAAATTAAAGGACTACTTTATGTCATTTTGTGGAGAATCCTATATATTTTATTTAACTTTAACACATACGACCCGTGAATACAAAATTTACATGGCCAGCGCATTATCTTTTCAATATTTGCCAGGCTTTATTAATGAAATTAAGTCGAATATTTTAGGAAAATATTTAAACGTATAAGAAAGGCTAAGATTAGTATGATATATATTTTTGATATTAATCAATTTCTCAATCAATTTTCAGCAGTGAAATTACGCTTGAAATTCTAGATACGTGAATATTTATACTTCTACTAAGCGTAATACCAGCATTTAGTGAAAAATGTCCAAGCCGGGGATCGAACCAGGAACTCTTGGAATAGCGCTCCAAGTACTCTACCATTTAAGCTACGAGGACGATGACCAGCTTATGGGTCTTTTGTGTCTGATGTTACGCCGCAGAATTGTGTGCGCATGAAGACGGATCTAGTGCTGCGATTTGCAGCTTAACCAACATGTGAAATGAAAAATACTAAGCTGGGCATCGTTTTCGTAGCTTAAATGGTAGAGAACTTGGAGCGCTATTCCAAGAGTTCTGGGTTCGATCCCCGGCTTGGACATTTTTCACTAAGTTGGTATTTGCCTTATTAGAAGTATGAATATTCATAGTATTATTTTTAACACAATCTAACTGATTGGTAAAGTTATACGAATTTGAATATTTCCAACTGAGCGAAAAATTGCCCAGGCCGGGAATCGAACCCGAATACTTGGCTTGCAAGTCCAATGCTTTACCTGTTAAGCTAACCGGGCAATAACCGGCTGGGATTTTTCACTCAGATAACCTTATTGGCCGTAACATCTGGTCTGTCATTTAGACAGCTCCGCAGAATAAGCCGCAGGTAATGGAACTCCATAGAACGATGGATACGTAGATATACTATTATTGTTACGGCCAATAAGGTTATCTGAGTGAAAAATCCCCCCCGGTTATCGCCCGGTTAGCTTAACAGGTAAAGCATTAGCCTTGCAAGCCAAGTATCCGGGTTCGATTCCCGGTCGGGGCAATTTTTCGCTCAGTTGGAAATATTCAAATTCGTATGAATATTCATGTAATTAGCATGACATTTATCAGTCCTTATTTAAATGCACTAAACTGAATTTAATAAATTTTTTACAAGTCGTGTTGAAAGTCGTGTCGAGTCAAGTATTTAACATCTTGTTAATTTTAATGTAGTGTATTGAAGTAGTAGATTGAAATATTGTATAAAAATTTTTGAAAATGATTACTAGGTTTTATGCTTTTAGCATGAAAATAATATGAATATACTTAAATCATGAAAGTAAAAGGCAAAACGGAGACGGATATTATTAAAACCATTTATTGTTACACAATTTCACGCAAATCAAATAAAGCTTCTTATTTGTTTTATAAAAAATTCCATTCTATATCCCTTATTATTCTTTTATTATGCATTTTATTTCATAAAATAATCTAAATACTGAGAAACTTAATATAACGTTTGTGAGATATCTATCTCTCAAATTTTCAAAAGAAATAATCAGTTTGGATTATCTCCAACACTTCTATTGATGTTTTTTTCAATATAATATCATAATATTGGTCCAGCAAAAATAAAAGAATTCGGGATTTCAACGAATGTTTTGCATACTGAAAGGATTTTGAAGAATTTCATTTATTCAAAAGCTGATAAAAATCTTCTTATCTATTATATGTGTCAATAAAGTGTGAAATACTTTTGGATGCTTAAGCTGATGTTTTTTGCTTCAAATTCATATTATGTTCATTTAAAAAATATTTAAATTTAATTCTTTCATGACCTTACTTTGAAGAAATGTCTTTTCAATTTATTTTCAATATATTAAATGTGCCTTTTTTCTATTTGAGTAATGTAAACACATTAATTTTTGTAGAGAAATTACTAAGTCATACAAAAATGTTAAGATTGACACGATATTTATCTTGTAAATGTTACATTGGATACTTTAAATTTGAACAATTACATTATAAGAGCTAAAGCAAAATTTTATAACTTTTTTAAAATTAAATACCTTTATTAAATAATTCGGGTTAATTTTTAAGCACATAATTAAAAAGTAAGTTTATAAAGGTGGAGTGTTAAACATGAAGCACAAAAACCCTTGATTTAGTTATTAAAATTAATTTAATAATTAAAAATCCGGTTACAAAGCAAATAATAATCCTAGTCAATTAGACTCAGTAATGTTTTTATAATCGATAACCATATACCGTTTATGAAGCTTCTAATATATATTTAAATTTTTTAAATATATTATAAAACAACAATTTGCTGGTGAGATAATCTCACGTCGTATGGAAAGTAGAAAAATTTCTGACCAATAATTTTCCCTTTTATTGCTACTTTAAAAACATACGAACCATAACGAAATTAAAATTTCCTAATTAAAAATATAAATTATAAAAAAAATTTAAATAAAACACAAATTAAGCAGGCGCGTTATCAAAAACGTGCTGAAGCCACCGAAATTATCAGAATAATATAAAAAATGCTCTAATAAGAAGCAAAATCTTCGGTTATTTCTTTGGTATTAATTCATGATATGCGACTGACAGGAAAGTAAAGTTTTTTAATAAACTTCAAAACATTACTTGAATACATTATTAGTACTTATAGTATTAAATTACTTTTGGATATATTTAGTAGGCAATCAAAAATATGTATATGTTAAATGAAAAGAATAAACTAGTGTTTTCAATAAAAAAATACAAATATTTTCCTCTTATGTTCTGCAGTTCGAAAAGTTAGGTTTCCTAATGTGGTTTAAAACAAAGTTGATAAACGAGAGATGAATAAATGTAAAAACATTAATATATTTTTTGAAATTAAGAATTATGCCAAAAAGAATAATTATCATAGTGATTCTACGGATAATTTATTTGAATGCATTGTTACCTTAAGGTACCGTATCATACTATATTAAAAAAATACAGACGTATCGACTTAATGATTGCTTTTAACGCCGAAGCAGATTCAAATGTATACCAGAAGTATTGTAAGAAAAAAAAGTTAAGACAAGTTGAATGTTGATTCTGCCATTGCAGAATTCAGTTTCGCCTCCAATTTAAAAAAAAAAAAAAAAAAAAAAAAAAAGATTCGATAGAGGTCTTTTAGAAGGACGTTTAGAATGCAATGAACTAATTTCATTTTTCTTGTGTTTATCAATATAATAGCAAACAGAACACCATGAAATACCCAATTGATTAGCAATTTCTCTCTGAGACATTAGAATTGCGGAATTATAAAGAGATACAATTCGGCGTGCTACTTCTTCATTGACTAGATTAATCAAAAACGGATTTTTATTTTAGTTTAAAATTTTTTTATAGACTCTGAGAAAAAGGAAATGTATTTTAACAATAAAATTGTATGAATGTTTCGTTTTAACGGCCAGATTACGAAACTAGTCGTTGGGGGCCACCGTAATACTTACCCATCATGGATATGCATTATATAATATGTGAAAATAAAATAGGTAAAAACTATTTATAAAATGCATGGAATTCCAAAAGAAAATTTAAACGTATATTTAAATGTTCTTAATATACATAGTAATGCTCCATTAATGAATTGCTGATGAACCCATTCCGACAAATTATGTAAAATATCAAACTACACAAGTAGAACCGGATTACGTAATAGAAACATCCTTATAACTCCAAAAACAATAATCATATTAACTAACAGTTTACTGCGTCAGATTAAGCGTCTCATTTCCAATTAAAACATATCTTTGAATTGAAATTTGAAGAGAATACAGGATCATGAAAAATCGAAGAATGTGGAAAACGGGATTACAAATATCTCGGCAACTATTAATCCGACTTCGTTCTTGATGCAAAATTTGTGTTATTTTATTGCCTTTTACGTCCTTTCCTTAAAATAAAAAAAAATCGAATTTTTTTATATACATTTCATCAGAACGAATTTTTCGAGAGTCTGAAAAAAATGGTTACGGATAATCGAGGTTACTGATATTAAATAGGCTTCGTCCTATTCTTACTTACTAAGTACATAGAAAATTTTAAGTCTCTATCTCCATTTGTTCGTGAAATAAAACTTTTACAGATAGACAGACAGACGGCAATTTTTTTTTCTAAAAGTATGTTTTTCGGAATCTCCAATATCTGAAATGTGTAAATCCGAAAAACGACGATTTCAAAACGATTGCAAAACTTACCGTAAATTTCGTATGATAGGTAAGTAAAAATGGGCCACATTTTTTGACACGACACTTTTTAGCTTGTCTGAAAGTAATAGCATCAGAGGTTTAAAAAAAAAAAAAAAAAAAAAAAAAAAAAAAAACTAATTTCATTTTTACTGTGACATTATTTTCACTAACTGAAGTCCTCTGATAGTAAAATCTCAATCTCAGTGTCCATAATGAAAAGAAATATTGAAATGTAATATCGTTATGAGTAAAAATACGATGTTTTAAATAGTGACGTCATTTTCTCTTCAAATGTTTTTTAAAAGTTACTGTTATTAGTAATATGAAAAAGGCATCCGTAATATTGTAATTCTCATTTATCTGGTCTCATTTATCATCGTTTTCCTCATTTGAAAATTTTCTTATTTTGCTTTAGACATTAATTTTTATCATAAATTATTTTCTGTTATTTTATTTACATTATTCATATTATTTCTTAGCAAATGTATTTTTTTTTACCTCAATTAGTGCATAATTATACGCAATCCTTTTATTGTGGTTAAATTTTAGGAAAACAATTAACTTTTTTCTTTTAAATGCGAAGACATGTTCACTGATGAGATCAAGCTTCTGATAATGGAAAATAAATTTTTATTATCGAGAGAAAAGCTAAACTGAGTTGCCACCATTTGAAGAAATATCGTAAAAAAGCATTTAAAATTAAAAATAAACTAGAAAAATGGAAATAAATTAAAAAATAGCTAAAATGGGCACAACTACAAATAAATAGCTTTCATTTAAAAAAATAATTATCAAAATCGGTTGAGTAGAAAATTCAGGGATGATGACACGACATTTTTAGCTTGTCTGAAAGAAATAGCAGCGGAGGCTAAAAAGGGTGTCAAAGTTACTCAGGGTTTGGGGCTATTTTTCACATAACTACTAATATGCTTTAAATGTTCACAAAGACGATTTGTGACAAAGTTACCTTACATATAGATGTAAAATAGAAAATAACACCCTTTAGATCACCTAGGGGTATTTGAGCAATTAAATTTTATGATTTATCGTAGAAAATAAAATTTTCCAAAGTTTTTTTTCCACTGGATGAAAACATTTGTCATATCATCACTTGGAATGTTGTTTGCCAATATAGGGATATTAACACTCTTACAATTAAGGTATTTTGTAATTACCATCTTAACATCGTGCTTAGATAAAGGAAAATCCCAGTCAGCTACGACTCTCAACATCTGGGAAATCAAATGCTCTTCTTCAAGAGCAAGGATTATACGACGATCCTCAGACTATGAGGTGTTTTCCAAGGTATTCAATGACAAGAGTATCACGTGCTATTAGGAATGTTATAACAGCTAGTTTTTTACTTATGCTAGTATTAATAGCTGTCATCTCGTTTCTTACTTTCTCTTCAGTATAATTGTAATAATTCGGGCCCCTGATGTTTTTTGCAGGTGCTCATTTTCCACTTACTGTCTAAGACCTGTAAAAAAGCGAGAATTAATCACATGAATAAAACACACCAATAAATATATATAAAACAGTAATGAACCCGTTCTTTTTGTTTTGCACTTTCATGTCAACAAAATCAGTGATTGTATCATAAAAATTTATATTTTGAGTTTTCATTAATAATAGCCCATTTATGAAAAGACCAATAATAATAGCATGTGATGATAAAATTGTTTAAAAACAGCAATAATTTTGCAGATTAGTTTTTAAAATTGCGCAGCCTTTCTATCAGTAATAGCAAAAACATATAAAAATTGAAGTAAAAAACATTTCTTTGTTCTTCCATGTTTGAAAAAACAAATATTACGCTAAAAAAATATTAACTTAGAGATATTTCGGTTTCGGTATACAACATTTTGATTTAAACAACTTTAAAAATAACGACATGAAACATTTTCAGAAGTTCAGAATATTTTGAAAAACATAGACATAAAAAAAATCTAATTTTAAATTTGGAGTCCTGTAGAAATATTCGATTCACCCATGCAGAAATCGGGTTTTATTAAATAGAACTAATAACACTATAACATTGTATAAAAATTTATTTCACGAAAATGAGAACCCTGTTATTTTATTTTTTAATTTACTTAAAACTCCAAGCAATACGCATTATTTAAACTTGATTTAGAACAGCAATGTTTTAACTACAGTTTAAACACACGCAATTTAAATAGACGAAAAAAAAAAAAAAACATTTAGGTTTAAATCAGTTAATGTACCTTCAACCTATATATAAATATATTACAGTCTGTATCCATTCCCATCTTTTCTCCTTACTTTTTTCGTAAAATAATCTGAACATTAAGGAGCAGAATAGGAAAGAAATAAGGAGAATATAATAAGAAACAGCAGCCCCGTCTCGGAAATCTCTTTCTTTCGAATTTGCTACTGAAATAATCAGTTGAGATTATCTTTAGCATTCCTGCTGATGCTTCTCTAATGTAATATTGCATTATAACGTTTGTTTCATGGGGGGGGGGGGGGGAATATTTTTTCAGTAGGGACTTTACATATTGTAAGAATTTTAAAGCATTTCATTTCATCAAAGTGAGATTAAGATTATTCTATCTGTAATACGTCTCAATAAATTGCGGTGTATATTTGGATGTTCTATTGATTTGTACAATTCATCAGTATTTGTATTTAAATGTTTTTTTGACCTAGTTTCTAAATACAGTAGAACTCGTTAATATGAGTTCGGCTTATACTATTAAGAAATGGTTAAAACAAACAATTTGCCCATTAAGAAAAGTTCTTTATTAACACTTTAATAAAATTTCCCCGCTTACTGCGAGTTACAAAAGCAGAGTTACAACAAATACAAAAATAAACAACAACAACATCGTACATTTCAATTTGAAATTCAACGAAAAGTAGGGTGCAATTAAAAAAGGAATCCCGTAACCTAACTCTCAGTTCACAGCGCTGAACATTGTACATTGAATGCTCATTTTTGAATTCCATTTTCATTGTTTTTTTTTTATAATAAAAATGAAAACTGAAAGCACTCCCACCCCCTTAAAGAAAAAAAAATAAAAAATAAAAGTAAAAAATGATGTTATCTGTAATCAAGTTGAGATAATTTTTTTTTTTGGATAATGGAATATGCAGTCCGCACGTAGGATTTTTGCTTTGTGATTGCAATTGCATTAGTGTCTTTCGTTCATATTTTATTTCACGTTAGTAGCAAAGAAATTCCGGTTAGCGAGCAACCAATCAGAGACCGCCACCGGTAGAGTGCGAAGGTAGAAATTTTTCTAAAAAGTTATTAAGCGCATGAAGGATCGCCCTTTTTTATACTGCATAGGCAATCTAGCACAATAGATAAAAACTTATTAATATTGGAATAAAAATAGACTTCTTTGCGCTTCCATGTTGGCAAAATCAATTATTATGCCATGAAAATATTAATTTTGAGTGATTTCGGTTTCGGTATGTAACATTTTGATCAAAACAACTTTAATAATAACGACCTGAAATATTTTTAAAATGCATAGTATTTTGAAAAAATCCCTTTCGGCATGGCCTATAGGCGGAGGTAGATTTCGAAAAGTTTTCATCTCAAAAAAAAAAAAAAAAAAAAAAAAAAAAAAAAAAAAAATGCCTATTTCTACTCAAATGCCCATTTTGGCAATATATTTTGAATTATTCTTACTTTATTTAAAAAATTGACCAATATGCTCATTATATAGTTCCTAAATAACAAAAAACTGTTAATTAAATTCGTTTGACAGCAAAATTGAATTTAAAAATGAGTCATAAAATAACCAATTTATTATTTTAATACATCCACAATTCTTTAATCAAGATCGCTTTGAGATATTTTGTGCGAAGTGTCCACTTTGACAGATTTTTTTAAATATGTATTTAGCCTTTATCAAAAATCTGACCAATACGGCACATTACACAGTTCCTAAATAACAAATAACTGTGAATTGAATGCGTTTGAGAGCAAAATTGAATTTAAAAATGAGTCATAAAATAAACAATTTGTTATTTGAATACAACCTCAATTCTTTTATTATGATCGCTTTGGGAAATTTTTTTGCGAAGTGCTTACTTTGACAGCTTTTAAAATATATATATTCACCCTTTATCAAAAAAATCGACGAATACGCACATTATATAGTTCCTAAGTAACAAAAAACTGTCAATTGAATGTGTGTCAGAGCAAAATTGGATTTAAAAATGAGTCATAAAATAACCAATTTGTTATTTGAATACCCACAGTTCATTAATCATCTCGCTTTGGGAAATTTTGTGCAAAGTGCCCATTTTGGCAGCCTTTTTTTTTAAATATATTCTGCCTTTATCAAAAAACTGGCCACTCCGTCACATTATATAGTTCCTAAATAAGCGAACCTGTAAATTGGATGCGTTTGAGAACAAAAAAAGATTTAAAAATGACTCGGTAAAAACGCAATTTCTTAAATTTCCTCAAATTTTAATCACGATAACTTCGTGAAATTCTGTTCAAAATACCCTTTTTGGCAGCCTTTTAAAAAATACATTCTGCCTTTATCAAAAAACTGGCCAATACGTCAAGTTATATAGTTCCTAAATAATAGGACCTGTAAATTGGATGGGTTTGAGAACAAAAATGAATTTAAAAATGACTCATAAAAAACGCAATTTGTTATACTTAATGAATTTTTTAATGATGAAAACTTCGGGAAATCTGTTCAAAATACCTTTTTTGGCAGCCTTTTTAAAAATATATTCTGCCTTTATCAAAAAATTGGCCAATACGTCGCATTATATAGTTGCTAAATAAGAGGATCTGTCATTTGGATGAGTTTAAAATCAAAAATGAATTTTAAAATGAGTCAGAATATAAGCAGTTTGGACTTGAGGTTTTTTCTCCAACTCCTATTTTTGTTTAATTTATTTTTGCTATAAGAATTGGTTCTATGAAAAACTTGTCAATATAAAAGTTGTAGATATTATTGTGAAGATGTAAAATAAATTTAATTAGATTTAATTGCTTAAGAATTGAGTAAGTTATGGGTATTTTTCTTTCCCCCCCCTTTTTCTTTTCGTTTTTAATTTTTTTCATCGGTAAAAATTGGTCCTATAAAAAACTTGTAAATACAAAAGTTTTAGATAATATTGAGTACATTTATATAAAATTTAGTTGGATTTGATATCTTGAGAATGGACGAAGTTATGAATTTTTTTCTCCCAAAAACCATGTTTTTTTCGCCCCTTGAGCCCATTTTTAACTTTATCAAAAATCTGTCATGCATAAACTTTTTGCCCATTGTTTAGAAGTAATATAAACTTTAAACTGATTCGATATCTATTTTAATTAAGAAGTTATCGCGTTTTTTCTGTTTTCACAAAAACCCTCCTAACTTCCACCCCATTGGTCCGATTTTGCCCATTAACGAACTTAACCGAGATTTTATGCCCCTTGATTTTATGTAAAAGTTTGATGAAGATCTGAGCATAATTATGGAAGTTATCGTGTCTAGAAGAAAGTGATATACACCGATAGATAGATAGATAGATAGATAGATAGATAGATAGATAGATAGATAGATAGATAGATAGATAAACTTTTTTACTGATGGTAGTTTTGGGGTCTAGGAGTCATGATTCGTGTAGATCCGCAAAAATTTTTCAGAAATTCCAACATGGGAGACAATGCAATAGGTAGTATTTCATACGAAATCTACCTAAAAACATAGAAAGATGAAAAACCTATTTTAAAATTTTTAAATATTCGATTCACCCATGCAGAAATCGGGTTCAATTAAATAGAACTAATAACATTGTAACATTATATAAACATTGTATAAAAAATTATTTTACGAAAATGAAAACCCAATTACGTTTACTTTAATTTACTTAAAACTCAAAGCAAGGCGCATTTATTTAAAATTGATTTAGAACAGTTATGTTTTAATTATACCTTAAAAACACGTAATTTAAATAAATGGGTATTTTTAAAAACATTTACGATTAAACTAATTAATGCAGCTCCTATCTAGATACAAATATATTACATTTTGTACTTTCCTATCTTTTCTCCATTTTTTTCGTAAAATATTCTGATCATTAAGAAGCAGAATCGGATATAAATAAGGATAATATAATAAAAAACAGAGAGAAGACATAATAAGAAACAATCTCTGGAATAGTTTTCTTTCGAATTTGCAAAAGAAATAATGGTGTAAGATTATCTTCAACATTTCGTCTGATATTTCTCTAACGTAATACTAAGTTATAACATTTGTTTCAAGAAAGAAAAAAAAAAAAAAAAATGTTTCGATAGGGGTTTTACACATCGAAAGGATTTTGGAGCATTTCATTCCATCAAAGTGAGATTAAGATCCTTCAATCTGTAATATGTGTCAATAAATTGCGGTGTACATTTGGATGTTTTATTGATTTGTTCCATTCATCAATATCTGTATTTAAGTTTTTTTTTTGACCTGGTTTCCAAATAAAGTCGATCTCGGTTAACATAAGCCTGGCGTTTTTTAAGAAATGGTTTAAACAAACAATGTGCATATTAAGAAAGGTTCGTTATTTATACTTTAATAAAATTTTCCAGCTTATTATAAGCTACAAAAGCAAAGGTACAACTAATACCAAAAAAAGTCGCACATTTCAATTTGAAATTCAGCAAAAAGTAGGGTGCAACTAATAAAGGAATCTCGTAACCTGACACTCAGTTCACAGCACTCAACACTGTACATCGAATGCTCATTTTTAAATGCTATTTTCAATGTTTTTCTAGTCGTAAAAATGAAAACGGAAAGTCCCCTCTATACCCCTTAAAAAATGGTGTTTTTTGTAATTAAGTTGAGAGAATTTTATTCCTTTTTGGATAATGGAATATGTCGTCTGCACTTACAATTTTTGCTTTATGACTGCATTAGTGTCTTTCATCCATATTTTACTAGACGTTAGTAGCAGAGAAGTTCGATTTGCGAGCAACCAATTAGAGATCACCAACGTTAGAGTGTGCCGGTAGAAACTTTTCTAAAAAGCTGTTTAGCTTATTGGATTGCCTTTCTTATACTGCATGAGCAATCTAGCAGCAATATATAAAAACGTATAAATATTGAAATAAAAAAAGAGACTTCTTTGCTCTTCCATGCTAGCAAAAACAATTATTACGCCATGAAAATATTAATTTAGCACGATTTCGGTTTCAGTATGCAACATTTTGATCAAAACAACTTTAATAATAACGACCTGAAATATTTTTAAAATGCAGAATATTTTTAAAAACATAGAAAGAATAAAAATCTATTTTTAAATTTGGGGCCCTATAGAAACATTCGATTCACCCCTTGTGGAAATAGGGTTTTATTAAATAGAACTAATAACATTGTAACATTTTATAAACATCGTATAAACATTTATTTTACGAAAATGAGAACCGAGTAACATTTTCTTTAATTTACTTAAAACTCAAAGCATTTATTATAAAATGCGCATTTATTTAAAATTGATTTAGAACAGTTATGTTTTAACTACAGTTTAAACAAACGTAATTTAAATAGATGGATATATAATAAAAAACCCATTTACGATTAAACCAGTTAATGCAGCTCTTATCTAAATATCATACTACGTATATTCTGTAACCATTACCCTATTTTCTCCCTTTTTATGTAAAATAATCTGAATATTAACGAGCAGAATACACTGTAAAAAATTTTCCCGTTAAATAACGGAAATAGTTCTGGTAATCTAGACGCCAGTACTATTTCCGTTATTTAACGGAAAAAAATTTCCGTTTTTTCCAGCAATGTTTCCGTTTTCATATTTTTTTTATATAAAAATTTTCGCTTGAAAGCCACAAAAGAATTTTCAAGGACAAACTGGCTTTTTTATTCTTAAGACAAGGACACATCAGATTAGAACACATACATTTAATTTAAACAACTTTGAATAAATGTCACTTACCCTCGATGGGGATCGAACCAAGCACCTGTCCCATGGCAGCTTGTAGTAGTGTAATACCATTACGCCATAGTTACTCATACAGAGCATGCAAATATCTTTACTTATTTCGAATGATTTTATAAAGCAAAGGCCTTATGTTGAACGCGGCATTAATTTTTATTGAGAATTATTTTCTATATGAGTGTATAGTTCTAAATGTTTAACAGATTTTATTTCCATAATTTCGAATATTTAGTTTTTAATTTCAGTTCTATACAAAATAAATTTTAGACTTTAAAATATTACATGTATTAAGAGTTGAATGCATTAAAAAGTTTTTTTTTCATTTTAAGGAGATTTTTAAAAGTTTATTGTAATATTATTCATATTTATTTACTTATTTATTTTTGAAAAGATATTCTTAAAGTAATATTAAAATATGTTAAAATTAAAGTTATTTTATTAATATTTTATTAATACTTTTATTAAAATATATTAAAATTAAAAGTCGAACGTTTTTCCATTATCCAGATTCCAGATTTTATTTCCATAATTTCGAATATTTAGTTTTTAATTTCAGTTCTATACAAAATAAATTTTAGACTTTAAAATATTACATGTATTAAGAGTTAAATGCATTAATTTTTTTTTTTTTTCCATTTTAAGGAGATTTTTAAAAGTTTATTGTAATACTATTCATATTTATTTACTTATTTATTTTTGAAAGGATATTCTTAAAGTAATATTAAAATATATTAAAATTAAAATTATTTTATTATTATTTTATTATTATTTTTATTAAAATATATTAAAATTAAAAGTCGAACGTTTTTCCATTATCCAAATTCCAGATTTTATTTCCATAATTTCGTATATGTAGTTTTTAATTTCAGTTCTATACAAAATAAATTTTAGACTTTAAAATATTGCATGTATTAAGAGTTGAATGCATTAAAAAGTTTTTTTATTCTTTTTCATTTTAAGGAGATTTTTAAAAGTTTATTGTAATATTATTCACATTTATTTACTTATTTATTTTTGAAAGGATATTCTTAAAGCAATATTAAAATATATTAAAATTAAAATTATTTTATTATTATTTTATTATTACTTTTATTAAAATATATTAAAATTAAAAGTCGAACATTTTTCCATTATCCAGATTCCAGATTTTATTTCCATAATTTCGAATATTTAGTTTTTAATTTCAGTTCTATAAAAAATAAATTTTAGACTTTAAAATATTACATGTATTAAGAGTTGAATGCATTAAAAAGTTTTTTTTTCATTTTAAGGAGATTTTTAAAAGTTTATTGTAATATTATTCATATTTATTTACTTATTTATTTTTGAAAAGATATTCTTAAAGTAATATTAAAATATGTTAAAATTAAAGTTATTTCATTAATATTTTATTAATACTTTTATTAAAATATATTAAAATTAAAAGTCGAACGTTTTTCCATCATCCAGATTCCAGATTTTATTTCCATAATTTCGAATATTTAGTTTTTAATTTCAGTTCTATACAAAATAAATTTTAGACTTTAAAATATTGCATGTATTAAGAGTTGAATGCATTAAAAAGTTTTTTTATTCTTTTTCATTTTAAGGAGATTTTTAAAAGTTTATTGTAATATTATTCATATTTATTTACTTATTTATTTTTGAAAGGATATTCTTAAAGCAATATTAAAATATATTAAAATTAAAATTATTTTATTATTATTTTATTATTACTTTTATTAAAATATATTAAAATTAAAAGTCGAACGTTTTTCCATTATCCAAATTCCAGATTTTATTTCCATAATTTCGTATATGTAGTTTTTAATTTCAGTTCTATACAAAATAAATTTTAGACTTTAAAATATTGCATGTATTAAGAGTTGAATGCATTAAAAAGTTTTTTTTATTCTTTTTCATTTTAAGGAGATTTTTAAAAGTTTATTGTAATATTATTCATATTTATTTACTTATTTATTTTTGAAAAGATATTCTTAAAGTAATATTAAAATATGTTAAAATTAAAGTTATTTTATTAATATTTTATTAATACTTTTATTAAAATATATTAAAATTAAAAGTCGAACGTTTTTCCATTATCCAGATTCCAGATTTTATTTCCATAATTTCGAATATTTAGTTTTTAATTTCAGTTCTATACAAAATAAATTTTAGACTTTAAAATATTACATGTATTAAGAGTTAAATGCATTAATTTTTTTTTTTCCATTTTAAGGAGATTTTTAAAAGTTTATTGTAATACTATTCATATTTATTTACTTATTTATTTTTGAAAGGATATTCTTAAAGTAATATTAAAATATATTAAAATTAAAATTATTTTATTATTATTTTATTATTATTTTTATTAAAATATATTAAAATTAAAAGTCGAACGTTTTTCCATTATCCAAATTCCAGATTTTATTTCCATAATTTCGTATATGTAGTTTTTAATTTCAGTTCTATACAAAATAAATTTTAGACTTTAAAATATTGCATGTATTAAGAGTTGAATGCATTAAAAAGTTTTTTTATTCTTTTTCATTTTAAGGAGATTTTTAAAAGTTTATTGTAATATTATTCATATTTATTTACTTATTTATTTTTGAAAGGATATTCTTAAAGCAATATTAAAATATATTAAAATTAAAATTATTTTATTATTATTTTATTATTACTTTTATTAAAATATATTAAAATTAAAAGTCGAACATTTTTCCATTATCCAGATTCCAGATTTTATTTCCATAATTTCGAATATTTAGTTTTTAATTTCAGTTCTATAAAAAATAAATTTTAGACTTTAAAATATTACATGTATTAAGAGTTGAATGCATTAAAAAGTTTTTTTTTCATTTTAAGGAGATTTTTAAAAGTTTATTGTAATATTATTCATATTTATTTACTTATTTATTTTTGAAAAGATATTCTTAAAGTAATATTAAAATATGTTAAAATTAAAGTTATTTCATTAATATTTTATTAATACTTTTATTAAAATATATTAAAATTAAAAGTCGAACGTTTTTCCATCATCCAGATTCCAGATTTTATTTCCATAATTTCGAATATTTAGTTTTTAATTTCAGTTCTATACAAAATAAATTTTAGACTTTAAAATATTACATGTATTAAGAGTTAAATGCATTAAAAAATTGTTTTTTTTTTTTTTTTTTTTTTTTTTTTTTTTTTTTTTTGTCATTTTAAGGAGATTTTTAAAAGTTTATTGTAATACTATTCATATTTATTTACTTATTTATTTTTGAAAGGATATTCTTAAAGTAATATTAAAATATATTAAAATTAAAATTATTTTATTATTATTTTATTATTACTTTTATTAAAATATATTAAAATTAAAAGTCGAATGTTTTTCAACTATCCTACGCATATTTTAAAAAATATGCTATAAATGTGGTAAACATTATTTAAAAATGATAATGGAAATAAACTAACTGAAAATAAACTAACTAACTAATCTCAAACTTAAAGGGAATTAATAAAATTTTATAATTTTTATTATTTTTTTAATATTGTAAAAATATGTTAGCTTTATATTATTAAAACAGAAAGAAATAAAGAAAATTATTATACAAAGTTGTTCATGAAACAACTTTATAATGTTTTTGTTTCCCATATATAGATGGCGACACTGGTGTTATTTATGGAATTTATGCTGTTTTAATACGGAACTCCTCCGTTTTCAGAAAATTTTACGGAAAAGTTACTGTTTTTATAATCTCAAAATATCAATAACGGAATTTCTGCTGTTTTTTCGGAAAAACGGAACTTTTCCGTGGAATTTTAGGGAATAATTTCTGTATATTAACGGATATTTTTTACAGTGTAGGATGGGAATAAGTAGACTAAAATAAGAAACAGCAGCCCCGTCTCTGGAATCTCTCTTTTTCTTTCGAATTTGCAAAAGAAATAATCAGTTGAGATTATCTTCAACAATTCCACTGATGTTTCGCTAATGTACTATTAAATTATAGCGTTTGTTTCAGGAAAAAATAAAAAATATTTCAATAGGGACTTTACATATCGAATGGACTTTGGAGCATTTCATTCCATCTAAGTAATATTAAGATCATCCTATCTGTAATATGTGTCAATAAATTGCAGTGTACATTTGATGTTTTATTGACTTGTTCCATTCATCAGTATTTGTATTCAAGTGTTTTTTGACCTGGTTTCTAAATAAAGTCGATCTCGGTTAACAAGAGTTCAGCGTTTTTTAAGAAATGGTTAAAACAAACAATTTGCACATTAACAAAGGTTTGTTATTTACACTTTAATAAAATTTTCCAGCTTATTACAAGTTACAAAAGCAAAGGTACAAATAATACGAACAAAAAATCAACAACATTGTACATTTCAATTTGAAAGTCAGTGAAAAGCAGGGTGCAACTAAAAAAGTAATCCCGTAACCTGACACTCAGTTCACAGCGCTCAACACAGTACATTGAATGCTCATTTTTAGGTGCGTTCGCAATTATGTAAATACATAGCACCTATTGTTGTCGCTCAGTCCGTCCGTTTGTCTGTCTGTCCGTCCGTCTGACTGTCTGTCCGTCTGCCTGTCTGTCTGTTCGTCAGTCTGTCTGTCCGCATATAATAACGCAAAAACTACTCAACCGAATCATTTGAAATTTAAAATACACAATTATAACATAATTTTGTTGAGTCATTTCAAATTTTATGAAAATCGGATGGATAGATCAATTACAGGGACAATGAAAAGGATACCGTTACATTACGGCCAATGGGGAAAAAAGTTTTAAATGCATTTTAATCGTTTGAAATTTAAAACATATAATTATTGTGTAATTTTGTCGAGTCATTTCAAATGTTATGAAAATCGGATGCATAGATCAATTACAGGGACAATCAAAAGGATTCCGTTACATTACGGTCAATGGGGAAAAAAGTTTCAAATGCATTTTAATCGTTTGAAATTTAAAACATATAATTATTACCTAAAACCTTGTGTGGAAAATTACAATAATTAAAATCAACGTTTAACACACAATAAATAAACACACACCACATACGTATACGTTTCACGATCACCAGGGCTCGCTTCCTCAGTGTATAAAAGTTAAATGTTTAAAAACAGAACCCCCCCCCCCCCCCCCCCCAACTGACAGCAAGTCAGAGACCCAAATGATCGCAAACATAATACCAAAATACCCACAAGCCTCAGCAACCAATAAGATTAAACCGGAAATGAGGTGTTATGACATAATAAATTTCTGGTTAGATTTATTATGTCATGACACCTCATTTCCGGTCGCCAACGTTAGAGTGCGTCTGTAGGAACTTTGTAGGTTGTTTAGCCCATTAAAGATCGCCATTTCTTACACTGCATAGGCAATCTAGCAGCAATAGATAAAAACATATAAATATTGAAATAAAAAAGACCTTTAATTTACTTAAAACTCAAAGCATTTATTTAAAATTGATTTTAGAAAAGTAACGCTTTAACTACAGCTTAAACACACGTAATTTAAACAGATGGATGTTTTAAAAAACATTTACGATTAAACCAGTTAATGTAGCTCCTATTTAGATGCAAATATATTACATTCCGTACCTTCCTATCTTTTCTCCATTTTTTGTAAAATAATCTGAACATTAAGAAGCAGAATAGGACATAAATAAGGAGAATATAATAAGAAACAGCAAATCCGTCTCTGAAATAGCTTTCTTTCGAATTTGCAAAAGAAATAATCAGTCGAGATTATCTTCAACATTTCGACTAATGTTTCTCTAATGTAATATTAAGTTATAACATTAGTTTCAGGGGAAAAAAAAAATGTTTCGATACGGGCTTTTCATATCGGAGCATTTTGGAGCATTTCATTTCATCAAAGTAAGATTAAGATATTCCTATCTGTAATATGTGTCAATAAATTGCTGTGTACATTTGGATGTTTTATTGATTTGTTCCATTCATCAGTATCTGCATTTAAGTGTTTTTAAACCTTGTTTCTAAATACAGTCGAACTTGGTTAATGTGATCCTGGCTAATATTAAGACACGGTTAAAACGAACAATTTGCATATTAAGAAAGGTTCGTCATTTACATTCAAATAAAATTTTCTCGCTTATTATAAGCTAGAAAAGCAGAGTTACAGCTAATAACAATAAAAAAAAAAGTTTAAGGGGCTGTTTATAAATGATGTCACACTTTATTTCAATATACTTGACCCACCTCCCCTCCCCTTTGTCCCAACGTTTCACACTTCACCATAACCCCCCCCCCCCCCTTCTCACATGTCACGATATATTACATATACATACAGAAACAAAGCACTGCATTATAGGTCATATTTCAAATTCTATTTTTAAATTTTAACTGTTTTAATGACTTTTGTGACAATAACAATAAAAAAGATTTGTATACTTATTTTATATGAAATAAGATTAAGGTTTACAACAAAAATTATAATTAATGTACAATAGTAATGCAATATTAATATGAAGTAAAAAAATGCAATTAAAAATCTCTCCACTGTACTGTATAAAACATAATGAGCAGCAGGAAATGAACATTTTTAGGTAGCTTTCATTAATGAAAGTAAAAAGCTACCTATTACAGCCTTCCGGAGGAAAGCACTTATGGAAAATTTTGATATATTTTTACCGATCATAACCCCCAGACCCCAAAACCACCCTCCATTCATATATATATATATATATATATATACCTGATCTTTGCCATGATGTAACTATCGTATTTATGAATCAATTTAGATGAAACTTAGTGTGCACATAGTACATATTATTGCCTCGATCAAGTTCGTTGATCTGCATCATCCGCCATCTTGTTTCAAAATGGTGGCCATTTAATTTTTTAAAATTAAAATTTAAAATTAAGTACAAAAAAAAAAAAAAAAAAAAATAGAAATTGAAAAATATTTTTCCTCTGAGTGTTTGACTTTGATACAAAGATTCCAGAGCTTTTTTTGTTTTGTTTATTTATTAAAAAGAGGCAGAGTTATAGCATTTTTTGTAAAAACACTTGTGTTCTTGTGAAGCACATGATGGCTTCACCAAATGTTGTTTTTTGACATGTCATATATTTTGTTGTATAATTTTAATTGTTTATCTGTGTTATTCCAAACTGGGCTTCGATAAAAGCAACATGGACTGATTTTTCTCTGTTACAAGTTCAAAACCTTTTTGATTCATGCCACGCTCGTATAGAAGAATTTGTAGTAGCACATGATGGCTATCACCAAATGATGAATTTTGACATGTAATATGTTTTGTTTTTTGCTTTATAATTTTAATTGTTTATCTGCGTTATTTCAGCTTGGGCTCCGATAGAAGCAATCTGGACTACTTGTACTAAGGTCGAGGTTCAAAATCTCTTGTGTCACGCTCGTATAGAAGAACTTGCAGTAGCACCTGATGGTTTCACCAAATGCTGATTTTTGACATGCAATATTGATTTTCGTTTGAGAATTTTAATTGTTTATTCATGTTATTTCAGGTTGTTCGTTGAATAAATTTAATTCAATTTTACATAGTTTTGTTTATATATATATATATATATATATATATTATATATGAATTCTATATAATAAAATTAAATTTGCTATTATTTCTTTACTAAAGTAATTTTTATTTGCAATGTGTAATATTTTCCAAATAAAAATTTAATTAAATTAATGACTAATTCCAATGTACAAAAATATTAGATTTTGATTTTCGTTCTAACTTATTTAATACATGAAATTGACTGCTTCAGTTAAAACATCGATGAAACGTTCTATTAAAAGTTGTTCCATTAACAGCGTTTCGTATAAACAACATGGATTGAAACTTTACTTTTACATAAAAAGTAATTGTATTTTTAATGTAAAATTTTATAGATATCGTTTGGTAATTTTGGGCTCGTGCACGTGAAAAAATTGTCTTAAGACCAGATTATAGACCTTTTTTAATGCTTAAGTATACTTTTTCCACTCGAATATTTCAGCTTTAATATATACTCTACAGAACGTGTACTTAAAAATAACACAATTTTTATATACCTATTTCGAAAAAAAGTTTTACTGACAACGCAGTAGTATAATGTAAGAAGGTTTAAAAAAAAAATATTTTGAAAATCTCCATTAAAATCAGATATTTTCAAAAATATGCAATAGGGATATTTCTTAATTATTTTCAGATTTTCAGAAGTAAACACTACAAAGCCAGGGATGCTTGCTAAATAATTTTGTCCTGGAAGAGGATAGAAAGCAAGAGAATAACTCTGAATGTCCATGTCCATTCCATCTACCTCTGAAAAAACATTTTTGTGCCATAATTTCGTGTTAGAAATAATACCCATAATTGTTATAAAAAACAAACAGGAAAAGAAGGTTTAAACCTCTTGCTCATCAATACTTCATATTATTCTCTTAACTGAAGTCATAAATAAATGGTTTGAAAACTTTTTCCGGCTAACTTTTACTTTGAATAACGTCTTTAGGTCTATAAGATTCTGTGTCTGACTTCAAATCTGCTTTTAAATAACAGCAAAAGAAATTTTAGAATTGAAGCTTCTCATTATATATCATTCAAGTTCAGTAAATCTGAACAATTAAAATTGGAAAAGAATTTATTCGTTTAAAAATATGGAATGTAACAAAAATTTCTGACACATTTTAAAATTCGAAGTAAAATCAAGTAATTGTATAGGAGTGCGGTGTGCAATAAAATGATTCTTATGATAAAAAGTTTTCTCCAAAAGAATAATTAATAATAATAAAAGTTTCAAACTTTCTCATAGATGGCACTGTACCTTAAATTATCCAAAATAAGGATAAAAAATTATGACAATCAGTTACAGATAATTTTATTTTGTCAAAAACAGTGACAGAGTAACAATTTGTGCAATTCATTTGCACAGTTCAGTGTGTGTACCATTTGTAGTTCCAGCAACATGTAAACGGAACTCCAGTATAATCTGTGTGTTAGGTATCATTGGTTGCAGAATTAAATTCATCACATGCGTGATTCTCGGCTTCACTACTTCAATCTCAGCCACAATAGAAGCATTCACAAGAAGACTTTCACAGCTAAAGCTGCTAGTTTTATTTGAATTAAGTTTACGGATATGAGAGGAGATGGTCAGAAAAAATCCAACATACGGACAATGACGCAATCTACGATCTAAGTTTGGAACTATTTATTTTCATTCGTTTGAGGAAAACCTTTCATCGCGAGAAGCATTTTAGTCTAAACCACACTCATATACAAAAATTACTGAATTTTATATTGAATTTTAAAATGTGCCAGGGCCTTTAGGGACACTGTATTTTTACTGTGTAGAGCGAATACTTTCTTTGGAACACAGTAAAGTAAAAGATTATAACTCGTCCTAAATTATAATACAGCCAATTAATGTGTTAAAGGAATTTTAAAACAGGTTTTTTGTATGGTATTTTAAAGCACCATCGAGCATAAAATGTTAGTAGGATAACTCTTTGTCTACATAATGTTGCTTAGTATTTGATGTGTACCTATATGCAGAAATATTTTTGAGGCTTAAGATTTAAAAATGGTTTTTAAATTTGAAACGTTTCCTAAAATATCTAAAATTACCAATAAAACCATTCTAGAAATAACTTAATAATAGCAAAAATTCATTCAAATTGTAAAAAATATTGTTGTCACGTAATACTTTTTTATTATTAAAAAAACTACCTACATACTTAGCATATAGCTTTTGAAAAGTTCTGTCTGCAAAACTATGGATTTATATTGAATTTAAATGTGGATATCTCAATACATATTTATCATAAAGTATTTAAAATAATTTCTTCATCTTCGAAAATTTGTACAGAATTTTTTATGATGCATTCGTGTATGTGTCATAAAGTATTAACAGCACTTGTTTTAAAATTAAATATGGCTGTTAAATTAGATTTTAGTAAATAAATAAATGAAAATAAATAAATAAAAATAAAATTTGAAAAAAAAATTGCATAATGCGAAAATTTTCCAAATATGAAGTATTTGCTTACAGTTTTGCTGATATTCAAGTATAAAACACAAATTTCGTTCAAATTTAAAATTAATATCAATTTCAAATTTGTAAAGAAAAGTATATGTTATATTTTCTTCTTTCCTACTCATGTATTTTTATGTAGACGGTAACTAGCATAAAAATGTACCAAAGAGAAAAATTTCTTATTGTAAGAAATAACTTATTTTTAATTTTAATGTAAATTTTATTTTAATCCAAAAGTACGAATTTTAGTTTTAGAATGAATATTTTTCGTTTCGTTAAAAAAAAAATATGATTTCAAAAGATATTCATGCATATGTAATTTCTTGAAAAGAGAAATTTTTTCTAAAAACTTTTTTTATTTGAAAGGTAACGTAAATTTTAGAAGATTGAGAAAGAATGCAACAACTGATAAAATAAGAATGGATGGATTAAAAAATTCAAAATAATTCTACACATACATTGTTAGAATTCTAAAAGTTCTAAAGTCTGGTTTATCAGTTTACGTTAATATTGCTAGTTTTTAAAAAAGAAACTAAAAAACTTCATGTTACTTTTAAGTAAATGGAATTATCTAACAAGAAAAGTAAAAAAAAAAAAAAAATGATACTAAGGTATAATTTTGAAAGGGAAAGATATTTTTGTTTAAATCTAAATTGGAAAAAAAAATGTAGCAAAGAGGAAAACATTGCGCATGATTTCTATACAAATTCAACATTGATTTTCATTTTAAATTGGAACGCATGTTGCATTTTATACTAGAACTACCCGTAAAGCATGGTGACGTCACTGCAACGTAGTTGTGAAGTCTCATTGTGACTTTGTGACCATCGATTGTCGATGTGACGTCACGTAACGTCGATGTGAAGTCACAGTGACTAAAATGTGAAGTCGTTATAGCCGTTTTAGAGCTCTTTTGTGACGTTTCACAAAGTGGTCACAATGTGACAAATTTGTGAAAAATGTGTCATTTGTGACTAATTTGACATTAACATTGTGACGAAACTGTGACAAAAGCGACGATATATAAACTGCCAGAAACATGTTTTTTAAAGTAAATAACATGTTTTGAAGGATATTTATAAATTTCTAAAGATTTTTAAGAAAGTCACATCTCAGTCACAATGTGACGTCACTGAGTGGTGGCATTTTGGTCACAGATGTCATGTGACCAAAGTGACTCACAGTGACGTCACTGTGACCATGCATGCTATTAGGGTAGTACATAACCTCAGTCTAAAATGACGGAATTTTGACCTGCATTTCATTTTCACAAGACTTCACACAAGTAAACAGAATGCAAATTTTATAATTGAAGAGTATGTATTGCAGAAAAGCACATTTTTTAAAATAGCAAAATATTTCTACAAATACAAATGATAAGATTTTTTTTTAAACTTGATATTAAATTTCTGAAATTGGTCAACAATATGGCAAAAGAAACAGCAGTATTTATTACAACAATAATACTAATTAGCAAAGATAAGACAATTACTGATGATTTCACAAAACATTAAAATTAAATATTGAAATTTTCGAATTTAAAAATGCATTATTTTTATAAAAAGAAATGGTTTGGCAGCGGTTTTAGTCATAGATAGAGGAAAGATATAAGATAGATTCCTAATTTGATGGTTTTAATCCTCAATTAATGAAGCTTTATGTTTTTATTTAAATATAAATTTGGCGCATCTATCACCAGTTAATATATATATATATAAAAAAAAAAAAAAAAAAAAAAAAAAAAAAAAAAAAACTTTTTGATAAAATTGTAGTTTCTTATAGAAAATATGCAAAAGCAGGAGGCATTGATTTAAATCAAAATCAATTTTTTAAAACTTCAGCTGTGTAACTTATTTCCGTATTAATGAAAACCAAAATTGTTATTAATATTATTTCTTTCATGAAAAATTTAATCTAATTATACCTGTTTTTAAAGCTTAGATATCCATTTGAAATTTGCTTGTATTGTAATTGTATGTTGCTTGTAATTTACACTTTTTTTCAAATGGCATTAAAGTGTAAAGAGTATACAGTACTATATGTACTACATATAATAATTACATCAAAGCAGATTAAATTTTGTTTTTTAACAAAGTAACTTTTGAATATAACTTTGAAAAGAAGACAAAATTGTAATTTAATAGAAGAATGAAAAAAATAAAAAATAAAAAAGAGTCTTATTAATGCAATCAAATAATATTTCATATATCCACTACACCTTGAAAAAAAAATCTTATTTTTTTTATAAGAGAAGATAAAATTAAAAAAAAAATTAAGGGGATAAATGTTAACTTCTTTAAAAAATAATAAAATTTAATTTAAATTCTATCAAAGAAATCATAATAAAAATGTTTCTTTTATTTATACCTATCAGCGTTCGATTTAAGCGGTATCGCATCGCAATTTGCGATTCAAATTTAACTAAAATGCGATCTAAGAAATGCATTAAATCGCAATCATTGCGATGCATATTTCCCACACCCTTTGTTATGTCATGTACACTTAAAGTTAAAATTTAAACTGTTTAACTAAAACAATGAAGTTTCAGAAATTTTGTAAATAGCCTGTAAATAATATGAACAAAAGGTATTTTTGTGTAATAATACTTCTGTACTTAACTTAAATGCGGATTTCATTTTTTTTCTTTTCCGCTTTATGTTTTATTTAAAGTTACAAAAATTGTATTTCTGAGTTTATGGCTTATTAAAAAATATTGACCCTCACAACAAATACAGGGTGATTCAGCTCGTCGGTGACAAACTTTAAGGATCGATAGAGCACACCTAGACGAACATTTTTGAATAGGGAATGTAGGGTCCCTGACGCGATGGTAAGGCGCTAGGCGCTTTCGAAAATTTGGGTGCCGAAATTCGAAACGTCATAAAAACTAGGGAAATGGTTAGATTTTCTTGCTTGTTGCGTCGAAATGATTCTGTTTGTTTAGACTTTCTTCAGTACCAATTTGATAAGCGTATCTCTTAAAACATGGATAGGGGGCGCTGCAGACTTTGGAGAGCTAGACAACAACTTTAAGCCCGTTATTTTGATAATTTAACACATGCTCGCCAAAGTTTATACTCTAACTTAAAGTTTGAACCCAAAAGTAGAGCCCTGCAAAAAGCGTAAGAGCCGGAATAAAATGTCAAAGTACAGGGTGGTCGAAACTCGAAGGCTCCTAAGAGATAAACAAACAGATTTCTTGACTTATGGCATGCATTTTCATGATTCTGTTTGCTGGGGCTCTCTGAAACTCAGTTGAACGGTACAAAAAGAAACATCGATAGGGGGCGCTTTGGGCAAAAAACATAATTCGTTGACATTTCGGACGCTAACTGGAAACGGGGCGCTACGATCAGTTAGAAACAAAACAAGAGAGTAATTTACTTATCATAAGAAGCTATTAAAACTGCAGTTTGTTTTTTTTTTTTAACAAACATAGCTGGTTTCAATCATGCACAATGCGCGCAATAAAATTTACATAAGGTGCTTTTTGCTGATTTATGCAAAAGATATCGTACCATATCGATATGCAAAAGATACGTAATGCGTAGACGACAACGCGAGATGACGTAGTTGTATGCGCAGACACGTCTTTTGAACGTGCGGTACCTACTTAAGCTTCGGGTTACTTGTCTGCAGATCGGTAGTAGGATGGAACGGTACACAAACTCTGAATTGGCTGACATGCATTTGGCGTATGGCGCTGCTGGTTGTAATGGACGAGCCGCTCAGCGGTTGTACGCCGAGCGTTACCCCAACAGGCAAATCCCCTGCCATGCCTTCTTCGCTCGAGTACACCAGAGGTTGTCCACAACGGGATCTTTCGATGGAGGCAGGCCTGAACGGGAGCGATCAGTGAGCACCCCCGACAACGAAGAGGCTGTGCTTAACCTGGTTGAGGACAACCCAGGTCTTAGCACGAGAGATATCGCCAGACATGTTGGCATTTCGCAAGCAACTGCGTGGCACATCTTACGTTCCCGGAATCTGCACCCCTACCACATCCAGCGGGTGCAGTTGCTCAGAGAGCAGGATTTTGGCCCTCGAGTGGAATTCTCAAGATGGTACTTGGCGATGAGATCCAGGGATCCCCGTTTTGTAAACAGCATTTTGTTTACGGACGAGTCCACCTTCAGCCGGGAGGGAATGTGGAACGCCCACAACAGTCATGTGTGGTGTGATGAAAATCCACATGAAACCAGAAGCCGAGCAGCCCAGGAGCGTTTCTCAGTAAATGTGTGGGCCGGCATTCTGGGGGATTGCCTCATTGGCCCTTATTTGTTACCTGAACGGCTGACAGGTGGAAATTACCTGATTTTCCTGGATCAAGTGCTGCCGCAGCTTCTGGAGGAGGCGCACGTACCCGAAGGTTCGCGTCGCCAGATGTGGTTCCAGCACGATGGAGCTCCGGCCCATTACACGAACGACGTGCGTCTCCATCTAAACGCAAGGTATGGCCAGCGGTGGATCGGGCGTGGGGGTCCAGTTCACTGGCCTGCCCGATCACCAGACCTCACCTGCTTGGATTTCTTCCTTTGGGGTTACCTGAAGGCCGAGGTATACCATACACCTGTCAGCAGTGCTGAAGAACTTGTGGCGCGCATTGTGACAGCTGCAGGGCAGATCAGAGATACTCCTGGCATTGTTGGAAACACACACTCCTCAATGCGACGGAGGTGCGAAGCCTGCATCATGGCCCAAGGTCGAAATTTCGAGCATCTACTGTAGTGTTATTTTTTGTAAATAAATTTCCAGTATTATTGATGTTTTTGGTCTAAATTTATTCAGAAGTGTTGAGCAGAGGTAGAAAATGTGTTTTCATTATTACTAACTGATCGTAGCGCCCCGTTTCCAGTTAGCGTCCGAAATGTCAACGAATTATGTTTTTTGCCCAAAGCGCCCCCTATCGATGTTTCTTTTTGTACCGTTCAACTGAGTTTCAGAGAGCCCCAGCAAACAGAATCATGAAAATGCATGCCATAAGTCAAGAAATCTGTTTGTTTATCTCTTAGAAGCCTTCGAGTTTCGACCACCCTGTACTTTGACATTTTATTCCGGCTCTTACGCTTTTTGCAGGGCTCTACTTTTGGGTTCAAACTTTAAGTTAGAGTATAAACTTTGGCGAGCATGTGTTAAATTATCAAAATAACGGGCTTAAAGTTGTTGTCTAGCTCTCCAAAGTCTGCAGCGCCCCCTATCCATGTTTTAAGAGATACGCTTATCAAATTGGTACTGAAGAAAGTCTAAACAAACAGAATCATTTCGACGCAACAAGCAAGAAAATCTAACCATTTCCCTAGTTTTTATGACGTTTCGAATTTCGGCACCCAAATTTTCGAAAGCGCCTAGCGCCTTACCATCGCGTCAGGGACCCTACATTCCCTATTCAAAAATGTTCGTCTAGGTGTGCTCTATCGATCCTTAAAGTTTGTCACCGACGAGCTGAATCACCCTGTATATTTTTTAAGAATTGGTACTGTGGTAAGTTGATACAAATATTTAATTGACCTGTGGCGAAGGTAAATTGACCTATAAGTCATTCAAGAGCAAGTTCTGGTTTCCTAAGTAATTTTTATTGGGTAGGTGAGTTATCATTTATTTTTTATTCTTTGTATAATTTTATTTACTTTCATTTATGCTTTTGGTTAAATATTGCTTTTTTTTTAAAAAAAATTTTGTAAATTTTCAAGATTTAAAAGTTACGTTAGCTATTTTTTACTTGCTATACAAAAGTGTCTAACTGCTATTCAAAACTGACTTTGTATAGCAGTTACTGCTATGCAACTTTCTTTTTCTAAATCGACCCCTGATACCTATTGAATGATATTTTAAAATTATGTAACGAAAACGTTTAAAAAATTATCTCTAATCAAATTATTACATCCTGCAATTTTTATTTATTTATTATTATTTTTAAAACTTTAATTTCCATAGAAAAAAAATCTTCATTTACATTGATGCCGATAGATGGCATCAAAACATAGTTGAAATCAGCCCACAGAGAATAGTCGATAAAAATACTGTTGACTGTTTACTTGAGAGTCGTTTATTTTTTTTTAATTTTGTAAACTTCCTTTTATAAATGTTAATGAAAGAGAAAAATGTATTTGAAAATATATTTAAAGGATTTAATACACCTTTAAAAATATTTTAAATTCAGAATAGATTTTTAGCTCCCTTTTTTTTAATGAATCACTCAGAATTTTTCATTTGTTTCTAGATTTGAAATTTGTGTTTTTGAATGGTAATGACAAAGCTTTCGTTTGTTTATAGTGTTTATAATAGTTTATTTTTAATTTGGAACTTAATGAATTATAATTAGATATGATATACATGTTTTATAGGAAAATATTCGGAACAAACATTATTTCAAATAGAAGAAATTATCATTTAGTTTTCATAATTTAGCATATGTTTTCCATTAAGCCTAACATGGCGTTTAGTTACTATCAATTCGGAGATTAGAATGGTTTGTACCGGACTGGTTACCTACACTTTCTTCCATTCAGATTTTATTATAAGTAGATTGTAGCAAACGTGTAAGCAAATACTCTTTTATATTAGGATTTCTTTCTCATTATGCACAATATTATTGTTTATATATATATATATATATATATATTACAAAAACTAATCTAATAGTTATATTCAATTTTCATCCACGCGCAGTTAATACTATACGAAATATACATAAAATACGTCACATAATTTTGTGAATTTTTTAAAGAATTATTTTAAATAATTTATGATAATGCATATTGAGGTAATCATTTAATTTCAATCGAAGTCCAAGATTTTATAGCCGCAATTTTTCAAAAGCTACTTTAGGCCAAATGTAATTTTTTCCCTTTTTTCTTTTCTTTATATACAGGGTGTCCAGCAAATAACACCCTGATTTCAAAATTAAATTTCTCAAAAACAAAGATCAATAGAATTATGCAGTAAACGGTTTGTTTATCAGGTAAGCTGTAAAAATCTTATGCAAAAGTTTCGAACGGTAAATATTTTGAAAAGATTGTGTTCTGATTGCAAAGAATGCTTTGATTTGACATTTTTCTTGCTTTAGATTGCTGCCAGAGAATGTGTTTTTCGGCTTAAAGTGTCATATTTCATAGTTTTTTTTTAATTAAATTTTTGAAATTTCGAAATTCTAAAAATGTACTTCGAAAAATCTTTAAAATATTGCACTGTAAGCTGAAAAATTATTTCTCTGCAGGCAATCTAAAACAAGAAAAATGTCAAATCAAAGCATTCTATGCAATCAGAATGCAATTTTTTCAAAATATTCACTGTTTGAAATTTCTGTATAAGATTTTTACAGCTTACCTAATGAAAAAACCGTCTACCGCATATTACTATCGATCTCTGTTTTTGAGAAATTTAATTTTGAAATCAGGGTGTTATTTGCTGGACACCCTGTATGTATAAAAGAATGTAAATGACAACAATGCTTTTTACAATGTAAAAGAATCTTTGCAAAAATTGTAAAAGACATTGTTGTCACTTAATGCTTTTTTAATAAATAAAAATAATATAAAAGAAAAATTACCTGCGTACCAAACGTAGCTTTTGGAAAAATCTGACAACAAAGCTACGAATTTATATTGAAATTAAATAGGAATATCTCAATATACATTATTGAAAATAATTCCAACACATTTGAAAAATTGTAAAAAATTTTATGATGTATTCGTATATATTTCATTAAGTATTAACTACTCTTGGCTAAAAATTTAATACGACTGCTAGAGTATTATTATTATTTTTTTTATAAAGACAATAATAATATTTAAAAAAATAATTCTAAAAAACCATTGCATAATGAGAAAATTTCTCAAATATGAAGAATTTGCTTACATGTTTACTACAGGTCAAATGTAAAATGCAATATGTGTTCCATTTAAAAATTAATATGACTATCAAATTTGTAAATAAAAAATGCTATATTCTCAGCTTTATATTTTTATGTAGATGTGTAGTTTAAAGATATATATATATATATAACAAAGGGAAATTTCTTATTTAAAGAAAGATCTTATTTCTATTTTTAATGCAAACTTTCTTTTAATCGAAAAGTATAAGAATTTTAGTTTTAGAAATGAATATTTATCGTTTCGTTAAAAAAAATATGATTTAAAAAGATTCGAAAGTACACGTATTTCTTGAAAAGAGAAATTTTCTGTAAAATAAACTTTATTTGAAAAGTAACGTAAATTTTGAGATCGAAAAGGAATGTAATAATTTTTAAATAAGAAAGAATGACTGCTTGAATTGTAAAAATTTAAAGTAATTCCACACAAATACTGTTAGAATTTGAAATGTTTTAAAGTCTAGCATTTCAGTTTATTTTAATTTTATTAGTTTTCTTAAAATTACAAAATATCGTATTTTACTTTAAAAATAAATGTAACTAGCCATTGAGAAAATATCTCTTAAATAGGATAGTAAGACAGGAATTTTCAAGAAGTAAGGTTTTAAATTAAAACTTTAGAAGAAAAAAATCTATATATATATATATATATTATTTTCTTAACTTCTCCTTCGAGATATTTCCTTTTTATTATCCTAAATTATAGGCATATTCACTAATTTTCTATTCTTTAATAATACCTATCATTAATGCTATTAAATTCTTCTCTAATTATTTATTATCTACTCATTTTACTTAAATATAAAGCTTCTAGCTTATTCCTATATTCCATAATCATTTTGGACCAATTTCTATTATTTAGTGTGAATTTGAATGTTTTTTTTAAAACCTTTTCTTTTTTTTACTCATTTATTCTGGGATCTTTCGCGCGTTAGGATATTTTTTACTCGTAATGTTTTTTGGCCCTTTTGACAGAACTCTTTGTCGAATTATTCTCATTGGACTTTCATACGTGACGCTTTGTTTCAGACGCATGGAACTTCATGAATTGTATTACTGGGAGGTTGATCAAAAAGCAGATGCACTCGCTGAAAAGAGGGAATTCGTTCGATTTTCCACTTCCGATTTTCCTCAACTGTCTGAAAGCTCTTATATGACAACAGCTTTTCTTTCTAACTCCTTCTAAAATCAACATAACATCAATACTTGAGCTTTATAATTATAGTTGGAATTGTGTTGGACGATGTTTTGCTAATAAAGAATAAAAACTTAAGGAGACGCCTTATTTTTTTCATGGAGAAACTCCTAGTCAAATTTATTCCACTGACTATGTGTTCACTTCACGATCTGTATTAACTTGGGCAAGGTGTCGATCTTCAACGGACAAGGGTTCATATATGACTGAAAGGAATTACAACGCATTCGAGTGAATGTTTACATATTCTATGTGCTAAACAAATCATGTATATGTGTAAAATGTTTGTACTTTCGGTTAAAATAAATAAGAAAATCTAACTATGTTTTGGTAAAAATGTCTGAAAATATCCATATTTAAAATGTATGAAAATGTTTTATAAAAAATGTATTTTTAATTTAGTATTGGAAAGTTTTGAAAAATTCAAAAATATGCCTATGAAATTACGAATTTTAGAGTGCCTGAAAAAAAAAAAACTAATTTCAAACACAATTTTACAACTGAAAGAGTAGTAAATAAGATCGAAAATATTTGCGAGTTTATTAACCGCTTTGCGACGGGAGTCTTTTACGAAATTTTTAATGTTTTGTCACCGGTTTTTAAAAACAGAAATTTGTACCTTTTCAAATCGAGAAAATGCTCCGATTACATAAGGCAAATTTTACAGTAAAATTTTTCTGGTGGGGATAAACAAGAATTCTCAAGCCTTTTTGTGGCACGTATACGTGTCGATCTTCCCCAAGGGGTTAAAGAAAAAAAAAGAGTACTTTTATAAGTTATTGTTTAAAATTTTCCATAAACATAAAAAACAATACACATTTTTATTACTTATTTAAAAAAATGTTTAGCTCTGGTCTGACGAACAATATTATCCTCTTCAGTACCAAAGCTGAAAATACAAATACAATACAAATATACAATAATACAAATATTTACTCAATGTTTTTTCCCGAACAAAATGACATTGTAAATGACAAAAAAATATATTTTCGTAAATCGATCCTTTAGGCGCTTAGTAATTTAGGTTAAAAATATGGATCTAAAACTAAAAATTCCCTTAAAACATCAATTTAATTCCCATTAACCTAAATTAATGTAATCACAAATTTAAGAACTTTAAACAAATAAATAATAATTTACAAATCCTCAAAAAAAAAAAAAAAAATCTTGAAAATTATTTAAGTTAAATACTTATGAAAACTTATCAATTGCTTTATCACACTATCTTTTGGGCATTTTTAGGCATTTTGCAAGCTAAGATGAAAATAACATTTATTTTATGAGGGATTCAGCTTAAATGCAGGCATTTGTTCGTTTGTTTTTAATGCAAAAACATTCAGTTGTTAAGAAGTAATGAAAAAAAAAAAATCGAACATTTTAGTTTTTATAAGTAAGAGAACAGAGGTCCCCGAATGGGGACCCATGGATCGAAGAGGTTAAATGTGTAGTTATAAATGAAATGTATTTTAAAACTATATAATTATAAATTTTGTTTTTAAAAAATGAATTAAAAAATTTAAATTTAGTGAAATTAAAAACATATGTAAATTTACTACGCCAGTATTTTTTTCAGTTACCATAAAAAAAAGCACAATTAAAAAAAAAAAAACTTTTTGAACATGGTTTGCAATTTTAATTGTAAGGAAGAAAAAAAAAAAAGAAAAATACTATTGAGATTCAGAAAATTGTTTATAATCTTATGTGATGTATTTTATCTTAAGGGGTTGCCTTCATATAAAAATGCACCAACTTTATTTTCTTAAATAGTAACACTCAATTCTCAAATTTAAATCTGATAATCACGTTACTTGGTACGAAAAAATATAATAAAATAAAGTAAAATAAAATAAATAAACTGTGGTTGGCACTTATGCTCCCAGATTAAAAAAAATTTGGGTCAATCCATTTCAAGTGGTCCAGAAAATATTTTTTTTGGTCGCTCGACCATTTTTAAAAAATCTGAAATTTTTTGTACAACAACCCTAACATGACGGAAGTTCAAAATGACCGTTCTTTTAATTTTACTATTTTTTGTGTGTGCATGGCGCCCATCTTTGTTTCATCGTGTGCAGCGATTTTCTCAGATACTAGGATCCACAAAATTGTAAATATCTCGTCTTCTATTTTCCCAATTGAAATGGGGTTTGCAGCATTTTGTTCAGAATAAAATAGGCTAAATATACAGTGATAGAAAATTTTTGAAAAATAAATTTTTACAGGTGAAATTTTAGCACAAAATGTACGATTTTTTCCAAAATCTATCCGTTTGCAAGAGGAAAATTTTCATGCAAGAGCAACTGTCAACCTTACACAATTTTTTCTACAAATAGTTCAAAAGTACGTGTACTCATACACCAAGTCCCAGATCTGGGAGTTAATTTCTCTTTGCGAAAAAAATTCCGAAATTTGTCAAAAATTTCAAAAATCGCACTTTTTAGGCTTTGATATCTCTGGTGGGGCACGAGATAAAAATTTGAAATTTTGGCCTGTGATAGTATTATGTAGTAGTGTTATGTACAAAAAATTTCAAGTAGGAGATTTGACTACAAGCTGAGATATGACATGGAAAATATGTGAAAACAATACTGTCAAACTATTGTAAACCTACTATGTAATTGTTCAACAAGACTGTCAACCTTGCACAATTTTTTCTACAAATAGGTCAGAATTGCGTGTACTCATACGCCAAGTCCCATATCTGGGAAATGATTTCTCTTTCCGAAAAAAATTCCAAATTCGTCTAAAATTTCAAAAATTGCACTTTTTAGGCTTTGATATCTCTGGTGGAGCACAAAATAAAAATCTGAAATTCTGGCCTTTGATAGTATTATGTAGTAGTGTTATGTACAAAAAATTTCAAGAAGGAGATTTGACTACAAGCTGAGATACGGTGATTAAAGAAATGTGAAGAAATGCTATTACGAGTACATCAGGAGAAATGAGATTAGTCTCTTTTATTACAATATTTACCCAGAAAATATCGTTTGTTGAAAACAGTTAAATAATAAGCATTTAATGTACAAAATACTATATATGCTCAACAAGGAGCTTAACAATATTTACGAGAGATGTTATGAGTTCGACCAGTTATCGTTATCAGTCCATCAGGCTGTTCTTTCTAAAAATTTTATTTGAAGCCCCCCAAGTCTTCTCATCCCTTGTTAACTTGAATGAAATTCTCTAGGTTTAATAATTGAAGCCATGTCAACTCGATCAGTTGCAATTCATTGTCTGTAATTTACTTTTCCTGAAATGTGTTCCGAGTAAAATTGTTGCAATAGCATTTCTAGTAGATTTGTTCATCTGAACAAATAGTGTATTGGCTTAGCATACATTCTAAATTGTTTAAATCACACAGAAGCATTTGAAAAAGATATTTGTAACTAACATTTAACTTTGTACCATAAATAATTAATTTAAAATTTTGGAGGTATGAACAATTACATAGTATGTTACAATAGTTTGGCAGTATTGTTTTCACATATTGTCCATGTCATATCTCAGCTTGTAGTCAAATCTCCTTCTTGAAATTTTTTGTACATAACACTACTACACAATACTATCAAAGGCCAGAATTTCAGATTTTTATCTCGTGCTCCACCCGAGATATCAAAGCCTAAAAGTGCGATTTTTGAAATTATCGACGAATTTCGGAATTTTTTTTCGCAAAGAGAAATCATTTCCCAGATCTGGAACTTGGTGTATGGGTACACGCACTTTTGACTTATTTGTACAAAAAATTGTGTGCGGTTGACAGTTTCCTTTGCAAGAAAATTTCGCTCTTGCAAACGGATAGATTTTGGAAAAAATCGTAAATTTTGTGCTAAAATTTCACTTGTAAAAATTTATTTTTCAAAATTTTTCTTACACTGTATATTTAGCCTATTTTATTCTGAAGAAAATGCTGCAAACCCCATTTCAATTGGGAAAATAGAATACGAGATATTTACAATTTTGTGTATCCTAATCTGAGAAAATCGCTGCACACGATGAAACAAAGATGGCCGCCATGCACAAACAAAAAATAGTAGAATTAAAATAACGGTCATTTTGAACTTTCATCATGTTAGGGTTGTTGTCCAAAAAATTTCAGATTTTTTAAAAATAGTCGAGCGACCAGTGCTGGACCACTTGAAATGGATTGACCCTTTTGAAGATTTTACAATCTCTAATATAATTTTTTTTACATTTTTTTAATAATATAATATTTGTGACATTAACCAGCATAAAAAGTTGGTCTGTTTGAAAAATAAATTTGCCAAAACACAACTTAATGGGTATTTTTTTCACTTCCCAACAAAGTTGAAAAATGCTTCTGCATTCTGTTTATCTGTTCGACTGTCCACGCTCGAACTCCCGTAAATATACTCGGATTTTCATGCAATTGATAAAGTTTATTTAGAGTCACCAAAGCAGTTTAGTATTGCATATAAAGTATGCACGTTTAACCTCCTCAGTCCTGATGTCGCCTGGAGGAGACACTAAATAACAGCCTTTAAATTAACATAGATGCTTCTAGAATTACTAAATTTACTTTTAGATTTTTTTTATTAAACATGTGGATATCGTAAGAATCGGTATATAGGCTGATATAACTTTGAAAATGTTGTATAGAGATTTTTGTGGTGCCTCGTAATATTTGTGTCAGGACTGAGGAGGTTAATGGTTCATTCACAGAAACACTCAAAAGAATTCGATTACATAAGGGTTATAGGAAAAAATAGTTTTCAGAGTATTTTAATGACATTATGCTATTTGGAATAAATTGAAACTGGCATAAATCTGTGAATTTCGCAACGATCATATTAAATAGAGCATTCATAGCATTTGTTATTAATTTACAGGAACGCACAAAAGAAATCGGTTACAATATTGTCTTTGCGTAATAATCGCTAGAGCGTACGTTTTAAAATTCGGTATTAGCTTTTAAATTTAATTATTTTTTTGCATGTTACTCATTATATATAAATTCTATACGTCATATACAGGCCTGCACAAACGTACCATTCTCCTTATTAGAGGAAATTGCTGAAGGGAAATTTTCAACTGAAGTATACATATCTCTTGTGAACTAAATTTTGGAATGCATATTGTTTATATATATATATATATATATATATATATATATATATATCTAATTTATATACATATCTGCTAAAACATTCAAGCAATTTTCAGATTGTAGATGGGAACAGCTGAAATTTGACTTTGAAATACGTTATACAATTTACGTTATACAATACGTCATACTATTTCCATTATATGAAATGAGACGTAATATTTTAATTTTTTAAACGGTGCAATTTTGTTACATTATTCTGAAGATCTTAGAATACTAATAGATGAAACCATACATTAATACTTTTATTCAGCCGTGAGTTTACCTAGTACTTTTATTATACGCCAGTATTTAACTAAAATTTATAGCTGAAGCACTCTTAAAACTACTGAAATTACATTGTCAGAAATTATCATCCATAGCTCCCATGTATTCAATTTTTTGCGTGGCCCTGTATATCACTTTATCTATCTCCTCCAATTATTTCTTAGTAGATTGAATGCAGTTCAACATAAAAAAGGATAACTTATTTAAAAAACATCTTTAAGTAATTTACGCTCATATTCAGTAATGTTTGAGAGCTCTTTTGTGTAGCTCTGCATATCAGATATAGCATTTGTTCCCATCATATAATATGCATTGATTTAGTGAAACTTAAAAGTGCATATCATAAATTAAAATGCATTTCTTCAATCCATCAACCATCATCGACTACATATACAGTACTTCGAAAAGCACATACTGTTTGAAATCTTTTGTGTGTCCCTGTAAATGCTTTGCACTTCGAATTAAGCATGATTATGTCGGTAACTTATTTTAAGCATCAGTGACAAACATAAATATTATTATATGTGAAATAGTTTTATATAGTTAAAATATGTCGAATAATCGTAAATAAATCGAATTCTTTTGTGTGGCCCTGTAAATGAATAATAGCTATTTTTTTCACCGCATATTTTACAGAATGCTTATTTTAGTATACACTTTATGTTTGACAGGGTGTAACATCTTTAAAATTCATTTGAAACTATTTTTCCCATAGGTCGTAATCTAACGGTAAAATTTTGATTGTCCCTTTGAAAGTACTAATCATGTTAGAAACTTCATTTGAAACAGGACTCGTGCTAGGCACGTCCAAAAATTTCAGGACAATCTGACTATATTTACGGGAATTAGAGCGCAGACAGACGGCCAGACAAACCGAAATTATAAACACTTTTCAATTTTGTCGAAAAGTGTTAAAAATATTAAAAACTATTCAAAAAAAAAAAAAAAAAAAAAAAAAAAAAAAACTTTCTAATTTCAAAAGTCCTATGTGTTGAAAGCACAATATATTTTTTGATAAAATTTACACAAGAACTTAACCACTTGACTGATTTACCCGAACGTCGTACGGACAAAAAGAGTTCGCTTCATCCAGTACTTAAAGCTTATTGATACCATTAATTTTCTTAATTGCAATTTTATGCTATTTAACGGCAAAAATGTTTTGACTAAACATTAAGAGCATTTTAGCTAAAAAAGTGCTGTTTATCTCATATTTTCTTTTTTATTGTATGTAAAATTGAATCGGTTAAGGGGTTAAATTGGCTGTGCTGTCCATGGTTGCAAATATCATTTTACCTTTCACTAAGTATACTGGGTGATCCAAAAGTCAGAACGAACTTTAAAAATGAATAATTTGAAAACGAATCAAGATACAAAGATATGGTTTTCACCAAACGGATGGAAAAGAAACCGGGTTTTGTATGGTAACGAAAAAATGTAGTTCTGTTGGCGACCAACGGCATCACTAGCAGCACTGAAAGATGCCATCCGCCAAAATGTGTCTGCGACAACGCAAGAAATGCTACTAAATGCTGTGAATGGTGAGTTGCTTCGTCTCACAGCTGTACTTATGAATGATGGTCCGCACATTGAACATTTAATGTAGTACTAATTAACTGTAATTAAGATGACTTGTTAGTTGTCAACATTTTTTCATTTGCAAATCATCTTTTGGTGTAATAAAACACTATAGCGCCATTTGGTGGTCACCAAGAAAACTTTTTTTTCGTTGCCGCACAAAATCCGGTTTCTTTTCCATCCATTCAGTGCAAACTGTATCTTTGTATCTTGATTCTTTTCGAATTATTCAATTTTAAAGTTCGTCCTGACTTTTGGATCCCCCGGTATATGTACACTGTTAAAAAGAACACTGTTGTAAATAATAGAAAGAAGCTACATTAATTCCGAGACCTTTCGGTCGCAAACGTGATAGTTTTACTATTCCTTGAGAGTTATTATTGTAGAGTTAAGCGAAAAAATCTAATTGGAGGCACGAACTGAAATTTTGAATGTTAGAAACGCCTAGAAATTGATTTCGGTTAAAAGTTTTATAGATTGCGGTACATATTTTTTTTTTTTAAAGTCAGTTTTGTAATTTTTATTCGGAAAAATTAATATTTAAAATAACTACTAATGTTGCTGGCAACTTTGCTGCCAGCAGTTCTTGTCTTAAAAATTGCAGTAAAATTAGATGTAATAAAAAATTTACATCTAATTTTACTGCAATTTTTACGGCAAAAACTGCTGGCAACATTGCTGCCAGCAGTTTTTGCCGTAAATTTAATGGATTTTTTTTTACAATGTAGGTTTTGAGATATGTTGTTTAATTATATATACAGCACAGTCTTGCTTTTCTGTTTAAGAATGATTTCCACATTAAGCATTTAAAATGTTAATTTCGTATAATTATGGAACTACTTCACTAAATGACTTCTCATTTATTACCTTCAAGAAAAAGAAAAAAAAAATCGCAAAATTTTGCGTTCTAAACAATACGAAAAATATCCTTTTCTTCGTATCTTTGTATACGATCCATAGATTCGTACATATATATATATATATATATATTACATAGTGTGCTAAAACTTAGTTCAGTTAAACGTATAGCAGTATATCACAATTGAAATTTCCTATTCGGGAAGTTCCGTAGATAAACGGAAATGCACTTGAGATTTATTGTGTAATCCTATGTATGATCTAAAGAGTGTCACCAAATAATATAGAAAAAACAGTTCAATTTTAAAATGCCAACCTCAACGGAAAACACATTTATATCAATTATTCTACATAAGCAATATCGTAGCCAATTATTTTTATGTGTCCCTGTAAATGGCCGATAATTTATATGCACAGCAGATTCTATACAGTAAAATATTTGTAGTACACCAAAATAGTATATGAAAAATTCCATGTATTTAAAATCGTGCTATAACATTAAAATACACAGCAAACGATTATTCTCCACAGGTTGTAAGTAAAGGAATTCGTTTAAGTGTCTCTGTAAATGTATCGAAAATGCTACACTCTACATTTTCAATACTGAACAAGCTACCGTAAACACCAATAACATATATCATTTCCATGGCAAAATGATTATATCTACTCGAGAGAGTCCACGGACAGACAGAAAAACAGAATTCACAAACACTTGTCAACAGTGCTAAAAAGTGGAAAAAAAAGGCCAAATATGATGTCGCAATTATTAATAAAAAGAATATTGCCCAGACAAACTGATAACATTGAGCTCACAGGCTACGCATACTAATTGTACATTACAGCCTTAAATTTTCAAGGGTTAATTCTGTTCCAAAAAAAAAAAAAAATTAAGAAGGGGAAACAGCTCTCACCTTTCCCCCTTTTTATACTTAATCATTAAACCTCCTAAACTATCAAAGACATGCTTTATCATATAAAAATCTATATCCAAAATTCAGAGCAAATCAGATAATTCTTAATAAAAACCCATTTAGCATTTATATAATTTAAGAGGAGTTACCCCCCTCTTTTATACTTAACCATTAAATTTCCAAAAGTGTTCAGAGATTTGAACGAAATCTGACAATTCTGCTTGAAAAACCTATTAATATAAATTAACGGGAGGGGCATTAGAACACCTCTTCCCTCTGTTTATACTTATTCAATGAACACCTAATAACAGTCACGGAATCGCCTCATCAGAATGATCCTATATCTAAATTTTGAACGAAAACTTAATTCTGCATGAAAAACCCATTTATATCAATTAAGGGGAGGGGCATGAGTCCCCCGTTCCCCCTCTTATACATATCGAATGAACTCCAAAACTAATATGGGAAGCGCCTTGTCAGGATATACCTATATACAAAATTTCAAGCGGATCGGATATTTTTATCATGAGTTATCGAGAATACAGAACGGGCGTGCACATAAGCTCTCAGGCTATGATAGCCTGTGAGCTAAAAATTTCAAAATGCGATACAACTTCTTTATGATGATAACTCAAAGATTTTTTTAAAACATGTCACGAATCAAAACATAATTCCTAATCGAATGGCAGCTTTAGCTTTTATTTACGATAAGATAACAATTATAGTGTATGTGATGTTTTCTCTCCCTTTCTCTCTATTTAGGCCGGCTGTACAATAATTTCATAAAAAACAGTATGCCTACCTTTATTCGAAGCAAATTATTCATAATAAAGTCGCGATAAAGATGTCATTAAACCCGGAATAATATCTTCTTTACGAATATGAGTGCAAGTTTTGGAAATGCAGGTAAATGCAGGTAATTTACATGTTAATAATTCAACCTACTATCTTAGTGGAACGATGAGATTCATTTTTGACGCGTTACTTGGTTTCGTTATTTCAAATGAAACAGAATATTATATAGGCTATGTAATTTTTCTTAAATATACATAGAGTTATAAAAGGAAATACGTTAGGTGATAATCTATACATTTAGTGAAGGGTATTATTTCACTCTTTGTATCAGACTCATTCATTCAATTTTTAAACATTTTGATATCATATTTGATCTTTTTTTTTACCTGATGTTACCAAATAAGAAATCATTTGGTGAAGTAGTTTTGAAATTATGCGAATGTAAAATTATAAACGCCTAATGTTAAAATAATTCTTAAAAGTCAAAGCAAAATAAACGACGATGTATACATATTTTTTAAGCATACACTGTAAAAAAAATCTGTAAAGTTACTAGGATTTTTCTAGTAGACTTGTATTCCAAGAACTTTTCATGTAATGATAACAGCAAAAACTCATATAACCTTCCTCGGTTACATGAAATTTTAGCGTTATAATTTAATAGTTTTAATTTAAAAAATAAAATAAAAATTCAAGTTTATTTATTTATATTTTTAAATTAGTGAATGATGAAAGCAGTTCAGAATTAATTTTGTAAATTATCATGTCCGATAAGAAACTGAAATATATTTGACGAAAGCTACAATATTATAATCAAATCTTATAATTTGTATTACAATTGAACTTTGATAGGTCATAGCTGATACAGTTTATGAAACAATGAATATTTTTCATATTTTGTTATTTATTCCTGCTTCATTTTTGTACCGATTTCTACATATTGTTTGCCAAAAATTTCTATCATTTACCATTATCAATAATATAGGAAAAACTATCGTTACCATAAACAAGCTTTAACTCCATTTAAATATCCTTTAAATATCCTTAATAATTCTTCTAGTTTTCATGAATTGGTTTTTCCGTTATCGAATTTAATTAGTATTTAAAAAGCTTAGGTATTACAATAAACAATCTTTGTTGCAAGAAAAATGGCTATCTATGTATTTACATCATAAATCAACCATCATAGCATCATTATTTCCTAATTTTCTTTTAAAAAATATAGAACTGTGAGTTTTTTAAATAATATTGTAAGAGAACTAGGTTTTCTAGAATTTCATCGAGTAAAAAAAAAAAGGTTTAACAATGTTTTATGCAGTATTACATATGAATATCAACCGATTAAAAGTGTACAATGTTCTCTGTATAATGTTCCAATCTTATGCTTCTATTTTTTATTCGAGAAGATGAAATTTAATAAATGGAAGTTTCCTGATAAAAGAGAATTTAGATATAGTATCATTTTTAGAAATCAAATTTTTTTTCAAAATAATTTATTTTTCTTTCATTTTACCTTTAAAAAGAAACTATAAATCATTCGTGTTATGTTTACATTTTAGTATAAACTATTACTGTTGATGTTCAACTATTTAAATAAAATACGTAGAATGTCATTCTGTTGGAATGAATATGACATTAATAATAAAAAAAATTCAAATGAAAGGACGGCTATGATCATAAAATTTTATTCCACTACAAAATCATAAGTTGAAGAAGGATCATATAAGAAATAAGACCATTTTAGGGTTCCATAATTAAAAATTGAAAAAGAAAATTCTATAAGATCATTCCTGGGTATGTCTGTCATATATATTTTTCTCATAAACTATGAAGCGTGGAAAGTTCAAATTTGGGAGGGGGGCAGGATAAAGTAATAAAGACTACCGACCCACATATTTACAACTTATTAAACATCCACAAATATATTTATGAAAAATGTAGAGGGGCTTATTAAGTTACTTGAAAAAATAATCTTCGCCTAGTATATCTTATGTGGAAAGAGTAAATTACTTGTGAAAGCTTTCGTAATGCTGAACTCAAAAATATTTTTATTTAAAATTTTAGGTAAGCGATACCGTTGAAACTGTTGAAGAAAAATATGTCCCCCTGAATCTATTTCCGAATATACAGAAACTAAAATTACCGTTGAAACTGTTGAAGAAAAATATGTCCCCCTGAATCTATTTCCGAATATACAGAAACTAAAATTAGGAAAAAAAATTAGAGATAGTAGACATTAATTAAAGCCTTGCTGGAAAATTATAGCGATTATCCTCGGTCACATTTTTCTGTTACACACAAATATTGCTAAAGGTACTTATCGTAGCAGAAGGATAAAAGTACTGCTTGTAAATATTTTCGAAGAAAATCGCCGGTATTTAACCGAATTAATCCTTAAAGATATGGACGGTATTGACATACACAATGACAGGGGCACGCATTCCATGAGCCATCGGCTTTTAAAGCCTATATAAAAATTTTTAAAGACAGATTTAAGTAATGCTATGCCGAATAGCAGTATAAAACTAATAAACGTCAAATTGTTAAAAATAGACTAATTTAATTAGAATTAATCACATAAATAATATGGGATTCGCGACTACACTGTAAAAAAAAAATTCAAGAGGTTACTAAAAATTTCTTAGTAAATTTGTATTCCACAGACTTTTTTAGTAACCATTACAAACTTTTTTTTTGCAAGTGAAACAAGCATTTCTTTTGTAAACTGAACAAAAGAATTTTTTGTATAACTAACTTAAAAATTTTTAGTATGAGCCACCAAGCAAATTTTAGTAATAGCTCCAAAATTATTTTTAATAACCATTACGTGCGCCCGAAGGGCAGGAGCTTCCTTCGAGCTGCATCCAGACTTCTGAAGCGGAAGATTTTCGGCAAAACCGCAATAGATGGCAACATCAAACATTCCTACCTGCTCCGATAGAATTTTCTTAAACCATTTATTAACGCGACACTACATACATTCGGGGCGTATTTGCGGTGGTAAGTTTCGAACCCGGGACCTTTTAGCCTGGAGTCCGTTACTATAACCACTATGCTATCAAAGCCACACCAACTGAGTTTTAGTAAGAGCTATTAAAAATGTAAAACTATTAACTCTATTCGTTGCTAACTTTTTTCTAGTAATTCTTACAGAATATTTTGTAACCGACTAAGATTACTAAAAATTTTTTAGTAATTACAAGGATAACTAAAGTTTTTTTAGTAGATCGACCTTTTTTTTTTACAGTGTACTTTCCATTCAGTGGATCTCTCAATATGCCTTCTGTGTCTTTAAAAGTTAATAAAAAAAAAATGGAAAAACGGGACACGGAGCAAGGTGGCGTTGCAATTTTGCGACGCCTTTTCGAAGTACGTTGAGAACAAGCCAAGTTTTAACTTTGAATAAGGATGTTTTTTTAGTTGCACTGTAAAAATAAAAGATTACTATACCACGCTAAATTTAATTTCATAAAATGCCAAATGAAATTTAATTATGTAGTTTTACTTTTATTGTCAGTATCAAATTAAATTCATCATAAAAAACAGATTGATTGAACAGAATAACCAGATTTGATATTATTTAAGCTTCATATCTCTTTGAACTTTTATTGTATAACCATTCACACTTTTGTAGTATATACGGCTATACTCAGTCCTATAGTGCATAATTTTTTACGAAGTCTTATTATTCTTTCAGCAACGATTTTTTTATCGTGCAGTTAATAATTCATACATTTATTGTACGGATCAATCTAAACATTAGTATTACTCACAATTGATTGTCTATTATTTAATTATGTTAACGAAGAAGTGGCTTTTGATGGACAATAACACAGATTCTTGTATTTGTCGAAGGATATGGTAAAATCATGCGACTTGTAAATTTTACAACTGAGTAAAAATGTGTTTAAGTAGACATTTGAGCACAAGACCTTGGAATTAACAACCAACTCTCTTTCAACTAATCTATTCTGGACAAATCCGAGATCCTGGATTTTAGTCTCGGCTGGACACATTTTTACTCAGTTGTAAAAATTATAACTCATACGATTTCTTATCTTCTTGATTTCTTTTTTGGTGATTTTCTCATATGATTTTATATGATACCAATTTGTTATATTGTGTTAAGATAATTAATCATGCTAGAATCCTTATTCAGTCTTTTTGATCAGGCTAGATCTGACTGAGTCTGAGAATTTCAGATTAAACTTCAGATTAAAACTTCAGATAGAAGATATTTTTGAATGCTGATGCTGACACATGCAGGGTTCAAACTTAAATTAACGTTACTCAAACACTTTAAATCAGGTTTTAAGCAACAAATGTTAATGAAATATAAGTATTATAATGTAATATTAATTGGACCCAAAATAAAGTACGTCTTAAATCAGTCCTGTCGACTATATTGAGATAATCGATGTGATTTACCAATACTCTAACAAGTAACATAACTATAGCTAGTAACGTAGTAGATACAAAGCTGGTTTAAAATACATGTTTGGGTGTGACTAGCTCCCAATTAAAAAGAAGGAAAAAAGCTTAAATTCTCCCCATGAGATATAAATGCATCTCTGTAATCTACTTATCTAATATCAAAGATAATTGTATATGCGGACGTAGGTGTTGTGTTGTTTGCGATGGATAGGAATGTCTGATAATTTGCCTCCCGATAGACGAAGACAAGCCTCTGTTTACCCAACACTCAGATTTCTGATTTTTTAATAATTGACCGAGTTAATTAATAAAATAAAAATCCTCATCAAACACTAAATAAGAAGCCTCGATTGTTCTCAACTCGCACACGTCACCCCTATCCACGATAAGCGCTGTTCTTTAAGCTGAATGAAAGGAAAAAAATTTCGTTTTTCTTCTGCTTAAAATTGCCATTGCCTGTGATTAGACTGTACTTTCGTGGTTCTAACGGTGTGTTTAACTGAAAAAAAAAATACATTTGCATCTGGATAGATGAAGACTGATCCTAACCGGATTTTTTTATAATCAACCGTGATATTAACTGTTTTTTTCAAGGAACAAACAGTAATTATTTTGTACGACAGACTGGCAACTAAAACATGATTATGTTTTCCCTGTCATTGCAGAAATGTGTGATATTTGCGGGGAGAACACATTCACTCTGAGGTAAGGCAGACGTGTGAAATTTTCTCTACGATAGCCATTTAAACTTCACTACTTATATTTGAATGACAATGAGTTGCAATGTCAAAGAATCACATAACGTCTAAAAATAATCTAAATGTGATAGTTACAGATACATATGTACGGCGGAAATAAGCAGCAAATCATTTAATAAAACTAAACTGAGAATCAAATATGTTGAATAATCAGCTGATAAAATATACCCATACTATTAACATAATTATGAAACTCGATCCTGTTTCATTAAAAAGGAATGGGATAAAATTTGACACGATTTCGACAGCAAAACACGAGTTCATTTCTAGATTAGTTGGTTGTGTTTATGACGGCCAATTATCAACACTTGGAACAAAAGCCCTACTTGTACGGGGTGCCCTCCGTGAGGGTCTTTCTAAGGGACCTAATCTGTATTTACGCAAAGAAATCCAAGGATTGAAAGAAACCACGGAAAACTCCCAACAATTACGCCGACGACCGTGATTGGATTCGAACCCAGCACTTGCCGTTTACAGTTTCCAGGGCAGAACCTCTCGGCTACTCATGGGATTAGAGTTATTTTTCTATCGATTATATATAAATACACCGTAAAAAAAAACTAAGAACGGATAAAGAAAGAGAAAGCGATTTCAAATCAACAGAAAAATTGTGTCAAAAATACTAGTATCGAGGATTATAAAGTAGTTTACAGCTCACTGAGTTCCATTAATATTGAGCAACCGGAAAGATTCATGTTGCTATTTTTTGATACAAAATGTAATCTTTAATTCATTCTCTAAATGGAATCGGGACAACGACTGCAGTAGATCGATTATAGAAAAGGGTATACTTACGTGGTAGAAATAGCATTTAAAGAAAAACGTGATAAATATATAACAAAATAGTTATTCTAGAATTGTAAATAAATGTTTACCTAAACTTGGATGAATAAACTTCGATATTTGTTTGTAAAAGAAAAGGCAATTGAAGAAAATGAATATAAACGAGCAAGACAAAGGGGAAAATAAAAATAGTGTACATGAGCTTGTAAAAAAAATAATTTGATATATGGTTGTTTATAGAAATATAATTGAAAAAAATTCGTATTGAAAGGTATATAAATATAAGAGCAGTGATAGTATGCATAAGTTGGTATACGAGAGTATGCGTATGTAATTTTAATGAAAAGTCACCTATAAATGTTTAACATTTAATTTAAACTAAAAATATGTACTAAAATAATTATTTTAGTACATATTTTTAGTATAATTTATGGAATTGTCATATTCATAATTATTTAATTTAAACATTATATAAAAACATAAATATATATCTTTTAAATGGTACGTTCATTATAAATATTGATTACATTCTTTTTTCATCTCAGTTTAAATCAGATTTATCTAAAATCTAGTCCACTTATTAAAAACTGTTGCGTTTAACTTTATAGGAAAAAGTAACCGAAATGACAGTCCATTAATTTCACTTATAGAAGTATACCACCAAGTATTCTTTTTTTCCAACAAAATTCCTTGTGTAAGATTTTATACATAGTCGTATAGCGAAATTTGCTGAAATAGCCGCATACATATTTATTCCCGAACACCAAAAATCTCAATACGAACCCTTACATTTCATTATTTAATTCTGTTTGCTTTATGCCATTCTCTACGAATAAAAGTTGTTAATAGTTCTATCCTCAAAACAAGATGATTGTCAGTTAAAACATGTTCAGAGACAATATCAGATAGGCGAAAGACCTTTTGATGATTAGGTGATATTTTTGCAAAAAGTGTTAAAATAATTATGTAGCACTAATTTCTGAACGAGAATAACACTGCTTATCAGAAAATTTATGCACATATCGTTTGCATGCCTTATTTAATATTCACGTAACAGCATAACATAATTTTTTAATTTCAAACAATTATCGGAAAGTAGGGTAAACTGAACATGTCATTATAAATCACCTTTTGACACTAGAATTTCACACATAATGTAATTTAACTTTGAGTACATATTCTGCACTTGTGTATAATCTATCAATTTAAATTCATGATTCAAAATTTTCAAATTATGTAAAGAATTTTTGCATTAATATCTTATACATAATTTGAAAATTATTAAGATCATTATATTATTATTATAAGATTAAATAGTAAGATTATTATACGAATTAAGATTATTTATAAGAATAAGAAATACGAAGATTTCAGACATTAGAAGCATTAAATTAAAAACGGTTTTATTTAACGACATTCACGAACTAAAAATTCTGGAATTTTTTTTAGGTAATAAAGCAAATTTTTTGACGGAGAATGGAGCCCCCTGAATAGTCCTATAGTACCAAGTATATATATAAGGTAAAAAAATAGATGAATTTTCAAATACGTATATATCTCCCTCTAAGTGTAATACAATGAACATTGTGGACCCCCCAAATATATTGATATATATGTATTTGTGTATATATATATCATCATCATCATCAACAACAATCGTTTTCGATCCACTGCTGGATGTAGGTCTCCCCCAGATTTTTCCAATGTTTCCTGTCTAGTGCTTTTGTCATCCAATTTACACCAGCCACTTTTCTAATTTCGTCACTCCATCTTACTTGTGGTCTTCTTCTTGGTCGTTTTACATCTCTGGGATACCATTGTAGTAAATTTGTGCTCCATCTATTGTCTTGACTTCTTGCAATGTGCCCAGCCCATTTCTATTTTAGCTGTTTGATTCTTTCAAGGATGTCAAAAACTTTTGTCTGATTTCTTATCCAGGTTATCCTCTTTCTGTCTCTTCTAGTTATGCCTAGCATACATCTTTCCATACTTCTTTGTGTTGTTTGTAGTCTTTGTATCATCCGTTTTGTTAGTGTCCATGTTTCTGCTCCATAAGTTAATGCAGGTAAAATACACTGATTAAACACTTTTCTTTTCAAACAAAGAGGCATATTACTCTTCAGAATAATACCGTTCTTCCCAAAAGCACTCCACCCATTTCTTATTCTTCTATTGATTTCATTCATGATACTATTATCCGATGATATTTCCTGTCCTAGGTACACATAACTTTGCACTTCTTTAATCTCAGTGTTCTTGTAGACAATTTTCTTTTTTGATGTAAATGAATTAAACATCACCTTAGTCTTTTCTAAATTTATTTTTAATCCCACATTGATGCTAGCTTCTGCAAGATCTTTTAGCATAATTTCCAATTCTTCAGGACTGTTACTGAAAATTACAATGTCGTCAGCGAACCGGAGATGACTTAAATATTTCCCATTTATTCTGATCCCTTTGTTTTCCCAATCCAGCTTCTTGAAGATATTTTCTAAGACAGCATTAAAAAGCTTAGGTGAAATGGAGTCTTCTTGTCTTACTCCTCTTCCGAGCTTGATCTTCGCTTTTCCTTTATTTAAACAGATGGTTGCTGTTGCTTTCTTGCAAATCTTCTTTATGATATTGATGTAAGGTTTGTCTATACCAATGTCCTCTAGAGATTCTACTACAGCTGATGTGTAAACGGAATCAAATGCTTTTTCATAATCAATAAAGGCAAGACAGAGAGTTAAATTATATTCTTTATGCTTTTCTATGAGTTCCCTTACTGTTTGGATATGATCCATTGTGCTGAATCCACTTCGGAATCCTGCTTGTTCTCTAGGTTGAGCTGAGTCCAGAGCTGATTCAAGTCTTGACGTTAAAACTTTGGTAAAAATTTTATAAATCACTGACAGTAAGCTGATCGGACGGTAATTTTTAATGTTTTCCTTCTCTCCTTTCTTATAAAGTAGCACCATCACAGCATTATTCCAATCTTCTGGTACATCTGATTTTGAGACATTTGGAAAACAGTAAGGATAGCCTTTTTGAAAATTCTTCTCCCGCTTCTTTGATAAGGTCAATTGTAATTCCATCTTCTCCAGGGCATTTAGCTTTTTTCATAAATCTAATAGCTTGTAAAACTTCATCTGTCATCACTGGGATTATCTTTAATAAAGTTAAAATTATTTTCAACGTTAGACACCAGAATATTCAAACTCCAAGCATACCGGTTTCGGTAGGATATAGCATACCTTCCTCAGTGCTAAAGATAGTGGAGATTTGCTCATATATATATAGGGAGGATGGGGATTCAAGTGATAAGTTTCTTGACCAATAAGAAAACAGAGGATCCTAGGCAACAGCCAATAGGAAAACAGAGGATCCTAGGTAACAGCCAATAGGAAAACAGGGAACAGCTAATGGGAAAAATGGGTGGAAAATAGAAAGATATTGCGAGAAATGCATTAAAAGATTAAGAAAAATTAGTTTTAATGTACTATTTCCAACAGTCTGATAATGGTGGAATAGCAAAATCACAATTAACAAGATTAGCAAGATTTTTATGGATATGGAAAGCTTCAAGAAAGTTAAGTTCATGCATAGAAGTAGGTTTAGTTAGTATCTTAACCGATTTGAAGTCAAAAGCATGACTCGTCTCCCAGCAATGTTTCGCGATTGAGGATTTCTTGATTTCTTGTTTTTCAATATATTGTTTATGTTCTTTAATACGAAATTTTAGACTGCGTTTGGTTTGACCAATGTAAGAAAGACCACATTGACAATTAATATTGTAAATGCCCCATGAATTTGATAATTCAACAGGATCTTTAAGGTTGGAAAGGGTGAGTTTATTAGTAGGAGTAAAAATTATTTTGAAGTCGAACCGACTAAGAATTTTAGCAATGGAAAAACTTGATTTTGGAAAGAAAGGTAAGACAATGCTAATATTGGAACGAGTAGAAGACTGAGATGAGTTTGAGGAGTGAGAGTTTTGCAATTTAGAAAGCGCAGTATCAATAATAGAAGGGTTGTAACCTCTATCAAATGCAATTGCTTTAATATATTGAATTTCATTATTGAAAGACTGAGAATCAGAGCAAACATGAAGAGCACGATTAATGAATGTGTAAAAGGCAGCCATTTTTTGACTTGGAGGATGACATGAACGAGCATGGGGGGGGTAGAGAAACGGCGAAGCTTTTTCGATAGACAGATGTAGAGAAGCCAGTTTCACTGCGAATGACAAGGGTGTCCAGGAAAGGGAGTGAACCATTATTTTCTGTTTCATACGTAAATTGGATATTGTTATCAATAGAGTTCATGATGCTAAGAATGTCCTCAATATTGTGAAGAGAAGTGTCAAGTAAGGTGAATGTGTCATCAACGTACCGAATTCAGAAAGGGAAAGAGAATTTATCAAAAAGAGAGCATTCGAAATAGTGCATGTAGAAATCTGCAAGGATGGGAGACAGGGGCGAGCCCATAGCTAAACCATCAGTTTGTCTGTAAAAATTGCCTTGAAATGAAAAGGTGGTTTGAGAAAGACAAGTACGTGTAAGGGAAATAAGTTCTTGAATTTCGAAGCTTGAAAAATGAAATTCACGGAGTCTTTGTTCAAGACAAGAGAGGGCGCCATTTATCGGAACATTTGTGAAAAGGGATTTAACGTCAAAAGAAACCATAGTGAAATTAGTCGGAGACAAATTTTGTATCATTTTGGCAAAGGTGATCGAATTCTTCACAGTGTATAAATTTGCTGATAGGAGGGGAGAAAATATTGTTGTTAAATATTTTGCTAAATTGTAAGAGGCTGTGCCAATATTTGAAACAATCGGACGAAAAGGGATATTGGGTTTGTGGACTTTAGGAAGAGCATAAAATCTTGCACAGTGTGCAGCAGAGGGAGAAATGTAGGGATGAGAAGACTTAGGCAAGAGAGGACAGGATTTAACTATGGACTTAATTACTGATAATTCATGATCAGAAGGGTCCCGAGATAGAAGTTTATATGGGCCATCTTTAATAAGGTTAGTTACTCCATCAATATAATGCTTTTTTATCTAGAACGACAATCTGGCCCCCCTTATCAGCTTTTGTAATTACAATAGTGTTATTTGATTTAAGGTCTTTCAAAGCAGTTTTTTCGACAGGAGTGAGATTAGATTTTATTCTGGAATTGAAATCAACATTAGCCATAATGAGATGACGTAAACTATCTCTCTGAACTTCAGTAAGACGACTGTTTTTGAATGCTTTTTCAATAGGAGCAATTAATTGGGGGAAAGAAGCTTTTTTAGATATAGCAAAATTGGAATTAAGTTTGAGAACTGAATATTGCGTTTCGGAAATATTAGAGCCAGAAAGGTTGATAACAGCATTCTGATTGACACTGGGGAGATCAGTAGGTACCAAGGGAACGGACGACTCAAGCAGACGGGTAAATTTGGAATTGAGTCTCTGGGCGTGTTTTCTGGAAATATTTTCAGCATGGTGCCAGGAATTTATATCTATAGACTTAAAATCAGAAAGATTTGCTGCCAAATTTAAGTGTAAATCAAGTAATTCCTTTTCAATTTTGGAAATGGAGAGACGAGTATCTTTAATGACGGCCCGGAGAATAGCAAAGTGAGATCTAAAGACAGCCTTTTTGACAAAGTGTGAGCTAGAAACACTGCATTTTAAAGTAATGAATTTTGGGATGATGCGTTGGCGTTTGCAACGGAGAAGGAAACTCAGTCGATTGAGAGATTTGAACTTTTTCGCCCGCAGGCGGAAGAAAAGATTAATAAGCTTTCTGTCCATATGAGGAATGAAGTTGCTGACCCAATCTCCCCCTCTGATGAGGCTTCTCTGATTGGGTTGCTCAGCAATTAAATGAGCAAATCCTATAGAAACAATGCCCGTTAAAGCTAGAACAATAATAGGTTGTTGCCTGGTGCAATATGATAAAGTTAAAATTATTTTCAACCTTAGACACCAGAATATTCAAACTCCAAGCATACCGGTTTCGGTAGCATATAGCATACCTTCCTCAGTGCTAAAGATAGTGGAGATTTGCTCATATATATATAGGGAGGATGGGGATTCAAGTGATAAGTTTCTTGACCAATAGGAAAACAGAGGATCCTAGGCAACAGCCAATAGGAAAACAGAGGATCCTAGGTAACAGCCAATAGGAAAACAGGGAACAGCTAATGGGAAAAATGGGTGGAAAATAGAAAGATATTGCGAGAAATGCATTAAAAGAGTAAGAAAAATTAGTTTTAATGTAATATTTCCAACAGTCTGATAATGGTGGAATAGCAAAATCACAATTAACAAGATTAGCAAGATTTTTATGGATATGGAAAGCTTCAAGGAAGTTAAGTTCTTGCATAGAAGTAGGTTTAGTTAGTATCTTAACCGAATTGAAGTCAAAAGCATGACTCGTCTCCCAGCAATGTTTCGCGATTGAGGATTTCTTGATTTCTTGTTTTTCAATATATTGCTTATGTTCTTTAATACGAAATTTTAGACTGCGTTTGGTTTGACCAATGTAAGAAAGACCACATTGACAATTAATATTGTAAATGCTCCATGAATTTGATAATTCAACATGATCTTTAAGGTTGGAAAGGGTGAGTTTATTAGTAGGAGTAAAAATTATTTTGAAGTCGAACCGACTAAGAATTTTAGCAATGGAAAAACTTGATTTTGGAAAGAAAGGTAAGACAATGCTAATATTGGAACGAGTAGAAGACTGAGATGAGTTTGAGGAGTGAGAGTTTTGCAATTTAGAAAGGGCAGTATCAATAATAGAAGGGTTGTAACCTCTATCAAATGCAATTGCTTTAATATATTGAATTTCATTATTGAAAGACTGAGAATCAGAGCAAACATGAAGAGCACGATTAATGAATGTGTAAAAGGCAGCCATTTTTTGACTTGGAGGATGACATGAACGAGCATGGGGGGGTAGAGAAACGGCGAAGCTTTTTCGATAGACAGATGTAGAGAAGCCAGTTTCACTGCGAATGACAAGGGTGTCCAGGAAAGGGAGTGAACCATTATTTTCTGTTTCATACGTAAATTGGATATTGTTATAAATAGAGTTCATGATGCTAAGAATGTCCTCAATATTGTGAAGAGAAGTGTCAAGTAAGGTGAATGTGTCATCAACGTACCGAATCCAGAAAGGGAAACAGAATTTATCAAAAAGAGAGCATTCGAAATAGTGCATGTAGAAATCTGCAAGGATGGGAGACAGGGGCGAGTCCATAGCTAAACCATCAGTTTGTGTGTAAAAATTGCATTGAAATGAAAAGGTGGTTTGAGAAAGACAAGTACGTGTAAGGGAAATAAGTTCTTGAATTTCGAAGCTTGAAAAATGAAATTCACGGAGTCTTTGTTCAAGACAAGAGAGGGCGCCATTTATCGGAACATTTGTGAAAAGGGATTTAACGTCAAAAGAAACCATAGTGAAATTAGTCGGAGACAAATTTTGTATCATTTTGGCAAAGGTGATCGAATTCTTCACAGTGTATAAATTTGCTGATAGGAGGGGAGAAAATATTGTTGTTAAATATTTTGCTAAATTGTAAGAGGCTGTGCCAATATTTGAAACAATCGGACGAAAAGGGATATTGGGTTTGTGGACTTTAGGAAGAGCATAAAATCTTGCACAGTGTGCAGCAGAGGGAGAAATGTAGGGATGAGAAGACTTAGGCAAGAGAGGACAGGATTTAACTATGGACTTAATTACTGATAATTCATGATCAGAAGGGTCCCGAGATAGAAGTTTATATGGGCCATTTTTAATAAGGTTAGTTACTCCATCAATATAATGCTTTTTATCTAGAACGACAATCTGGCCCCCCTTATCAGCTTTTGTAATTACAATAGTGTTATTTGATTTAAGGTCTTTCAAAGCAGTTTTTTCGACAGGAGTGAGATTAAACTTTATACTGGAATTGAAATCAACATTAGCCATAATGAGATGACGTAAACTATCTCTCTGAACTTCAGTAAGACGACTGTTTTTGAATGCTTTTTCAATAGGAGCAATTAATTGGGGGAAAGAAGCTTTTTTAGATATAGCAAAATTGGAATTAAGTTTGAGAACTGAATATTGCGTTTCGGAAATATTAGAGCCAGAAAGGTTGATAACAGCATTCTGATTGACACTGGGGAGATCAGTAGGTACCAAGGGAACGGACGACTCAAGCAGACGGGTAAATTTGGAATTGAGTCTCTGGGCGTGTTTTCTGGAAATATTTTCAGCATGGTGCCAGGAATTTATATCTATAGACTTAAAATCAGAAAGATTTGCTGCCAAATTTAAGTGTAAATCAAGTAATTCCTTTTCAATTTTGGAAATGGAGAGACGAGTATCTTTAATGACGGCCCGGAGAATAGCAAAGTGAGATCTAAAGACAGCCTTTTTTACAAAGTGTGAGCTAGAAACACTGCATTTTAAAGTAATGAATTTTGGGATGATGCGTTGGCGTTTGCAACGGAGAAGGAAACTCAGTCGATTGAGTGATTTGAACTTTTTCGCCCGCAGGCGGAAGAAAAGATTAATAAGCTTTCTGTCCATATGAGGAATGAAGTTGCTGACCCAATCTCCCCCTCTGATGAGGCTTCTCTGATTGGGTTGCTCAGCAATTAAATGAGCAAATCCTATAGAAACAATGCCCGTTAAAGCTAGAACAATAATAGGTTGTTGCCTGGTGCAATATGATAAAGTTAAAATTATTTTCAACGTTAGACACCAGAATATTCAAACTCCAAGCATACCGGTTTCGGTAGCATATAGCATACCTTCCTCAGTGCTAAAGATAGTGGAGATTTGCTCATATATATATAGGGAGGATGGGGATTCAAGTGATAAGTTTCTTGACCAATAGGAAAACAGAGGATCCTAGGCAACAGCCAATAGAAAAACAGAGGATCCTAGGTAACAGCCAATAGGAAAACAGGGAACAGCTAATGGGAAAAATGGGTGGAAAATAGAAAGATATTGCGAGAAATGCATTAAAAGATTAAGAAAAATTAGTTTTAATGTAATATTTCCAACAGTCTGATAATGGTGGAATAGCAAAATCACAATTAACAAGATTAGCAAGATTTTTATGGATATGGAAAGCTTCAAGGAAGTTAAGTTCTTGCATAGAAGTAGGTTTAGTTAGTATCTTAACCGAATTGAAGTCAAAAGCATGACTCGTCTCCCAGCAATGTTTCGCGATTGAGGATTTCTTGATTTCTTGTTTTTCAATATATTGCTTATGTTCTTTAATACGACATTTTAGACTGCGTTTGGTTTGACCAATGTAAGAAAGACCGCATTGACAGTTAATATTGTAAATGCCCCATGAATTTGATAATTCAACAGGATCTTTAAGGTTGGAAAGGGTGAGTTTATTAGTAGGAGTAAAAATTATTTTGAAGTCGAACCGACTAAGAATTTTAGCAATGGAAAAACTTGATTTTGGAAAGAAAGGTAAGACAATGCTAATATTGGAACGAGTAGAAGACTGAGATGAGTTTGAGGAGTGAGAGTTTTGCAATTTAGAAAGGGCAGTATCAATAATAGAAGGGTTGTAACCTCTATCAAATGCAATTGCTTTAATATATTGAATTTCATTATTGAAAGACTGAGAATCAGAGCAAACATGAAGAGCACGATTAATGAATGTGTAAAAGGCAGCCATTTTTTGACTTGGAGGATGACATGAACGAGCATGGGGGGGTAGAGAAACGGCGAAGCTTTTTCGATAGACAGATGTAGAGAAGCCAGTTTCACTGCGAATGACAAGGGTGTCCAGGAAAGGGAGTGAACCATTATTTTCTGTTTCATACGTAAATTGGATATTGTTATCAATAGAGTTCATGATGCTAAGAATGTCCTCAATATTGTGAAGAGAAGTGTCAAGTAAGGTGAATGTGTCATCAACGTACCGAATCCAGAAAGGGAAAGAGAATTTATCAAAAAGAGAGCATTCGAAATAGTGCATGTAGAAATCTGCAAGGATGGGAGACAGGGGCGAGCCCATAGCTAAACCATTAGTTTGTCTGTAAAAATTGCCTTGAAATGAAAAGGTGGTTTGAGAAAGACAAGTACGTGTAAGGGAAATAAGTTCTTGAATTTCGAAGCTTGAAAAATGAAATTCACGGAGTCTTTGTTCAAGACAAGAGAGGGCGCCATTTATCGGAACATTTGTGAAAAGGGATTTAACGTCAAAAGAAACCATAGTGAAATTAGTCGGAGACAAATTTTGTATCATTTTGGCAAAGGTGATCGAATTCTTCACAGTGTATAAATTTGCTGATAGGAGGGGAGAAAATATTGTTGTTAAATATTTTGCTAAATTGTAAGAGGCTGTGCCAATATTTGAAACAATCGGACGAAAAGGGATATTGGGTTTGTGGACTTTAGGAAGAGCATAAAATCTTGCACAGTGTGCAGCAGAGGGAGAAATGTAGGGATGAGAAGACTTAGGCAAGAGAGGACAGGATTTAACTATGGACTTAATTACTGATAATTCATGATCAGAAGGGTCCCGAGATAGAAGTTTATATGGGCCATCTTTAATAAGGTTAGTTACTCCATCAATATAATGCTTTTTATCTAGAACGACAATCTGGCCCCCCTTATCAGCTTTTGTAATTACAATAGTGTTATTTGATTTAAGGTCTTTCAAAGCAGTTTTTTCGACAGGAGTGAGATTAGATTTTATACTGGAATTGAAATCAACATTAGCCATAATGAGATGACGTAAACTATCTCTCTGAACTTCAGTAAGACGACTGTTTTTGAATGCTTTTTCAATAGGAGCAATTAATTGGGGGAAAGAAGCTTTTTTAGATATAGCAAAATTGGAATTAAGTTTGAGAACTGAATATTGAGTTTCGGAAATATTAGAGCCAGAAAGGTTGATAACAGCATTCTGATTGACACTGGGGAGATCAGTAGGTACCAAGGGAACGGACGACTCAAGCAGACGGGTAAATTTGGAATTGAGTCTCTGGGCGTGTTTTCTGGAAATATTTTCAGCATGGTGCCAGGAATTTATATCTATAGACTTAAAATCAGAAAGATTTGCTGCCAAATTTAAGTGTAAATCAAGTAATTCCTTTTCAATTTTGGAAATGGAGAGACGAGTATCTTTAATGACGGCCCGGAGAATAGCAAAGTGAGATCTAAAGACAGCCTTTTTGACAAAGTGTGAGCTAGAAACACTGCATTTTAAAGTAATGAATTTTGGGATGATGCGTTGGCGTTTGCAACGGAGACGGAAACTCAGTCGATTGAGTGATTTGAACTTTTTCGCCCGCAGGCGGAAGAAAAGATTAATAAGCTTTCTGTCCATATGAGGAATGAAGTTGCTGACCCAATCTCCCCCTCTGATGAGGCAGAATCACTCATTCGACTGAGTTTCCTTCTCCGTTGCAAACGCCAACGCATCATCCCAAAATTCATTACTTTAAAATGCAGTGTTTCTAGCTCACACTTTGTCAAAAAGGCTGTCTTTAGATCTCACTTTGCTATTCTCCGGGCCGTCATTAAAGATACTCGTCTCTCCATTTCCAAAATTGAAAAGGAATTACTTGATTTACACTTAAATTTGGCAGCAAATCTTTCTGATTTTAAGTCTATAGATATAAATTCCTGGCACCATGCTGAAAATATTTCCAGAAAACACACCCAGAGACTCAATTCCAAATTTACCCGTCTGCTTGAGTCGTCCGTTCCCTTGGTACCTACTGATCTCCCCAGTGTCAATCAGAATGCTGTTATCAACCTTTCTGGCTCTAATATTTCCGAAACGCAATATTCAGTTCTCAAACTTAATTCCAATTTTGCTATATCTAAAAAAGCTTCTTTCCCCCAATTAATTGCTCCTATTGAAAAAGCATTCAAAAACAGTCGTCTTACTGAAGTTCAGAGAGATAGTTTACGTCATCTCATTATGGCTAATGTTGATTTCAATTCCAGTATAAAATCTAATCTCACTCCTGTCGAAAAAACTGCTTTGAAAGACCTTAAATCAAATAACACTATTGTAATTACAAAAGCTGATAAGGGGGGCCAGATTGTCGTTCTAGATAAAAAGCATTATATTGATGGAGTAACTAACCTTATTAAAGATGGCCCATATAAACTTCTATCTCGGGACCCTTCTGATTATGAATTATCAGTAATTAAGTCCATAGTTAAATCCTGTCCTCTCTTGCCTAAGTCTTCTCATCCCTACATTTCTCGCTCTGCTGCACACTGTGCAAGATTTTATGCTCTTCCTAAAGTCCACAAACCCAATATCCCTTTTCGTCCGATTGTTTCAAATATTGGCACAGCCTCTTACAATTTAGCAAAATATTTAACAACAATATTTTCTCCCCTCCTATCAGCAAATTTATACACTGTGAAGAATTCGATCACCTTTGCCAAAATGATACAAAATTTGTCTCCGACTAATTTCACTATGGTTTCTTTTGACGTTAAATCCCTTTTCACAAATGTTCCGATAAATGGCGCCCTCTCTTGTCTTGAACAAAGACTCCGTGAATTTCATTTTTCAAGCTTCGAAATTCAAGAACTTATTTCCCTTACACGTACTTGTCTTTCTCAAACCACCTTTTCATTTCAAGGCAATTTTTACAGACAAACTGATGGTTTAGCTATGGGCTCGCCCCTGTCTCCCATCCTTGCAGATTTCTACATGCACTATTTTGAATGCTCTCTTTTTGATAAATTCTCTTTCCCTTTCTGGATTCGGTACGTTGATGACACATTCACCTTACTTGACACTTCTCTTCACAATATTGAGGACATTCTTAGCATCATGAACTCTATTGATAACAATATCCAATTTACGTATGAAACAGAAAATAATAGTTCACTCCCTTTCCTGGACACCCTTGTCATTCGCAGTGAAACTGGCTTCTCTACATCTGTCTATCGAAAAAGCTTCGCCGTTTCTCTACCCCCCATGCTCGTTCATGTCATCCTCCAAGTCAAAAAATGGCTGCCTTTTACACATTCATTAATCGTGCTCTTCATGTTTGCTCTGATTCTCAGTCTTTCAATAATGAAATTCAATATATTAAAGCAATTGCATTTGATAGAGGTTACAACCCTTCTATTATTGATACTGCCCTTTCTAAATTGCAAAACTCTCACTCCTCAAACTCATCTCAGTCTTCTACTCGTTCCAATATTAGCATTGTCTTATCTTTCTTTCCAAACTCAAGTTTTTCCATTGCTAAAATTCTTAGTCGGTTCGACTTCAAAATAATTTTTACTCCTACTAATAAACTCACCCTTTCCAACCTTAAAGATCCTGTTGAATTATCAAATTCATGGGTATTTACAATATTAATTGTCAATGTGGTCTTTCTTACATTGGTCAAACCAAACGCAGTCTAAAATTTCGTATTAAAGAACATAAGCAATATATTGAAAAACAAGAAATCAAGAAATCCTCAATCGCGAAACATTGCTGGGAGACGAGTCATGCTTTTGACTTCAATTCGGTTAAGATACTAACTAAACCTACTTCTATGCAAGAACTTAACTTCCTTGAAGCTTTCCATATCCATAAAAATCTTGTTAATTGTGATTTTGCTATTCCACCATTATCAGACTGTTGGAAATATTACATTAAAACTAATTTTTCTTAATCTTTTAATGCATTTCTCGCAATATCTTTCTATTTTCCACCCATTTTTCCCATTAGCTGTTCCCTGTTTTCCTATTGGCTGTTACCTAGGATCCTCTGTTTTCCTATTGGCTGTTGCCTAGGATCCTCTGTTTTCCTATTGGTCAAGAAACTTATCACTTGAATCCCCATCCTCCCTATATATATATGAGCAAATCTCCACTATCTTTAGCACTGAGGAAGGTATGCTATATGCTACCGAAACCGGTATGCTTGGAGTTTGAATATTCTGGTGTCTAACGTTGAAAATAATTTTAACTTTATCATATTGCACCAGGCATCAACCTATTACTGGGATTATCTCTTCAGTTTCTGTTAAGATTTCACGTTGATCGTGTACGTTAATTTCCCTTTGATCTTCACATTTATATAGATCATTATAGAATTTTTCAACAATGTGTACTATTTCGTTGCTGATTTTGGTGATTGTTCCATCTGCTCTATTCAGTGCAAAAATACCTTTTCTTCCAACACATAACTTGCGCTTAGCTGATTTTAAACTTTTGTTATCTTCCAGAACTTTTTTAACAAGATCACAGTTACATTTTCTGATATCTTCTGTAACGCATTTTCTTACTGTTTTACATAATTCAGCATATTCAACTCTTGATTTAGGATCATTTTTCTTCATTTTAAATTCTCTGCCTTTTTTCATCAATCTTCTTGTTTCTTCTGTTATTTTCTTTGTCTGTTTTATTTGTGCATCACCGGCTATCTTCTTAGCAATTTCTTGTAGAGTATTGGTTAGCTTCTTGTTCACTATTGTAACATTTTGCTCTTCTTCTAAATTTGATTGAAGTACTTGAAATCGGTTTTGAAGCTCCACATGAAATTCTTCTTTATGTTTCTGGAGGTTTATAATATCGATTGATTTCTTTGAGTGTAGCAAAAGCTTCATTCTTTCTACTCTAGTATTTAACAGCAATTTGCATCTAACCAATCTGTGATCACTTCTTGTATTGAAGTTATTGAGAACGCTGCAGTCCTGAATAAGATACTTTTTGTTGGTAAAGATGTAGTCAATTTCACTTGTTGAGCCATTTGCACAACGCCATGTCCATTTTCTTTGGGGCTTTTTCTTGAAAAATGAATTCATGATATACATCTGTTCACATTCTGCAAACTCAATCAATCTGTTTCCTCTTTCATCTCGCATACCATATCCATGATTACCTACAGATAATTCACCTTTCTTTTTCTCTCCAATTCTAGCATTCCAGTCTCCCATTATTAATTTTATGTAGCAATTTCCCTTTTGATGCATTGAAGCTACTTCTTCATAGAAATCTTCAATTTCTTCATCAGAATAACTTATTGTTGGTGCATAAACTTGGGTAATTTGCAGCTTGTATCTTTTGGACACTTGTATTACTAATCTTGTAACTCTATCTGAGGGACCGTTCAAGTATTACGTAAGCATATTTTTAGTCATTTTGTATCCCTCCCCACCCCTTGTAAGAAAATATAAGCAAATGCCCCCTCCCTTTGCTTACGTAAGATTTTATGACAGTTTATAAATCAATACTTCTTGACATATAAAAAGTTACCAATCAATTGCATTATTAATGTTACAAATTTATGTAGGCATATAGGGATTGTGATATCAAAATATATAAAATGGTTTTAATATATTGTTGCTTATTGCATTAAACAAACTACAGAATACAAAATGTTTTAAATATATTGTTATTTATCACATTGAACAATAAAATAAGATATACAAGAAGTCTTAACTTACTTAGGCATCATAACTAAAATTACGAACCAATAAAAAATTCACTATGTAAATTCACTATGCAACTGAATTAAAACAATAAATATCTGTGCTGTGTATCCGAGACAAGAAAAACCCCAAGTAGGTTTTCTGCTTTCTAAAGTTCCAAAACCTGTAGAGAAGGAAGTTCGACAATAGGAGCGGAAAGACAAAAATTTCCAGAAATTCTGCAAAAATTCCCGGAATTCCATGACCGATTCAACGGGAGAAAAGAAAATACCGGACTTACCTAAAATAAAGTCAAATGACCAGTTACCCTGGCAACAGAACCCAGCCACACCGGTTCCTGTGTTTTTCTAGTCTTTCAATGTACTTGACTTGGCACACAACTTAACAGACAACAATGAAGACAAAGGGCGAGTGGGATATGCGGGTACCGACTGCCGATGGATAAGCAAAGGATAAAATCGAAAATAAACCGCGAATTTCGAACGGACTGTAGAACGCTCTTTCCCCATCATACTTTGTTTGCTTCTTGAATTTGAACTGCAGTTGCTTTGTTGTTTAATGCTTACGTAAGAATTGTTGTGACCCCCCTTCCCCTTGTCAGAAAAAATAAGCAAACTCTGGACCCCCTCCACCCCCTTTAGTGCTTACGTAATACTTGAACGGTCCCAGATGTACTATCATATTCTATAATGTGATTCTTCCACCTTTTATGAATCAGAAATCCTACACCACTTGTTCTTCCATTTTCTGTGCCTCTGTAGTATAAAACATGTCCACTGGCAAGATCAGTCTTTTCTTCTCCTTTTCTTCTTACTTCACATAATCATAAAATGTCCCAGTTGATCCTATCTAACTCTTCTTCAAGTTCCTGTAAACGATTTTCAGAAGATAGGAATCGTCCATTATACGTAGCCAAGGTCATCAACTTATGGCAGCCAAGCCGAGCCCGGTGATTCTTAGCACCCTCTGTCTTCATGTCTGTCTGATCGCTGCCGTAACCAGGAACATGCAGACTACCGGGAACTGAAGGCCGTGATTTGTTTTGTGAATTCATGGTAAAATAAAGAGGGTTGTGGCCAAATCCCTCCACGCTGGCCTAGCGGTTTGGAGGAAGCCCATCCGCGTTCGTTCCCCTTGCACTAGACAAGAGTACTAACAGGCTGTACCGATGGAAGGTGCGGATTGGACATTAAGTCTCTGCTCCCAGTCGATTCCTTTAAGTCCTCCTAGAAGGCAATTAAAGGGTCTTCTCCTGGTTGATAAGCAGAGGCTATTAAACAACCCATATATATATATATATATATATATACAAGGTGTCCAGCAAATAACACCCTGATTTTAAAATTAAATTTCTCAAAAACAAAGATCGACAGAACAATGCGGTAAATGGTTTGTTTATTAGGTAAGCTGTAAAAATCTTATATAGAAGTTTCGAACGGTGAATCTTTGGGAAAGATTGTGTTCTGATTGCAAAGAATGCTTTGATTTGACATTTTTCTTGTTTTAGGTTGTTTGCGGAGAATGAGTTTTTCGGCTTAAATTGCCATAGTTTAAAGATTTTTGGAATTAAATTTTTAAAATTTCGAAATTCAAGAAATTTAGTTCAAAAAATCGTTAAACTATAGCACTGTAAGCCGAAAAACTCTATCTCTGCAAGCAATCTAAAACAAGAAAAATGTCGAATCAAAGCATTCTTTGCAATCAGAACACAATCTTTTCAAAATATTCACCGTCCGAAACTTCTGTATAAGATTTTTACAGCTTACCTAATAAACAAACCGTTTACCGCATAGTTCTGTCGATCTTTGTTTTTGAGAAATTTAATTTTAAAATCAGGGTGTTATTTGCTGGACACCCTGCATATATGTATACAAAACAGATTCACACTCTTGAAATTTAATCTTAATTTTTTACGTTAAAAATGTAGAAGTCGAATTATGCAATCCGATAGCTGATATTTACTTTTTACTTTTAAATTTACTATCAAAAATATTTCAGTAAAATGTTTAAATTCAAATTGAATATTTTAAAGAAAGGTGAATGATAAACGGATTGCCAAATACAAGCATATATCTCTACAAGTTTAATATAATGAATATTGCATATCTAGAGAGCGTATTTTTTCTAGCAAACAATGGTATATAACCTCCTCAGACCTGAGCATAAAATAACTCTACAAATACAAGGTGAGTCACAAATATCGAAACAATAGGCTATCTCCTTAAATATTGCCCCTAGACCCATACTTCCAATAGCAAAAATTCATAAAAAAGGTGAAATTTTTGATAAGATAAGTTGCAACTCCACGGGGCGGTCTATTTGAAAAAATACGAAAATTAAATTTTTATACGGCCCCCGTAGGATAAAAATTCCAATTAGGAAAATTTTCCTTATCCAGTCCTGAATAAAACACAAAAAGGTGCATCTTCATATCTTTAAAACTCGCAATGTTATAGCCGTTTAAAAAATTCATCAGGTTTTAAGGGACTAAACACAAATTGAAATGTGCGCAGTTGAAAAAACAAAGTTACTTTAACATTTCTAGGAAACGTGTAAAAATCTATCTTTTGAGTTAGTGTTTTTTTTTTTTTTTCTTTTCTTTTTTTTTTTTTTTTTGTGATGGTAAGCCATATAATTAGCTAAGAAACACATCCTGAAACTTCTCATACAATTTATAAAATTTTCACATGGTTAGTACTGGTTTAAATGAGATAATTAAAAATCGTTTTAACTCGAAACATTATTTATCGGATTTCAATTTCTTTCCATTTAATTAAAGATGAAAATCTGATTATAGTTTTGTTCCAGGGTTTTTGTTTTTCAATATTAATTTTAAAACTATTATAAATATTTATTGAAAAAAACAAATAACTTTTTAAAAAATCATATTTTAAAAGGTAAATATTTTTTCAAATTTGCCAAAACAAAATTAATGTAAACTAATAAAAAATGACATGTTTCAAGTTTTTTTTTTTTTTTTTTTTTTTAGCAATTCTTAACTTTTAATAATTTAAAGACAAGAAATAGTGGGGAAAATTCATTATGCTGGAAAATGAAGTGTACTGTTTAAATGCTCGTCAGTTATTTAAAAGAATGCATTTTCTAAGATGCAGATTGTCTTTTTTTTTTTAATTTAGCTCTCACAACTTCAGGCTGTTTATCGTCCTGAAGACGCCGTTAATCGCTTTTCTTTTACCAAAAAAAAAAAAAAAAAAAAAACCTTTAAAATTAATTTGTTTTAAGGAATAGTATATTTAAAGGCAAAAAACTTAAATATGATAAACCAGTGAAAAAAATCTGCCGGAATTCTGTCTTTAACGGATAATGCGTTGATCCGTGCAAAATAAATACAATAATACCAGAGAAAAAAATAAACTCCATTTACACCTCCTAGGAAGGTTATTTGTTTATAACGTATTTTTTCTTTCCTATGTGATTCCGTCTTAAAAAGATTCTACTGTATAACATTTTTCAATGTCTCCAACGCATAGGATATGGAGTAACGGTATTAAAATGTAAGTGAAACATTTACATATAAATTCATTGGTAAAATAAATATATCACAGCTTTTGACGCTTCTTAAATAATAAAATAGTATAAATATAAAAAACAAGAAGCTATAATAAGTATTTTTGGACAGAAAACTCTTCCATACGAAATAATTTCTAACCATACTGAAGTAAAAAACTATGTAGAAATTCACGGCTGAGCCGGGCTATGATTTAAACTTTTTTCCAGGCCGGTCTGTGCTGTGATTTTAACATTTTTCTAGGCCGGGCTGAACTTTTTTGCCTATGGGTCGGTTTGGGACCGAACCTAGATATTTCGATCCATGCAGACCTCCAGTACCAACATATTTTGAAAACAACTTTAAATTTAATTCAATACGCTGCTTTGTTATGTCCAAATCAGAGGCACTGTCTTAAACCGACATATAATAATGCACAATTTGTAGACGATCCCTAATCTGCTCTCAAAATGCGTTAAAAGTTCTTCATTTTACAGGCATGGTTAAGTAGTGTAAGTAACGAATTTTGGAGAATTTTGGATTTTAATATCTCTGTCAGGTTTTTAGATACAGAGATGAAATTTTTTTGTTCAATTTAGGAATGCATAAAGAATAATTTCCTAATTGGGAATTTTGCCCTACGGGGGCCGTATAAAAATTTAATTTTCGTATTTTTTCAAATAGACCCCCCATGGAGTTGCAATTTATCTTATAAGAAAATTCAACTTTTTTTTATGAATTTTTGCAATTGGAAGTATGGGTCTAGGGGCAATATTTAAGGAGATAGACTATTGTTTCGATATTTATGACTCACCCTGTATATATTTATTGCTTTTGCATGATCGAAATGATACCATACATGACAGAAAGAGTAATTTTTATTATATTAATATTTTAGGGGACTGGTAATTTAGGTTTGCAAATATGGATATAAAAGTACTAATTCCCTTAAAACATCAGTTTAACTATCAGTAATATAAATTGATGCAACAACAAAATTAAGGTCTTTAAACAAGTAAATGATCAGCAAATCCTCAAAATTTTTTATTGTAATGCATTTAAGTTAAATAATCATGAATATTTCTTACTTTCTTGTCCACAATGTCTTGAAGGTATTTTCGAAACTCAGATCAAAATAATAATTATTTTATGAGGTAATATTCATCAGTGCTGACATTTATTGGTTTTGTTTTAAAGCAAAATACATTCAGCTGCATAGAAATAAAGTAATAGTGCAAAAAATTAGAACAGTTTAGTTTTTATGAGGAAAAGAATGGAGGTACACATTTGTGTACCCCAGGTCTGAAGAGGATAAAAGATTGACTCATACATTCGAAAAATTTTATTATTCTTGCTCTTAATTTTTTGTGGAAAAAATACTGAAGTTGGATTTTGCAATAAAGCCGCTACTCAATTCAGCTAATTAGCGTGGACTAAAATTTAAATCAAGTCTATCTACTATTCATTAACCAAGGTTTGAGTGCTAACTAATTAATCCTCACTGAATAGCCAATCATTAAAGAATGTTAATTCAATAGCCAATAATGAATGCTGAAATGTTTTTGATTTTTATTTAGTCTCAAATCATTAGGTAAAATTAAAAGAACTTTATTTATGTCTAGTCATAACTAGTTATCTTTCTATTGATTCTATTTATTTTTTGTATTTGATGGGTAGTGACAGATATAGAAGTCATAATATATCATAATCGTCAATCCCAATTAAATATAATCACATTAATATTTCTCTTTTCAATGAAAAATTATGTTCTTTAGTTACTTAAGCACATATATACATTTTATAAATAAACAAGTGGGTAAGTGTGATCGCAGATCACACAGAGGATTTCGTTTAATATCTCCTTCAAAACACTTTACCATTAAATTAACAAACGAAAATTGCCAATAGAAAATTAATCATTCCTTGCATAATTGGCAGCATCATTATATTCAGGAATACGCCTCCTCGAAATTATCCACTGTTCTATTTCAGGTTTTTATATTTAACTAATAATGTTTATAGCAGGACTTCGTCGAAAACCGCATTTAAATCAATAACAAATCAGAAAAATCATGCGTTAAGCATAGATTATGAAATCTTTCCAACATTTCCAGAAATCTTTAACAAAACTTCGTTATCCAGGAAAATAAAGTTTTACTGTTCATAGCCATATATGTATTCCAATACTTTTGAAAGTCCTGTATTTGATCTGTCAATTGATATATAAAAAATATAACGGTAAAATTTAGTTTACAAAAAAAAAAAAAAAACGGCTAACTAGTTGAAATTTTCTTTTCAGCAATTTAAACTAATAGATGGAAACATACATACTTAAATACGTTTGTTCAATCCTTTAGTTTACTTAATACTTTAATACACAAAAGTATTTTGGTAAAATTTAGTTCAAACAAAAATACTCTTCAAACTACTTAAATCACATTTCCAGAAATTATCATCCAAAAGTGACCATGTATCCAGTTCTTTGCGTGACCCAGTATATCATTTTATCTATATTCTACAAATATTTCTTATTTAAAAAACACCTTTAAGTAAATTATGTTCATATTCAGTAACCTTTTCGAGATCTTTTGTCTAAACTTGTATATCTAAATTGTGTAATTATTAGCATTTATGCACACCATATAAAATGCACACATTTAGGGAAACTTAAATCACTAAATCTTATCCTAAATAAAAATGCATTTCATCAATCCAACAGTCATTATACATAATATACAATACTTCGGATAGAATATACTATTTGAAATCTTTTGTGTGTCCCTGTAAATGCTATGCACTTCGTACTATACATGAAATTACTCGTATTAAGCCTCAGCGACGTATATCAATTTGATTATGCATGAAATCGCTTACCACAATTAAAATATTTCGTAAACGATTTCCCGTTTTATTACTATGTTATGGAACTCTTTTGTGTGGCCCTGTAAATGAATAATAACGATTCTTTTTAAGATTTATCAGATTATTATTAAGATTATTATAATTATTATTAAGATTATTATTATTATTATTAAGATTATAAAGATTATTATTTATGATTATTACTAAAGATTATAATCTTTAGTTTGATGCAACAACTTTTTAATGTAGAAATTTTGTAATATGCTTTTTTTATTGGTAGCTTTCAAAACTCGCGCTATTTTAGGAACATTTTAGAGGTTAATATACAGAAGAAATTAAATGCAGGGATAACATTTAAAAGAACGCATTGAAATATCTATTATTCTTTTCTTAAACTGTCAATTCTAATGTATAATAGAAGGAAAAAAAGTAAAGACCCTCTACTAACTCCTCAACAAATTATCGTAGAAGAAAGTTACTGGTACAGGAAATAAAGTCTCTTTTTATAAGATGCATAAAAAATTTATTTAGGGGACCACCTATATATTAAAACGAAACCAAACTTCATTTCTTTTTAAAATCGCAATACCCAATTTCAAAAAGATATTTTAAATCTTTGTTTCAAAGTATGTCTATACACCAAATATCATTTCAGTAATAAGTTTTTAAGCTATACACACTCAACATTTAGTGTTTCTATTGTTAAATTACATTTTATATATTTTTATTATTATCCCCTGAAATTAAACTTCTAATGTGAAAAAAAAAATTATGTCACAAAATGCTAAAATTCCCAAACATAAATACGTTGAATTTGCAATTTTTACAATATTATAATATGAATTTAGAATTATGAAGCTAATATTTAAAAAAATATGAATTACAACCTAAAATTTTTTTGATGGATTTAGATTTATTGACTCCTGTGTTATTGAAATTCAAAATTTCAAATTTTCCTTACAAGAAGTTTTCAAATTATGCTTAAAAAGCCAAAATAATGGCTTTAGGGACCGTCTACGATAGAAGTGGCTAGATATTGTGAAACTTCTTGTTCTATCTTATAATCTAACAGTTTTCTATGACCCCTTGAGTGGCGCATAAGGTACCTTGATCAAGGAGGAGGCTCTCTCGGTCAACAATCAAGTACTGAATTTCAATTTGGATACAGCCCCTAAAGTATGCACGTTCTAAAATAATTAATTTCTCTAAAACTTATCGTAAGAATTACATGAATTTTTTTAGGCTAAATGAAGGTTGTAGAGTTTATTTATGCTGCCAAAATAGGGTGCTATTACTGAAAAAAAGATAGGGTTCGTTTTAATATGTAGATTACTTCCTAAACATATTTTATATACATCATTTAAAAGTAGACTTCATTTTCAATCATTTGGTAACAGTAATTTTCTTCTACGATATTTTTTTGCCGTGTTAGTAGGGGTGTTTACTTTTTTTCCGCGACTATACATAGCATTAAATCTTCATATATAAATTAATTACAATGTTACTACTTGTTTGATCTATTCTGCAATGAAATAGGCATGAGATTGTATTTAAATAACTTCTTTCCTTCCTGGGTAACTACTTCCCCACCTTTTAGAATCAGTTTTCGACTTTAGTTTTTTGGTTAAAACAAAATATAAATTAAAAATACATTTCTGTAGTATTAAGATATAACGGAAAGTCATATAAATGCAGTGTAAGTAATGTTTGTCACTAGAGAATGTAGGAAAGAGTTAAGATTAAAACTCAAAAGAAAAAAAAAATCAGATGAGAAACATAATTTTTTTTTATCTTTCTCTCTATGTATTTTTTAGCACTTTCCAATGCTAAAAGTGCTTATGCATTCGATTTCTCTGTCCGTCTGTCCACGCTCTAATTTCTGTAAATATACTCGGATTTTCATACAATTGATAAAACGTATTTTGGATTATCAAAGTACGTTTGGTATTGCATACGAAGTATGTACGATTAATGGTTCGTTTACAGGAGCACTCAAAAGAATTCAAAAACTCTTTGAAGAGTATTTTAATGACATTACGCTATTTCAAATGTATCGATACTGATGTAAATTACTGAATTTCATTACGATCACGTTAAAAAAGAGCATTCATAGTATTTTTTATTGATTTACGAGGACACACAAAATAAATCGGTTACAGTACTGTCTTTGTGTAATAATTGCTGGAGAGTGAGTTTTAAAATTCAGTATGCGCTTTTGAATTTAATTAGTTTTTTGCACGTTACTTTATATATCAAATATAAATTTTGAACCTCATATACAGGACTGCACAAAAGTACTCGTATACCATTCTTCTTATTAGAGAAATTTGCTGAAGGGAAAATTTCAACTGAAATATATGCACCTCTTAAATGAACTAAATTTTTGGAATGCATATTGTTAATAGATACAAATCTCTACTTCATATATAGCGGGTTGCTAAAAAATTCGGATTATTTTCCGAATGTAGATGGGAACAGTTGAAATTCGGTTTTGAAACACCTTATACATTTCCATATGGAGAAATGAGACGTAATATTTTAATTTTTAAACGGAGCAATTTTGTTACATTACTCTGAATACATTAGAAAGTGCTTCATTATCTATGCTTAATGCATGATTTTTTTCTTTCTTGTTAGTTTTAATAAAATGACATTTTGTGATCTATTATTTGCTTTTTTTTTAACTTTATCTTACAGCATTTCTTGACCAAAATTTCAAGAGAGAGAGTAAATGTATAGGGCGAATTCATACAAAATAATTACATTATTATAGAAGTTTTTGACACTATAATTAAAAAAAAAAAAATATGAGATACTTTTAAAATGCGTTCTAATTTACAAATGATTTATTAAATGCATATAAACACATTATTAGAGAATATAGAAATAAAGAAGTATTGAAGTTAAAAGGAAGGTATAAATGAAAAACAAAGAGATGTGAAATTTTGGAATATAGCTTAACTTTAAGTAATTTTCCATTTTTAACATTATTTGTTTTTAGCACTTTCCAACAAAGTTGAAAAGTGCTTATGCATTCGGTTTGTCCGTGCTCTAACTCTTGTAAATACACTCGGATTGCTTTGAAATTTTTGGGCGTTATTGACGTTTACCCTAACACGAACCCTACTGAAAATGAAGTTTCTACCCTGATTAGTTAATTTACCAGGGGGAATCAAAAGTTTTCTATTACATATTACGGCCTATGGGAAAAAATCGCTTCAAAGGAATTTTAAAGATGTTACACTCTGTCAGACATAATAAAATTTATATGCATTTAAGAGACTATGCACTAAAATATGTATTCCATAAAATAAGCGGTGAACGTATAGCTATTATTCATTTACAGGGCCACACAATAATTTCATTAGATAATGGTAAAGGGATGAATTGCGCGAAACATATTTTAAATATATTAAACTTTTTCATGTATAATAAAATTGATATAATGTCACTGAGGCTTAGTATAAATTATAAGGTATTGTTTTGCATAATATGAAGTACATAACATTTACAGGAACACACAAAAGATTTCAAATGGTAAGGTACCCTGGGGTAATAACGCCAGGCGGGGTAATAACGCCAAGTGCTTATATTTTGCATAATTATGAAATAATCAGGTAAATGATACCCATGTGCTCTGCGCAGAAGGGTTTTGAGTCACATAAATCGCAAAAAACAGCTTCAAGTTAATTTGTTTCATTTTTAGGTCTTATTGTTTTTACAAACAACTAAAATTAACGCTTGATCTAAAATTTGCGAGATACTTTTTGTGATGTGGAGACTATTTTTTTATCCGGAAATACTTTGTTAATTACATAAATTTGTAGTGCATTTCATGTACTTTTAAACTGTTGTTGAAGATTTTGGATATCTTCTCGAGATAATTTGTAATGGAAAATGTACTGCGCAATAACTATACCGGGGTAAAAACGCCAATCCTTGAATTTAATACCCCGGTTGATTCCTTACAGTGTCCGAGCTACATCCTAAATACTGATTCAAATAAACACAGTTAAAACTGTCCAATGTTTCTCATATTTCTATTTAAGCGGTCCTTTTTAAGCAAAAAGAAGCTCACGGTCTGATATTCTTTTGCCTCATCCCCCCCTCCCACACCACACCTTTATTTTTCTTACACTTTCACAAAAAATTGAACGTTTTCAATAGCTTAGAATGCAATTTGTCAATTTCTAAGTTTGTAGAGTTTGTATTTTTAGAATTGGGCTATCTACATGCAATTATTCCATCTTATTTCATAGTTTTGTTTGCATGGCGTTATTACCCATATAGGTGGGTAATAACGCCAAATAGCATTGGTCAAGAAAAAACGCCATTACATTTTATGAATACATATCTGTTAAATTATTTTATTTTATATAGATAGTCAATGAGTTGCTGTATCAGATCCTATATTTGTTTGAAAAATACAATCTAAAACTAAGCCGTGAAAATTGGTAGAACCTTAACGTGGCGTTATTACCCCAGGGTACCTTATATGATTTCCGAAATACTGTATATGTATCCGATGATGGCTGCTGGATGGATGAAATGCATTTTAATTATGATATGCGCATTTAAGTTTCACTAAATCTATGCACATTATATGGTGTATATTAATGCTATACTTGATATACAGGGCTACCCAAAAGAGCTCGCCAACTTTACTGAGTATGAGCGTAAATTACTTAAAAGGGGTTCTTAAATAAGTTATGCATTTTTACTCTGATAGTTTGCTAAGAAATGTTTGCAGAATATAAATAAAAAGATATAGAGGACCACGCAAAAAATTGGGTGCATGGACGCCTGTGAATGATAATTAATTACAATGTGATTTCAGCTGTTTTAAGACTGTTTTAGTTTAAAATAAATTTTAGCTTATTACTGACGTGTAATAAAAGTACAAGGTAAACTACAGGAGTGAACAAATGTATTTAAGTATGTTTCCATCTATTAATATAAATTGCTGAAAAAGAAATTTCAATCTACTAGGTATTTTCTTGCTAAACTCAATTTTACCATTATATAGTATGTATATTAACTGACAAATCAAATACAGAGCTGTTCAAAGGTATTGGAATACATGTTTGTCTATATTTGGCTATGTACCCTTATTTTCCTAAATAACAAAATTTTGTTAAAGATTTCATGAAGTGTTGGAAAGTGCTTCATAACCTATGCTTAACGCACGATTTTTCTTGCTTGTTTAAAAATTGCTTACTGATATTTTTGAATATTTTTAGACAGTATTATTTTTTGTTCTGTATCTTGAATCGATAAAATCGTAACTATAAGGTTTATTCTTCCGTCGTTTTCTCCGAAATTATGTGTATCATTTACTTCCATAGAAAGCCTCAGTTATCATACAAATGCCTATTCTGCTTGATGATTGCCGCGAGCATATGATTTTTGTTTCAAATAAAACTAGTATGATTCTGTTTTTACTTTCTTCTATCTTTACATGAAGAAAGTATTGGATTCGTATTAAAATTTCGACTTCGATGAATTCATTACATTTTAGAAGGTCTCGAACACGATATCTTTAGAAAATATCTGTTCTATTGGTCACTCTGTAAGTTTCTATGCAACAAAAATTTTGTAGTAATCTATCTCAAGAACTAATACATGCAATTTCACAAAACTTTAGATTCAGTTAGAACTAGATATAATCTTGAACTGATTAGTTTTTGGTGTATTTTGCCAAACAAGTGGCGCTGGTATGTTACATTATTCAAAATTTCCTCAATAGCTCTAACTCAAGCACTAATACACAGATTTTCATTAAATTTCAGATTCTGTTAGTCCTTGATATAATTTGCTGCTGATTACTTTTTGATCTAAATTGCTAGAAAGGTTGCGCTGCTATGTTGCCTTATTTATGATTATTGCAATAGCTTTATTTCAAAAGCTATGCACGAATTTTCATCAAATTTCGGACTATGTTAGTTTTTGATACAGATTAGTGTTGATTAGTTTTTGGTATAAATCATCTAAGAGGTGGCGCTGCTGTGATGCATTTTTTACAATTTCGCAATAACAGTTCTCAAGAACAAATTTGTGGATTTTCCTCAAAATTGAGATTCACGTCGTCTTTCATAAAATTGTCGCGATAAGTTTTGATGTACATCGCCCAACAGGCGGCGCTATTATGCAATTTTTTAATGATTTCTGCACATTTTTTTATCTGTGAAACTAATGCTCGGATTTTCACCAGACTTTGTATTCAGTTAAAAGTTCCTATAAGCTGTATTTGGTTAGATTTTTATGCAAATCACCTAACCTGTGGCTTTACCAAGCTGCATTTTTTAGAAAGTATTAATATGTATGAGGTAGAAGAAAGTTTTGGGATTGTTATATCCGACTAGCTTTTGGTGTGTTCGTAATTATGTAAATAAGTAGTACCAATAGTCCTCGTCTGGTCCATCCTTCTGTCTATCCGTCTATCTGCAGGTAACAAAGTAAAAATTACCCAATCGAATGGTTTGAAATTTACTACATATAATAGTTGGAGAATTTTGTCGAGGCATTTCAAATTATATGAAAATCAAATCAAAACTTAAAAAAATATATCAATAAAAGTTTTTTTTTTTATTCTATTAAATCCTATCAGACATCATACGTAATTAATATAATAATATCCAATGATAACTAATGATTCTAGGTTGGCATGGTGATTACGCCCTATTTAAGAAGGAGTCAGATTATTTCCGTATTACTGAATTATATATATATATAATCGTATAAATTTTGTATTAATGTATTTTTTTCATAAGAGTACAATACTTATTGCACAAAGATCTAAATATTTATAAAACTAGTTATAGTACAAACGCACCTCATTTACCACGTTTAATACACAATTTCCGATTTGTTTATGTTTAGTATAAATAATAAATAACAAATTAGTTATCTTATGTACTTTTTAAGACTTTATTTTTCGGCGAACATCCACATTTTATAGCGTTCTAAATTTCTGATTCAAAATTCATAATAATTACACTGGTTCTCTTCCTACACTTTTTTTTTATTACCGTTACTATTAGTTATTAGTTAAACAATAAATAAAATTTATGATACGGATATATGTTCTCTTATATAATTTAATTTTAATAATAAATGTTTTTTGAAACTATTTTATAACTGTCACATGCTGTATTTTACAACAATAATTTAATAACGTGTTTTTATCTCTTTAACATATTTCTCTATTAAAACTGGTAATTGCAAATGTTTGTTCTCCCCTATTCTTTTCAATAAATGTTAGCCATTATTTCCGTAATAAGTTTCAATTTGATGATATAATTGTTACTGCTGCGGGATTTTTTTTTTGTTGTAGTTGCTTTATAAATGCATGTTTTTTTAAAAAAATTTCTACTTTTCGAATATTTTATCGCATTACAATGATGATATAGCTTATTTCAATTTTATCACACATTTTCGTGTAAAAAATTGTAATGGTAACTTTTTGTTTATCTCACATTCTTCCCGAATTAATGTTAATCATTAACTCCAATAGTATCATTTTTTGACATGAACACTGTTGTCGGGTTTTTATTTGTTTTAATAATACTTATTTAATAAATGTTTTTTCTATTTTCAATATTTTATCTTACTGCAATGATAAAATAATTATTTTTATATTTTTCACACATTTCTGTATAAAAAATAGTAATTGTAATTTTTTGTTCTCCTCATATTCTTTTCCAATTAATTTTAGTTATGTCCATAGTAAGTATCGTTTTGCGATTTGAATATCTATTTTGCTATGTGAGATTATTTTATTTTAATAATGCTTGTTTTTCAAAAGTCTGATGCTTGTCCTTAAAATTTTATCTGGTTTAAATGATCCAATTTTTTTTTTTTTTTTTTTTTTTTTTTTTTTTTTGCTCGAAAAACTTTTTTTTTGTTTTCTCATATTTCTGTATAACAAATTGTTATCGTAATTTTTCGTTCACCTCCCATTTTTTCCCCAATTAATATTAGTCATTACTCCCGCACAGAGTATCAATTAGTAATATGAACATCTATTGCGTTATCTGGTTTTTATTTGTTTTATTTGCACTAGCTTATTAATTTTTTTTTCTATTTTTAATATCTTATCTTGATCTAATGATCCAATAACACATTTTTATCTTTCTCACGTATTTTAGTGCAAGGAATCACAATTCTAATTTTTTGTTTATCTCCTGTTTCTTGACAAATAATGTTAGTCATAACTTCCGTAATAAGTATCATTTTGTGATATAAACACCTATTCCGATAACGGACTTTTTTTTTTTTTTTTTTTTTTTTTTTTTAATAATAATGCTTGTTTTTTTAAAAGCTCCTTTCGTCTTTTTAAAATAACTTCTGTTTTTATATTAATCCAATAAGTTTATTCATCCCTCTTAAGAATTTCTGATTAAAAATCTTAGGCATATGTATATAAATAATAGCTTATATACAGGCTGATTAAAAAAAAATGTGACGAACTTTAAGAGGTGACAATATGAACCAAAACAAGCAATTTTTCATCAAAAAAAAAAAAAAAAAAAAAAAAAAAAAAAAAAAGGAAAGACACTAGCGCGTTTGAAAAGTAAACTGTTACTCCAGAATCGTTAAAGCGCTATTTCTATTGTAAGTGACCGGGAGAAGAATACCATGTTTGCACACGTTATCTGTAAAAAAAGAAAGTATATATATGCAAATGTACGCCACTGTGAATATAAGCCGATGAAGCTAATCTTGAGAGGCTATTCTAATGTGCATTTTCGTTAATCCCACTAAAAGAGGATGGAGCAGTTTATTAATATGGAAAAGACCTGTATGTATTTCATATACGGAGATGCAAACAGAAATAACAGAGAAGAAGCACCAGTGTACGGGGAGTGTTTTCCCGATTAGTTGTTGTCCAATTCTAAAATATTTGTGGGTGCTTTCATTCGCAATTGTGTAAATCCGATACTTTTTCGGTTTCCAGTCGGATGCAAGTCGCATAACAACGAATAGAACTGAGGTTGTGGAGCAGGAAATTCTGGATATGGTGTCAAGTCAGCCCGGTGCAATTTAACGAGATGTGAGACGTATCCTTGGTATGCAACAATCTACGATATGGCGAGTTCTGAAGGGTGAAAGTTTGTACCCATATCAATTTTAACTGTCTAAGCACTGACTGAAGCGGATTATATTCGTGGCGTAGAATTCGCTCACTGAGATCTGGGGCAGAGTTCAACGCATCCAAATTTTCCGCCAACTGTATTTTTCACGGATGAATGCACCTTTCATGTGATGATGCATTTAAAACCACAATGAATATGAGTAGGTGACTCCGCATTTCATTTATCAAAATGCGCATCAGTGATATTTCGCTATCAATGGTTAGCAGGAATCATTAATGGCAATCTAATAGGGTTGAATCTTCTTCTGTAACACCTAGACAGGAGAAAACACTTTACATTTCTACAGGAAGTACTGCCAGACTGTTGTCAAAGATATGCGGAGGTGTACACTGTTAAAAATAAAGGTGACTAACCAGTTGCATTTGGCGCCCAGTAGTGAAAAGGAGTTACCATTTGACACCCGCGGGCTTGAAAATGTGTTTGGGGTGCCATTTGATCCCTCAATGGGTGATTCACGCTAATTAGGGTGCCGCGTTCTACCATTCGGAGATTTTCACCCCTTAGTCATTTACGATATCCCCTTCAACTCGCCGTCACTGGTGGATCAAAACACGGCCTCCTTCAGCTCGGCCTTCTTCCTGAAGTAAGCCGTGATCAAAACAGCAATTTCTCCCTTCGAAGACTATCACCGATCGTTTGCTATCCCAGTTTCGTTTAGAATTTCGGATACTAACTTTTGGCGAGCTTTTTATTTAAAGCAACCTTTGAATTTCAGGACATTTGGACATTTCAAGAAGACTTGAAAGACGAGCTCGATGGCCGAGTGGTTAGAGCGCTGAGCTTGCAATCAGACGTTGTGGGTTCGAATCCTTCGCGGACTAAAGTCGTTTTCATAATTTCTTTTTATTATTTGACACTCTGGATTAGGGGTGCCCTCTTTTCACCCTAAAAATAGGTGCTATTCTGGCTCCCGTAGGGATGTCACCAGTGAGACAAGACTTTCACCGCTAAAAGGTGCAATGCGTCACCTTTAGTTTTAACAGCGTATGTGATTCGAACGTGATGAAACACAAAGCCATCATGGGCGACACTACCTGGATGTAACCTTTCTAGGCCGATGGATTGGAGTAAGTTGGTCCTATTGCCACCACGATCACATGATTTAGCGTGCCTTGATTTTTTTGTGTGTTGAAAGCTGAAGCCTCTCACGATAAATCTTCCCTTAAATCGGAAAAGGAACTCGCCGCTGCTAGTGCAATCCGCAGTATGTCTGATGTATTTCATTAAACTTGGTTTTGTAACTTTTATGTCATTCTTGCGTTTGATCTCTTCTCTTCACTTTACAAGTTTTTTCCAACCTTTGCTTGAATCACTCTGTATATAGAGTGAGATAGAATTTTAATGTCATTTATTTTCAAATAATATAAGACTTTTAATCCTTTTACTTCAGTTACTTAATTATATTATTTTACCTGTTCTTATACCTAAAGAAAAAATCGTAATCTTAAGTTTTATTCTCTTTTGATGAATGCTCAGCATTAATTCCAGAGGTATTGTTTTCGAACTTTAACATTTTTTATATAAATGCCTGAGTTGTTTTATTATTTATTCAATATTAATATTTGTTTTTCGCAATAATTCGTCTATTTTTTTTCAATACTCTCTTTTGCTAAATTTTTTCACATTCTTAAACTTTTTACTATTTTTTTTTTTTTTTTTTTTTTTTACAATTTGTATTAATAACCTTTTGATTCTATTTATTTTTGTGCAGTTGATGTTCATGATAATTTGGAAGAGATATCTGGGTTAAATATTATTTATGATGCGGAAGTGCAAGTCCTTATCATTGTACCCTAAAAATCATTAAATCTTTTCTTATGAATTTTGTTACTTTTTACCCTTTCACGGACCCCTTTAAGTTTCAGCAGATAAACACACACACATACACAGAGAAAGAGACGTATATATATATGTGTCACATTAAATTATTTTAAGTATCATTATTTTTGTATAGGACATCACCGTAATATTGGTTTTCGTTTAATTATGTTCATCATTAGTCGTAAAATAAGTTTTATTTGTGCTATCTTATATAACAAAATTCTTTTTTTGTTATAAATTTATCATATTATATAAGTTGTTTTTAAGCTTATAATATTTTTCTATTATTCAAAAAGTTTTTTACTTCTTTCATATCCAAAGGAAAAAATATAACACCATAGTTTTTATTCCCTTTCCGTTCATCTCCAATTTATGTTCTGTATTACTTTCGTAATAAAATACATTTATGATACAAATACTTGTTCTATTTGATTATTGCTTAAAGAACACGACTTTTGTTCTCAAGTAAAACTTCTGTTATTTAGAATCTTATTCTATTTCTTATCATTGTGCTTTAGATATATTTTTTCGTTTAAACTATAGATGCACTCTTAGTTTTAATAATGCTTTATTTTTTAAAGTTATCTATCACTTTTTAAATACATTATTTCACTGAGATAATTCTATAACTTTTACTGCTTCTCTATATTTCTCTATAAAATATTCTAAATATTACCTTTTGTTCTACTCTTAGGTGGCTTTAGTTACAGATTATCATTTCCGGGGTAAATTTAATTTGAGACATGAATTCTTATTTTCTTATACAAATTATTTTGCCTTAATAATATTTGTTTTTAATAAAGTTATTTATTTCTTTTTAAACTTTTGAATTATTAAACTTTTTGCAACTAATCAATTAAGCTTTTACCTTTCACATATCTCTATCAAAATTTTCAGTAACATAACTTTAATTATCTTTCAATATACTTTTGCCATTTCTTTCTTAGTAAGTGATATTTACGATACAAATGGTTCTGTTTGATTATTGCTACATTAAAAAGTCCTTCCGGCAATGCCGGGAGGAAGAGGTAGCTTTCATATACTTATTTATTTATTTTAAATTCAGTTATATAAATTAAATTTACGAAGCTCAAAATAGTGGAACACGATTATGTAAGATTTAATACAGTTTTTGTCAATACTGAATATTAATAAGAATTTTTAGAAATTAGTCATCTTTTATTCAACCTGGTTTTATTTTGAGCGATTTATAGGGTCGCCAAATTCCACGATATCCATTTTAATGCAGCATGATGGATAAAAAAAAACCCAATGAGCTTGATCGAAATCTTAATTCTTGTGAAAATGCACACTCACATCGAAATCGATTAATATATACCAGTGCTGTTGCGAGCAAATTGACTTTAAAAAAAATGTCACCCACATTAGAAATTCAAACTGCTATATCCCAGGCGTTTTTCATGGTAATGACAAAGCATAAAATACTCCGGAATTCATTATTAAGATAAATAGTTTAGAAAGAACCTTTTTTCAATTTCTAATTTTTTGTTTATACATCATTATACATTTAAAAGATTTTTGACAAATTTAAATGGCCGCGATTTTGAAACAAGATGGCGGATAAAGTTGGCCCGTGAATTCGGTCAAGACATTGGTATGTACCATGAACACATGGAGTTATCGAAATCAGTTTATAAATATGCGTATTAACGCGTGACAAATTTCAGACAGTTTCAAAATTTCAATCTCACTGGAAATTGAAAGTACTAAAACTCAGCCATTTTTCAAGATATAGATGAAACAAAAAATGCTCTGGAATCTTTGTATCAAGGTCAAAACACAAAAGAAAAGCCTTTTTCCATTTCTTACTTTTTTGCACCTAATTTTAAAATTTAAATTTAAAAAAAATAATAGTCCGCCATTTTGAAACAAGACGGCGGCGATTGGAACTGGCCAACGAACTCGGTCCAGGCATCAGTATGTCCTATCTACGCACCAAGTTTCATCCAAATCGGTGTATAAATACGCGTGTTATCACGTGACGAAAACCAGATCATTTGAAAATGTGAGCAACACTAGAAATTAAAAGTACTATAACTCAGACCATTTTTTAAGATATAGACGAAACAAAAAGTGCTTTGGAATCTTTGTATCAAGGTCAAGTGCATAAAAGAAAAATCTTTTTCAATTTCTCACTTTTTTGTACCTAATTTCAAATTTGAAAATTTTTTAAAAATTTAAATGGCCGCAATTTTTAAACAAGATGGCGGATGAAACTGGTTAACGAACTCGGTCGAGGCCTTATTAAGTACTATGTACACACCAAATTACATCCAAATCGATTTATAATTGTTATCACGTGACAAAATCAGATCGTTTCAAAATGTCAGCCATAAGAAAAATTCAAAGTGCTATGACTCAATCATTTTTTAAAATATAGACAAAGTAAAAAGTGTTCTGGATATGGTGTTTTAAGATCTAACTCATAAAATAAAAATATTTTTTAACTTTTAATTTTTTCGCATTTAATTTTAAATTTTAAATTTTTTAAAATTTTTTAAATGGCTGCCATTTTGAAACAAGATGACGGATGATGCTGGCCAACGAACTCGGTCAAGACATTTGTATGTACTATGTACATACCAAGTTTCATTCAAATCGGTTCATAAATATGTTAGTTATAGCAAGACAGAAATCAGATCGTTTCAAAATGTCTGCCATAAGAAAAATTCAAAGTGCTATAACTCAATCATTTTTTAAGATATAGAAAAAGTAAAAAGTGTTCTGGATATGGTGTTTTAAGATCTAACACATAAAATAAAAATCTTTTTCAACTTTTAATTTTTTCGCATTTAATTTTAAATTTAAATTTTTTTTAAATTTTAAATGGCTGCCATTTTGAAACAATATGGCGGGTGATGCTGGCTAACGAACTCGGTCGAGATATTTGTTAGTGCTATGTATATACCAAGTTTCATTCAAATCGGTTCATAAATTCGTTAGTTATAGCATGACAAAAATCAGATCGTTTCAAAATGTCAGCCATAAGAAAAATTCAAAGTGCTATAACTCAATCATTTTTTAAGATATAGACAAAGTAAAAAGTGTTCTGGATATGTTGTTTTAAGATCTAACACATAAAATAAAAATATGTTTCAACTTTAAATGTTTTCGCATTTAATTTAAAATTTTAATTTTTTTTAATTTTAAATGGCCGCCATTTTGAAACAAGATGGCGGATGATGCTGGCCAACGAACTCGGTCGAGATATTTGTATGTACTATGTACATACCAAGTTTCATTCAGATCGGTTAATAAATACGTCAGTTATCGCATGACAAAAATCAGATATATATAAATATATATATATATATATATATATATATATATATATATATATATATATATATATATGTCAACATTTGAACGGAGGGTGGTTTTGGGGTCTGGGGGTCATGATCGGTGAAAATATACCAAAATTTTCTGGAAGTGCTTTCCTCCGGACGGCTGCAATAGGTAGCTTTTTACTTTTTGTAATGAAAGCTAGCTAAAACAAGAACATGTCTTTTATTCCCAAATAAAATTACCATCATTCTGCGTTTTGTGCCATTTCTAATATTTATGCTATAGAAGTCATTAAATCCCCTCTAAAGAATGTGTTTCTGTTTACTCTATCATGTACTTATTAAATTTCAAACGATCATTATTTTTATTACATTTGAATTTCTCAGCAGCGAAGTGTTATCAGTGCATATTTCATATATTATTTAGAAAATTCTAACATCTTTGTTCTTCTGCTATTTTCTTTCAGGAAATGCTCATAAATTAATTCACGAGTAAATTTTAAAGTTTATTTTATTTTTATTTATAATTCTTATACTCAATATATTTTTAATCAGTTTTAAAGTCTACTTGTATTTCCAAAAGGTTTTTTAAATATATTTCAATATTAGTCAATTAACTTGTAGTCAATCAATGACATTTTTTACCGCTCGCATCTCTATGCATAAAATTTAATTACTACAACTTTTATTGCACGCTAAAAATGACATTTTCAAAACTAAGTAAAAAATACATCGTCAAAATAGCTCTGAATCAAAATTACTCAGGTTTGAAGTATGCATTGTGTGTTTCACCGAAAAAAAAGCCAGCATGATTTTCTACCATAATTGCACACGAAATAAATTCTCGAGAACGAAACAAATATATTAAGAAAGTCGATATAGAAATGCATGTTTACAAGAAGTAACTTATTCCCTTCCCTATATGATCAAAAAAAAAAAAAAAAAAAAAAAAAAAAAAAAAACATATATATAAAATAAGATGGGGGGGGGGGGGGTGGAAACGTGTCCCACCGAAATAAAGCCAGTACTGTTAATAGCCAATATATCCTCGATGCTTACATATGATTTGGAATATACGTTGTGGCATATCATGTACCGATCCTTGGAGACAGTAACGTCAATAATATCATATTTTTTAAATCTTTAATTTATATTTACACATCTGAACACCATTACTTTTATTATCTGTTCACTTATGCTTGTCATTTCTTCTACAGTAAATTAAGATTCAAACACTTTTTCTGTCTGATTAATGTTCTACAAGCATGATTTTTTTTAAAATGAAGTATAACTCACTTCTTTCCAAATCTTGTTCTATTTCTAATAATTAAATCATTAATTCCCTTCTCAAGAATGGTGTTATTACTTTCATTTATATTTACAGATTCGTACGCCATAACTTTTATTATCTGTTCATTTATGCTTGTTATTTGTTCTGCAGTAAATTAAATTTGCGATACAAATTCTTGTTTCCGCCTGATTATTGTTCTACGTGCATGATTTCTGTTATGAAATAAACCCCACATCCTCCTGAGTCTAGTTCTGTTTCTAATCAATAATGCTCAAGATGTCATTAAATCTTCACTCATATGGGGTTACCGTTTACTCTATCACGCACCTATTCAATTTCAAGTAGTCATTATTTTTTCTGTTTTTCAACTTCTCTTCAGAGCAATCGCATTGGTTCTTATTTATTTTTTCCACGTTTGATTAATCTCTCTACGTACATTTATAGATAACTAACAATAATTTTTGAACTCTTCTTATTTTTTATGATAAGAATTCTTATTCTTTTTTTATGATTTATTGCGATTTTCAATATTTATTTTTCAAATAAATAAATACATGCAAAAAGATAAAAAAAAAAATAAAAATAAAAAAAAAATAAAAATTAGTTTACCTTTTCAAATAAATAAGTAAATAAATAACAACAAAAACAACAAAAAAAGTTTGAGAGGTCATATTTTCTCGATATTTTAACTTCTCCACATTACAAAGTTATTGTAAAACTTTTCACAGTTTTTTCTTTCATTTTTGATACAAAATTTTATTCTGTTTTGATTTATTTAATTATAAAATGTTTGCTCTTTGAAAATCAATTCCTTATTTTTTTAAATACCCAATTTTAATGGTGTTATAAAATACATATTTTTTAATCTTTCATTTATATTTACAGATCTGAACACCATTACTTTTATTATCTGTTCACTTATGCTTGTCATTTTTTCTACAGTAAATTACGATTCAAACACTTTTTCTGTCTGATTAATGTTCTACAAGCATGAATTTTTTTTTTAAAATGAAGTATAACTCACTTCTTCCCAAATCTTGTTCTATTTCTAATAATTAAATCATTAATTCCCTTCTCAAGAATGGTGTTACTGTTTACTCTATTGCACAGTTATTAATCTTCAATGGGTCATATTTTACTGATATTTTAATTTATTCGCATTACTACGTTATCGTAAACTTTTTCTTAATAAGTTTAATTCCTCATACAGAATTTCATTCGGTTAGGATTTATTTTATTTTAAAATGCTCGTTTTAAAAAAAAAATCTTTTTCTTTACTTTTCAAAGACGCAATTTCAATTTTGTTATAAAAAAATATATTTTTATCTTTCATTTATATCTGCAAAAGATTTCAGCACAATAACTTTTCTTCTCTGCCCATTTTTGCTCGTCAGATCTTCTGCAGTAAATTAAATTTACGATACAAATTTTTGTTCCGCTTGATTATTGTTCAACACGCATGATTTTTGTTATGAAATGAAACCCACTGAGTTTTGTCCTGTTTCTAACCAATGATGCTCAAGACGTCATTAAATCTTCCCTCATGAATGGGGTTACCGTTTACTCTATCACGCACCTATTCAATTTCAAGTAGTCATAATTATTTTTGTATTTTAACTTCTCTTCAGTGCAATCCTATCTGTACTTATTTTTTTCCACTTTTGTTTAATATCACTTCATACATATATGTATATGACTAACAATAGTTTTCGAGCTCTTCTTATTTTTTATAATAAGAATTCTTATTCTTTTTTATGCTCTAATGCGATTTTAAATATTTATTTTTCAAATAAATAAATACATGACAAAAATAAAATAAAATAAAATAAAATAAAAAGTAAATAAAAATAAACTAAAAAAATAAAAATGAATAAAAATATTTTACTTTTTCAAATAAATAAGTAAATAAATAACAACAACAAAAACAAAAATTAAGAGGTTATATTTTCCTTATATTTTAACTTCTCCACATTACAAAGTTATCATAAAAGTTTTTGGTTTTTTCTTACTAAATTTCATTTTGATACAAAATTTTATTCTGTTCTGATTTCTTTAGTTATAGAATGCTTTCTCTTTAAAAATCAATTCATTATTTTTTAAATACCCAATTTTATTGGTGTTATAAATTACATATTTTTTTTAATCTTTCATTTATATTTATAGATTGGAACACCATAACTTTTATTATCTGTTCATTTATGCTTGTTATTTGTTCTGCAGTAAATTAAATGTGCGATACAAATTCTTGTTTCCGCATGATTATTGTTCTACGTGCACGATTTCTGTTATGAAATAAAACCCACATCCTCCTGAGTCTAGTTCTGTTTCTAATCAATAATGCTCAAGACGTCATTAAATCTTCACTCATATGGGGTTACCGTTTACTCTATCACGCACATATTCAATTTCAAGTAGTCATTATTTTTTCTGTTTTTCAACTTCTCTTCAGAGCAATCGTATTGGTTCTTATTTATTTTTTCCACGTTTGATTAATCTCTCTACATACATTTATAGACAACTAACAATAAATTTTGAACTCTTCTTATTTTTTATGATAAGAATTCTTATTCTTTTTTATAATTTATTGCGATTTTCAATATTTATTTTTCAAATAAATAAATACATGACAAAAAGGTAAAATAAAAATAAAAATAAAAATAAAAATAAAAATAAAATAAAAATTAATAAAAATAAAATAAAAATAAATAAAAATAAATAAAAATTAGTTTACCTTTTCAAATAAATAAGTAAATAAATAACAACAAAAACAACAAAAAAAGTTTGAGAGGTCATATTTTCTCGATATTTTAACTTCTCTACATTACAAAATTATTGTAAAACTTTTCACAGTTTTTTCTTTCATTTTTGATATAAAATTTTATTCTGTTCTGATTTATTTAATTATAAAATGTTTGCTCTTTGAAAATCAATTCCTTATTTTTTAAATACCCAATTTTAATGGTGTTATAAAATACACATTTTTTAATCTTTCATTTATATTTACAGATCTGAACACCGTTACTTTTATTATCTGTTCACTTATGCTTGTCATTTCTTCTACAGTTCTTGCGATTCAAAAATTTTTTCTGTCTGATTAATGTTCTACAAGCATGACACTTTTTTAAAAATGAAGTATAACTCACTTCTTCCCAAGTCTTGTTCTATTTCTAATAATTAAATCATTAATTCCCTTCTCAAGAATGGTGTTATTGTTTACTCTATTGCGCGGTTATTAATCTTTAATGGGTCATATTTTACTGATTATTTAATTTATCCGCATTACTACGTTATCGTAAACTTTTTCTTAATAAGTTTAATTTCTCATACAAAATTTCATTCTGTTAGGATTTATTTTATTTTAAAATGCTCGTTTTTTTTTTTTTAAATATTTTCCTTTACTTTTCAAATACGCAATTTCAATTTTGTTATAAAAATATATATTTTTTTATTTTTCATTTATATCTGCAAAAGATTTCAGCACAATAATTTTTCTTCTCTGCCAATTTATGCTCGTCAGATCTTTTGTAGTAAATTAAATTTACGATACAAATTCTTGTTTCCGCCTGATTATTGTTCTACGTGCATGATTTTTGTTATGAAATAAAACCCACATCCTCCCGAGTCTTGTTCTGTTTCTAATCAATAATGCTCAAGACGTCATTAAATCCTCACTCATGAATGGGGTTACCGTTTACTCTATCACGCACCTATTCAATTTCAAGTAGTCATTATTTTTTCTGTATTTTAACTTCTCTTCAGTGCAATCCTATTGGTAATTACCCTTTTTCTACTTTTGTTTAATCTCACTGTATATATGCTTATATATATAACAATAATTTTCGAATTCTTCTTATTTTTTATGATAAGAATTCTTATTCTTTTACATGATTTATTCGATTTCAAAATATTTATTTTTCAAACAGATAAATAAATGAAAAAAGTAAGAAATAAAAGAAATAAAAAATTATTTTGCTTTTTAAAATAAATAGATAAGTAAGTAAATAAATAACAAAAGTAAAATAAAATAAATAGGAAATTCTTTAAACTTTTCAAATAAGTAAATAAAAATTGAAATGAATAACAAAAAAAGTATACATATAATTCTTTTTTGCTTATTTTTAATAAATAATTAAATAAAAACAAAAATAAAAATGTAAAAAGTATTTTTTTTCATTTACAAATAAATAAATAAAGAATTAAAAATAAATAAACATTCTTTTACTTTTTCAATTCTTAAGTTTATTGTAATTAATTAATAAAATCGTGACCCTTTGCACATGTCTCTTAATAAAATATCACCATTAATACATGAGTTAATTTAATTTGTGATAACAATTTCAATTATCTGATGTACTTGATAACTTTTTTTTTTTTTTTTTTTTTTTTTTTTTCAATTAACTTAGGCAAAAATTTCTGTTGAAAGAAATGGTGATAAATGATTAAAAATACATCAAAAAACATGAAAAAAATTTCATTATTGGAAAGATTCCTTTAAAAAAAGCCCATCCGGCAATGCCGGGAGGAAGAGGTAGCTTTCATATACTTATTTATTTATTTTAAATTCAGTTATATAAATCAAATATACGAAGATCAAAATAGTGGAACACGATTATGTAAGATTGAATACTAGTTTTTGTCAATACTGAATATTAATAGTAATTTTTAGAAATTAGTCATATTTTATTCAACCTGGTTTTATGTTAAGCGATTTATAGGGTCGCCAAATTCCACGATGTCCATTTTAAAGCAGCATGATGGATAAAAAAAAACCAATGAGCTTGATCGAAATCTTAATTCATGTGAACATGCACACTCACATCGAAATCGATTAATATATACTAGTGCTGTCGCGGGCAAATTGACTCTAAAAAAATGTCAACCACCTTAGAAATTCAAACTGCTGTATCCTAAGCGTTTTTCAAGGTAAAGACAAAGCAAAAAATACTCCGGAATTCATTATTAAGATAAATAGTTTAGAAAGAACCTTTTTTCAATTTCTAATTTTTTGTTTATACATCATTATACATTTAAAAGATTTTTGATAAATTTAAATGGCTGCCATTTTGAAACAAGACGGCGGATGAAGTTGGCCCGTGAACTCGGTCAAGACATTTGTGTGTACCATGAACACACAGAGTTATATTGAAATCAGTCTATAAATATGCGTATTAACGTGTGACAAATTTCAGACCGTTTCATAATGTCAATCTCACTGGAAATTGAAAGTGCTAAAACTCAGCCATTTTTCAAGATATAGATGAAACAAAAAATGCTCTGGAATCTTTGTATCAAGGTCAAAATACAAAAGAAAAATCTTTTTTCATTTCTTACTTTTTGCACCTAATTTTAATATTTAAATTAAAAAAATAATATTCCGCCATTTTGAAAGAAGAAGGCGGTTGGAACTGGCCAACAAATTCGGTCCAGGCATCAGTATGTCCTATCTACGCACCAAGTTTCATCCAAATCAGTGTATAAATACGCGTGTTATCACGTGACGAAAACCAGATCATTTCAAAATGTGAGCAACACTAGAAATTAAAAATACTATAAATTAGACATTTTTTAAGACACAGACGAAACAAAAAGTGCTTTGGAATCTTTGTATCAAGGTCAAATGCATAAAAGAAAAATCTTTTTCAATTTCTTTTTTGTACCTAATTTCAAATTTCAAATTTTTTTAAAAATTTAAATGGCCGTAACTTTTAAACAAGATGGCGGATGAAACTTAACGAACTCGGTTGAGGCCTTATTAAGTACTATGTACACACTAAATTACATCCAAATATATATATGCGTCAACATTTGAACGGAAGGTGGTTTTGGGGTCTGGGGGTCATAATCGGTGAAAATATACCAAAATTTTTTGGAAGTGCTTTCCTCCGGACGGCTGCAATAGGTAGCTTTTTACTTTTTGTAATGAAAGCTCTCTAATACTGATCAGTTAAATGGCTAATAAGTTTGATTTAATAATAAAAAATTTTATTCTGTTGGGATTTATTTTATTTTAAAATGTTTGTTTAAAAAATATATTTTTATTTACTTTTTAAGCACGTAATTTCAATGGCGTTATAAAAAACACAAAGGTAAACAAACACATTTTTTACCTTTAATTTATATCTTGCAAAAGATTTGAGCACTGTAACTCTTTTTCCCTGTCAATTTATGCTCGTTATTCTGCAGTAAATTAAATTTACGATACAGCTTTTCGTTCCGTCTGATTATTGTTCTATGCGCATGATTTTTGTTATGAAATGAAACTCGAATCCTCCTGAGTCTTGTTCTGTTTCTAATCAATAATGCTCAAGACGTCATTAAATCTTCATTCATGATTGGGGTTATCGCTTACTCTATCACGCACCTATTCAATTTCAAGTAGTCATTATTTTTTCTGTTTTTCAACTTCTTTTCAGAGCAATCCTTTTGGTACTGATTTTTTTCCACGTTTGTTTAATCTCACTCTATGTATGTATATATAACTGACAATAAATTTTGAACTTTTTATGGTATTTTTTTTCTTCTTTTTTATGATAAGAATTATTATTCTTTTATATGATTTACTCCGATTACAAAATATTTATTTTTCAAATAAATAAATAAATGAACAAAAAAGGATTTTCAATATATTAAATTAAATTAAAAAGTTATTTTACCTTTTAAAATAAATAAATAATAAAAATAAGAAATAAAGATAAATAAATAATTTTTTCACTTTTCAAATAAATAAGTAAATAAAAAAAACATTCTTTTTTCAAATAAATAAATAAATATATCCCAAAAATAAAAAACAAACGACTTATATATATCAAATGAAATTAATATATATAAGGAGAAAGGGAGCTAGTGAAAATATAGAGAGCAGTGTGTGTTAATTTTCACAGAGGAATGTTTCCAGTTTTTATATTCGTTGTACTTTTGACTTTCGGATATTTTGATGATGACTCAGTACGTGAGGCAAAACATATCATTTTAATATGTTTATATGTTTTTTCTTGAAATCGACGTCTTTAAAGCAAATAATTGAGATTTAATATGTATTTTGAAAGTTATTTCGCACATATATTTTATGGTACTGTTTTAGTACATTTTATTTGTCCTCCATGCGAATTTAAATTATTAATATCCCGATGATATATTTTAAGTATAAGAAAGCATTCAAAACGTATAGGTTTGACATCATCAATGGGAATCTGAGATGCGAAAGACCAGACCCCTTAACAGCATGTGAATTTTTAATTCAAATAAAACTCCTATCCTAATGAGTATTATTCTGTTTCTAATGATTATGCTTAAATCTAAGATTGAATACCCTCTAATGAATGGTGTTATTATTTACTGTATAACGCATATATTCAATTTCAGGTGGTGTTTGTTTTCAGTGTATTTTAATTTTTCAGCAGCGTAGTACAATCCGCATATGTTTCATGTATCTCAAACTTCTCTCCTATCAGTCTTTCTATAAAAGAATAGCTTTTGTTTTTTTCTATACTATTCCAACTAGCATTTATAATTTTTCCTCCAATAAACTCCATTTGTAATAAAATATCATTATTCTAAATTTATTTAATAAGTTTCAAATTCTAAACTAGTTTATTTCGCATTCAATTTCGAACGGTACTTTTTTTTCTGTGAATTTTAACTTCTCCGTTGAGAAATACCATTGGTATATATTTTAATGTTAAACCTCTCCCCATTCCTGTTTCTATATAAACAGCATCATAACCTATGCAGTTTCAATTAATGTTTTCACTTATTCTCCAGTAAATTTAATTTGTAATTAGAATTCAAATTCTCATATCATTTATCCAGTTTAAAAAATATTTATTTTAAAAACGTTTTCAATACTTTATTTTATTATCAATTACGAATATTATTTTAGTTTTTCGCTTTTATCTAAATAAAATTAAATCACTAAAACTTTCATTCTCTTCAACTATGTTCGTGATTTTTTTTCCACAATAAAGTTTCATTTATGATACAAATGTCGACAATGTTTGATCATTGTTTAGAGCGCATGACTTTTGTTTGTCACAAAAAACTCATGTCTTTCGGAGTCTTGTTCTATTTCAAATAATTATGCCAGAGACGTCATTATATTCCCTCTCATGTATGTGCTACCGTTTAATCTATCACGCACAAATTTAATTTCGAGCGGTCATTTTTTTCTCTGTATTGTAATTTCCCCGTTGAATACCAATGGTACCTGTTTAAATTGTAAAACCTCTCCCCGTTTCTCTCTCTATCTAAACAGTACCAAAAGTTAAGCTGTTTCAATTAATGTTTTCATTTATTCTCAAATAAATTTAATTTGTAATAAGAATTCATATTCTTACATGATTTTTTTTTCAGTTAAAAAAAAAAATTTATTTTAATCCTTTTAGGTCTGACTTTATTTTTGAATTTTTAGAAAAAAAAACTTTTATATTAATAACATTAACACTAGTTATCTAATTAGATTAATTAGTGTTTAATAGATATTTCATTGTCTGAAAGATAACGAATGTTGTTGTTTTCGTATTATTCAATTAACATTCGTATGACAATAGACTTTGGAAGAATTTTTGGAAATGTTTAGAAAATATTGTATTACAGTAAGATTTAACTGTCATTACGATTTTCTAATAATTTGTGTGCTTTATTGCACGATTTTTTCAGGAAAGCAACCTTTAATTTAAATTTAAAGTATAAAATATATGTTTAAAATAAAAGAATGCCAAAGGCGCAAAGAGAATTAAGCAAAAAATAATAATTTTTATAATTACTAAATTTCTAAAAATATATGAGGTCATATAGTGAATGCATAAACATATACTAACATTACCACCTGTAAATAGTAGCAAACGTATTTCTTAAAATAAAATAACAAATCTAAAGACATTTACTATTAAATGTGCACCAGACAAGGAAGGATTGAAAACATTTTCAATACTTTATTTTATTATCAATTACGAATATTATTTTAGTTTTTCGCTCTTATCTAAATAAAATTCAGTCACTACAACTTTCGTTCTCTTCGAATCTATGTTCGTGATTTGTTTCTATAGTAAGTTTAATTTATGATACGAATGTCGATAATGTTTGATCATTGCTTAAAGCGCATGACTTTTGTTTGTCAAATAAAACTCACGTCTTTTTGAGTCTTGTTCTATTTCTAATAATTATGCCCTAGACGTCATTAAATCCCGTCTCATGAATGGTGTTACCGTTTACTCTATCACGCACCTATTCAATTTCGAGCGGTCATTATTTTTCCTGTATTATAACTTCTCCGCAGAGCAATGCTATCGGTACCTTTTTCACAATTTTCCTCCGTGACGTCGTCGAGGTCGTTAACCAATCACAGGCTGTCTCCGAGTTTTCGTCTGCGCGTGCAAAAAAAGATGATACACGTGATTTGAGGGGCATTCGTATGGCTTTAGTCCACGAATTAAACGTTCTAGAGGAAGTTTGTGGAGTGACAGCTTTGCAAGTGTTTTTATTAAAGTCGAGGAGAATTTATTTTTGTGTGATTTTTAAAATGTCAAAATGTGCGGATACAGATTCATCAAAAGAAGATCTTTTGAGCCAAAAAAGTGACGGGAGGAGTTACGGATCTATTCAGACGGAGTGGAACGGTCCCAGAAAAGGTAAGAGTTTTGGAGAGTTTGTTTATAAAACTTCAGTCGAAGAGCTGTATCAGTACACATGTTCAGCTAGTTATTTTTATCTTCATAATCAGGCAGAATTGTCACAATGTAATCGAATCGCAATTTTTATTGTAAGTAAGTAAGTAAACAAGATACTTGCAGGATATTAGATATATTTAACATATTTATTTCATTTCTATAACAGGGTAGAATTGTCATTATAAACATAATCAAATTTCCCCATAAAACATCTACATGGTATATGATATTGTATACATATTATATAATAAATATATTGATTTTCCTAATCATCAAAAATAGTGGTTTTAAACACGTAACAAGTATCTACAGAATATTGAGTGATGGTTATGTATTATCAATAATTTCTAAGCTTTATTTTTTTACTTACTTTCTTTGATATGTTACATAAACACCACCAGAATTTCTAATTTAAATAAATACACTAGCAAAAAATGTATAAGATACGCAATTGCGATATTACATACATAAACAGTTTTCCATACATAGTATAGTAAATAGATAGATTTATCATCACAAATGTAATGCACTTGCGCTAAAAAATTTAGTATAAGTTAATGTTTAAATGAAAGATCTTCAAAATAATTAATTCTGCATGGTGTATGAGTAGATTCTCTCATTACATTATTTTTTTCACGTTTTTTCTTTCTTTCTTTCAATTTTTTTGAATCACCTTTTCAATTAATCACTTAAATAAAGTGTCTCACTTAAATAAATGCTCAAACGAAACATTTGCAGTAAATGTGATATTGTATACGTAACAAGTTTGTGTTTTTAAAATATTTTTTTTTACTTAATTTACTATTATAAATGCAACTCATATATATATATATATATATATATATATATAAGTAAAATGTGCCTACGTGTGATTACGTGTGATATTAAAACATTAATAGTACACGTTTTGCAGTATACACGAGATTTAATTTCGTCATTTAATTCTTTTTATACATGTAACCGTTTCTTTTTTCTTAATTGCGAAAAGTGAACATTTAAATAAAAAATCCAAATTATATAGGATTTTGTATACATAAACGACTTCTGGATTTTTATTTTCATTGTTCTTCACAATGTTCATTATCAATAATGCTGAGTTGCATTGCATTATTATTTTTTTAATGCGCACATAGGTTTCAACAATTACAATATTAACAAAAAAATTGTAAATTAAAACAGAATAATGTCCGTAAATAGTCTTTCGGTGTTTTAAATTTAATAGATGGAAATAACTAAAATACTGTCTTAATTAATGTTTTTATTGAGTAATAAATTTGTTTTAAATTCAGAGCTACTAATTTCTTCCTTTTTAGTATCACTATTTCCGAATAGTAATCTTTTTCTTATCTAATTACAAATATCTATCATTAAATAAAGCGAACATTGTTATTCAGAAATATTGATACTCGAAGATCCTTTTGACAAGCAACTAAAAAGCTTAACAGACCCTTTAGACATATGTCCTATGATAATAATTCAGTTATATAATATTTTAAAGCCACATTGTTAAAAAAATATTTTGTCCCAATTTATTATAAAAGCAGAAAAAAATGTGGAAAAGTAATTATTTCTTCAAAAAATTTATCTGTTTTTTGCTTGAAAATTTATTTCTCCAAGCAGAATTTATATAACAAACATTTTGTATTTTGATTTGCACGTGTGTATTTTTTCATGCATGTGAGTGTTCGATATCAAACACGTTTCTATTATCAGCCGTATAACTTAATATGCATGGATAAAATTTTTGTTGATTATTTTAACATATAAAATGCATACAGAATTTTATTAAAATAACAGCCTTTTTCAATTAAATATGTTGCCAAAAATAATAACACAAACCTTGTGTATTTGCGTGTTCATTACACTGTAAAAATCCATTAAATTTATGGCAAAAATTGGGGCAGCAATGTTGCCAGCAGTTTTAGCTGTAAAAATTGCAGTAAAATTAGAAGTAAAATTTCTTATTACATTTAATTTTTATGTAACTTTTAAGGTAAAAACTGCAGGAAACATTGTTGCAAGATTTGTTGCCGTAAATTTAACGGATTTTGTTTACAATGTAGAAAAAAAAAACTTTTTAAATTGTTACGGGCTTTTTTTATCAATAAAAATTTTTTGAAATTCGATTTTTTTTTCACCTATGACATCTCATTTTCTTCTTTTTTAAAACGTAAAATAATAATAATATGACCTACTGGCTAATATATTTTCTCTTGGTGAAAAAGAAAATACTAGTTTTATTTCTTGACTATACATAAACATTATTTCGAAAGGATAATTAAAAAAAATATTAAATTTACATTTCTGAAGTATTAACATAATAACTCTATCTATAAGAATATTATAATGAAATTTCAAGGTTTGCTTATAAATCAACAAGTTCAAAGAAACTCCATATCATATACGTTTTAATTATCATCCGTATATATGGATAAAATATTTATTGATTATTTTAAAACATTAAAACATCAAATGTATAAAGAATTTCATTAAAATAATATTTTCAATCATATATGTTACCAAATATTTGTAATAAAATATTCGCATCTTTGTGCGTCATAAAAAAAATAACTTTTTTATTTACTACGGGCTTTTTTTTTTAATCCATAAAAATTGTTTGAAATCTGAAATTTTTCTTGACACCTATGATATTTCATCTTATTCTTTTTTAAAACGCATGATAATAATAATAAAACCAACTGGCTAATATATTTACTGTTGGCGAAAAAGAAAATACAGAAAATACTAGTTTTATTTCCGGACTATACATAAACATTATTTCGAAAGAATGATAAAAAAAATTAAATTTTTATTTCTGAAGCATTAACATAATAACTTTATCAATAAGAATATTAGAATGAAATTTCAAAGACTTGTTTATAAATCAACAAGTTCAAAGAGAACTCGTTTTCGATATCATCTATGTTTTAATTATCATCCGTATAAGTTAATATATATGGATAAAATATTTATTGATTATTTTTAAACATTAAAGCATAAAATGTATAAAGAATTTCAGTAAAATAACATTTTCAATCAGATATGTTACCAAATATTTGTAATACAATAATCGCATCTTTGTGCGTCATTAAAAAAAATCACTTTTTTATTTACTACGGACTTTTTTTAATCAATAAAAATTGTTTAAATCTGAAATTTTTCTTGACACCTATGATATTTCATTTTATTCTTTTTTTAAGACGTATGATAATAATAATAAAACCAACTGGGTAATATATTTATTGTTGGCGAAAAAGAAAATACTAGTTTTATTTCTTGACTGTACATAAACATTATTTTGAAAGGATAATTAAAAAAATATGAAATTTTTATTTCTGAAGCATTAACATAATAACTTTGTCTATAAGAATATTATAATGAAATTTCAAAGACATGCTTAAAAATCAACAAGTTCAAAGAGAACTCGATCGATGTCATATTCAATTTTGACGACAACGCGTCTCTTCAAAAAGAACTTACTAAACATATGAAAAATGTTAATAAGTTTATACTTATATGTACGTGTAAGGATCGCTATATTTTGAAGATAATTCAGGAAATCATACTTCCTTTGATGTTTGTTTCTTTTTCCCCCTTTTTTTACATATTAAAATATGGAATACAGAAAAGTATACTAGAATTTATAAGTGTACATTTTATTTCAAAGCAGATCTTGATCACCAAAATAAATATTTTTTGGGGGGATGAATGTAAGACTTAAAACCACGTTTTTGCCTTAAAAAATATCGGAAGAAGAATTTTTTTAGAAATTATTTTTTTCATAAACTCTAATTTCCACTACAGAAAACTTCCAGTTTTTTTTCTTATTTTTCTAGACTGAAAACTCTGGTGTATAGTGATTGAAATATTTAAATATACTTATGGCAGTTTAAGGTTTCTCTTCTTACTTTCTAAATAAACTTTTTGTATACAAAATATTTTAAATTGTAAAAAAAATGTTTCTAACATCTTGTTCGAAAACTTTTGCTAATATTGCTGATATTAGCAAATTGATTTCCTAATTTTGCTTAGAATGGATTTGCTTTTAATTTTGTTTGAAATTGATTTGCTGTTATTGTTGAGAATAATAATAAGAAAATAGTTTAGAGGCAGCAATTGATATTATTTTTTTTCCTTGAACTTTTTTATGAAAAAATAATTAAAAGTAACTTTTTTAAGCATAAACATAACATTGCTATTATTTAGCATTTGCTTAAAATTAGTCAATTTTTTCTTAAGGGGTCTCAAGAGTCTTATATTTTACTTGGCGATGCAATTTAGCAACATGTCTCACATAAATTTTTCTCAGTTCGAAAAAAACATAAATGCATCAAATTTTTAATGTAGATAATTTAATATCTCTTGTATTTATAATATTTTTTATATTCTACATTGAAATTTTATTTTATTTTTAATATTCAATTTTGATAAAAAAAAAATAAAAAAAAATAAAAATGAAAACGTTTTTTGACTTGCATCCACTACGCGCAAGACTATAGCAAAACTATTGGTTCAACAGCCCTCCAAACATTGATTATAATATAAAACTAATGTATATCTTGAATGTATATTTCATTTATAAACAATTTATTCAAGCAATCATTCATTTAAGCAATTTATTTATTTAAAATTTAAATTATAAAATTTGGAAAAAAATAATTTTTTATTGTAAAACTTCCATTTTTAACTATCGTATTTACTCATGTAAAACGAACACTAAAAAAAAAAAAAAAAAAAAAAAAAAAAAAAAAAAAAAAAAAAAAAAAAAAAGGACAAAACTTTTAGGTGCGCGTTATACACGGAATATTTTTTTGCTGCTAAATGTAATCACATCATATACATATGAATCAAGAAATTTATTCAAAGAAGACATAATTACTTGAAAAATCTTATTTAATTGAAGTATTACTGCATTTTTATTTCATTCTTTGCACTTTTTTATACATTAGCATTATATAAACACTAATTAACAATTTTCACTGCCGTCATTCACCCTTACCCATCATCATTTACTCCTGATCCGAAGTCTAAAAATGTATTTTCGCCTAGGTTTTGGTCTCATGTAATGTTTGTTTTGACTTTTTTTTTACTGAAATTCATTTAGTCATTCATTCATTTGCATATCAAATCTGTGGTGCGCGTTATGTACGAGATTTTAAAAAATCGCAATTTTTATCTTGTAAAGTAGGGGGTGCGCGTTATACATGCGTGCGCGGTATACACGAGTAAATATGGTAGTTAAAAATGGAAATTTTACAATAAAAATTATTTTATTCCAAATTTTATAATTTAAATTTTAAATAAATAAATTGCTTATAAATGAAGTATACGTTCAAGATGCATAAGTTTTACATCATTATCAATACCTTAGAGGACTCTTGAACCAATAGTTTTGCTACATTCTTTCGCGCAGTAGATGCAAGTCAAAAAACAATTAAATTTTTTTTAATCAAAGTTAAACATAAAGAAAATACAATTTCAATATAGAATATTAGAAAACTTATTTTAAATAGAAGAGATATTAAGCTGTCTGCATCAAAAATTTTACGCATTTATGCTTCATAGGTGCTGAGAAAAAACAAATCAAATGTGATATGTTGCTAAATTGTAACACCAAGTAAAAAGTAAGATTCCTGAACCCCTTAAATTATTCCAAAAAAAAAAAACTTTTTTTATTACAAATAGAATTTTTAAAATGTACCTACGAATATTACATTAAATAACAGTTTTTGCAAAATAGGCTTCTGTGATTTTAAATCCTATGATGAAGCAAAATTCTTAATTAATATTTCAAATTGTCTGCGCTTAGTAAATAAATAAACCAAGCAAGCATGAGTGATTATATATTATGCAACGGTCAACAGTGAGAAATGTAACATCATGCGATCGATAATGTAATAGAATCGTTTACTGTGTTCTCAAACGAAGTTGTGTGGATAATAAAAAGGGCGAGTAAAGAAAAATCCAGATTACGTTTCTTACTAATCACAGAACGATATTTAACTCTTTCGGAAGTAACTGCATTTAAAAGTACCGGGTAATTTAAATCGATTTTCTTTTGTCTTAACAACTATTTTTGTCGTTACCTGAGTGTAGTAATGACTGTATATGATTATACATAGAGAATGGAAGAATAAAGTGGCTACTCTAAGGCTCTATTATCGTAAGAAGCTCACGGTCTTGTATTCTTTTGCCTCATCCCCCCCAAACACACCACAACTTTATTTTTCTTACACTTTCACAAAAAATTGAACATTTTCAATATCTTAGAATGCAATTTGTTAATTTCTAAGTTTGTAAAGTGTGTATATTTAGAATTGGGCAATCTACATGCAATTATCCCATTTTATTTCATAGTTTTGTTTACATGGCGTTATTACCCATATGGGTGGGTAATAACGCCGAATAGCATTGGTCAAGAAATCATGCCATTACATTGTATGAATACATATCTGTTAAATTATTTTTTTTATATAGATAGTCAATGAGTTGCTGTATCAAATCTTGTATTTGTTTGAAAAATACAAACTAAAACTGAGCCGTGAAAATTGGTAGAACCTTAACGTGGCGTTATTACCCCAGGGTACCTTATATATAAAATCATTTATTATTGCGATTGGTTTCCGACATTCTGAAATAGTGCTTTTATCGTATGTAATAAAAATATCCTTAAAACCAAATTATGTATATATATATATATATATATATATATATATATATATAAACATTTATTATTGATATTGGTTTCCGACATTCTGAAACAGTGCAAAAGTAAAATTTTAAATGCATTTTAAAAATTTGCATTTCATATGCTATCTGCTGAGATGAAATGGACTAAATTTACATTAAGTTACGCGCAGTTTCCTCTAAAATGTTACAAAGTAAAATTGCATTTATATTACATTTATTTTTTATTTTAATTGTAACAAGTATAAAACGGGTAACGTGTGACTTCGATGTTAGAATAATTTTTGAGACTATATACGATGCAAAATTTTACTATGTTTTAAATAATCACACGACAAGTTATCTTTCTAGATGTCAAAAATCACGTTTGCTTTATTTTTATATTGTATAATTTTTAATAATAAATAACAAAAAATTGAAAAACGTATGTAATGGAATTTAAATCATTTAAGTTTGATAAAAGACAATGAAGACAAGAGCTTAAATAACACTAATAATTACAAAGAAAAAAAAAACTCTTTAGTTTTCTTCCGGATTTAATCCCTTTAAATCCCTGCAGATGGTTTTAACAGAGATTAGAAGAAATTAGACTTACATAACATACAGCATGCTCAAAAGCTCTTTTCCCCAACGGATGGGTAATGTTAATTATGCAGTAACATGACGATCGTGAAGGAAAAAGTACTTTTACAGTCAGTCAAAAGGAAGTCATCACAGTTTCAGAATAGATTACATAAAAATATTGCTTTTTTATCTCTTAAATAATGTTTGTCTTTAATCCTACTTTTGAAGCTTATTTTCAAGCAATATATTAGGTATGGAGATTTTTGTTTTTATCAATTATTATTTTCTGAAATATTTCCCCACAGCTTTAAAAACGATTTGCAGTTATTCAAATAAAACAACTTATCTCATTTTTCTAATAGGTGCTTTTTTTCTCCCGATGAGGATGTTTGTAAAAGGTTGATATTTCAGAGTAAGATCATTAAAACAAATCTTTTTACATAAAATAAAATTGTAATACCACAGTTTTATGGAAAAATATGAAATGATGTTTATAACTAACTCAAGTTTTAAAGATTATTTTTAAGCAGTGTATTACATCTGAGAAAAAAAATCAACTTTCTATCAAATAATTTTTCCTCAAACATTTTCCTACTTAAAAAACCTTTAACAGCTATTTAAATAAAACAACGCATCTCATTTTTGAAAGATTGTTTTTTGCCACTCGCAGACGTTTGTATAAAGATTATTTTTCAAGAGTTATATCATAAAAAATCATTTTTATAAGGAATGAAATTGTAATGTCACAGTTTTAAGGTGAAACATCTTTACATTAAGTACGTGAATTATCACATTGCTTACCGATAACTCAAGAATTAATATTCAATATTTTCGGGTGTAATTTTACTGCTGAAAATTGAGAAAATTAATAAAATTGTAAAATATTTTAATATGTCAAATATTATCTTTTAAATTATATTTATATCTAACTCAAGTTTTAAAACTCACTTTCAGTTAGTGTTTTATGTACAGAAAATAAGTAAATTTTATCAAATATTATATTCTGAGACTCTCATACGATTTTAAGGACTATCAGCAAAAGTTTAAATTATACAATTTATCTCAATTTTATAAGCGTTATTTATTTTTTTCTGCCACCAAATTTTGCACAATGAAGATTTTTTAATATTATGGGAGTCAGAATTTTTTATTATATTTTAATATTATGGCGGAATTTTCGAATTTACGCTAATGTTAAATATGTCATTCTTATTTTAAAAATGTCTCTAACGAAATTAGTAGTTTGAAATTCTTTTTTTTTTCTGTGTATTTTGCTTAAAATCAAAATATTTCTAAAATACATCGTTGATTTATTTGAAGTGTTAAAACTTTACTCACAACTCGTCAGATTTTTTAAATAGTAAATTAAACATTTTAGAAGTACAATCAAGCCTCGTTAACATAAATCTCAAGGGGAATTAAACTTTTGTTCATGTTATCCGTAGTTCATCTTATCAGTAATTAAAAAAAAAAAAAAAAAAAAAAAAAATCCAGTTAAATAATATTAAGAAAATACATGCCAGGAGACTATGGCTAGTGGGTTATGGGATTCAACGGGTCATGAGGGTGTTTCGTAAAAATATCACAATCAAGATTTATCAATAAATGTCATCTCTAGTGTACACAAAAACATACCGTGAAGTACTTTTTTCATTAGCTATTTACAAAGGAGGAAAGAAGGATATTTAAGCATAAAGATTTTTTTTTTTAAATATTTGATAAATATTTGTTTTGATCAATTATTAAATTAGTTTTAATAATACCTTTTAATACTTTTTATAAAACTTATATACAATAAATAAAATAAAATAATGCACTTTGTAAAAAATCACCATTAAACGAAAAAAAAAAAAAAAAAAAAAAAAAAAAAATTAGGACGCGTTTCGAGCTACAACAATAACAACTCGTCATCAGTAGACCGACACGTGTCCGTAAGAAGACTTGTTGAGACTTGTAATTTATATATATATATATAAGTTTAAAATAGTTATCTGAAATTGCAACCTATGAGGAATCTAACATTGGATAGAATATTAGCAAATGGTCACGCCTTTTTATTGTTTTAAGTTAAATTTTTACATTCTGAATTAAAATTGATTAATTTATCTTATTAATTTTAAAGAATAATAATATTTAAGTGATTGTAAGTAATCTTATTGAAATAAATCAATAAAATCTAACTAAAATTTCAAGAATAATAAATTTTATTAAATTAATAAAAATGTGTATTTTTAAATATTTTTCCTCTATAAAGATGCGTTTACTTTTATTATTCAAGCGCCTGTGTGCGCTGCATGCATGTCACAGTGTGTTCCTTCACTTGAGCCGATAAATATTTAACGTCTTATGAATTAAAAAAAAAGTATTGAAACATGACAAATATTCGATTATGGAAATATTGGTATATTTTAACATTTTGAAGTTTTCTCAATTTGTTTTCGTCAGTCTAAAATTTATTCCATATTCATATACGTTTTTTTCTTTCTTTTTTTGCATACACATATATTCGTGTCTACTTTTGTATTTCTACAAAGATTTAAATTCCTAGTACTCATTTTCAGAGAAGAACTGAAATAAAGATGGCTTTACAACTTTTTTAACTGTTTGTTTTATACAGTATGTTTAATTTTAAAATTGATTTAAAAAAAAGAACAAACGATTTTAAAAACTCGGGTACTTTAGCTAATGTTTTATAAAATAGTCGCGACGTCGCTAAGAGAATGAAAAGACTTTTATTAATATTATTATTTCTAAATGCCAAAACATAAAGTAATTTTAAGAAGTACATTAGCACCATTAAATGTAGTACCATTACTAGACATAGACTGTAAAGAAAACTAATTGATAAGACAAAATAAAGCTCAATGAAAATACTTGTACTACGAACTGTACACTGTTAAATTTTTTTTTTTTTTGTAAAAGTACAGGAAAAAAATCGAGACTCTTTGTAAATTTACACTAGTTATCGGTTAAATGCATTCTACTGAGTTTCTAGGTCTTCATTTTGCAAACATTTTCTTTATCTTACATTTAATTCACTGTATGGATTTCCAAGTCTTTATTTAAAGATATTTTTAACTTTGTTACATTTTATAATTCAAAATACACACTTTTAAAATTCTTTTAAAATTTTACTAGAAATAAAAAAAAAATCAGTTTAAAGATTTTTTTATATTTTTATCGATTTAATTTTTTTAAACTTAAAATAATTTAGAAAGGGAAAAATTATCGCATCATATCTAGTGGGAATTTCTCTCCGGTGAAACATAAAAGACATATTTTGTATTTAATATCAATAGCTATTATATCTCATTCAGTAAAATGCTCTTCCGGAGTTCAGTAGGTCTCGGGCTCAAATCTCAGGACGGCTAGATGAAAATTGTGTAAAAATTAAATGATCCAACATTTCAAAATTACTCAAAAAATTCTCGAAGCTCGCAGCAGTTTTAGTAATTTGCTAATTTTGAAAACCAAATTAAACTATATTCATTAAAAAGAAATTTATAGAGTACTGCATATATTTAACGATGCTAAATATAGAGCCTATTGTAAATTGACGGAATAACTTCTCTTTTATTTAACAGAATCTCGGTTTTTCTAATCTTGGTAATTTTACTTAACACTTATGATAATGGATTACCCGTAGATTCTCTGTAATTTCCTCAAACTTTTATTAACTGTGTACCACAGATCTAAACGAACTAAAAAAATAGAAAAAAAAACTAGAAGTTAAAAATACTAATTTTTTGAGGAGATATTTTAAATATATGAATGCATTTCACGCCTGTATATTTAACTTCAGAACTTCAGTTATCACGGAGAAACACCTTTAACACTATTTCAAAAGATAAACGACTTTTTTGGCAATAAATATGTGCTGATATTTTTTTAGAGGAAAAATATTTGGATATTCCAGTCATTTAAGCTTAAATTAGGTAAGAATCTCGGAATTCGAGATACCCAGCTGTAAGTCTGTAAATACTTGTATATTGACACCCTAAAAGTTGTCTCAAAACCTACATATGGTAGGGTGTACGCAACTAATAAATTCTAAGGTCAAAGGTCATAAAAATCGTTTTTTTGCGCTTTTTTTTTGTAAATATCTCATTTCCTATAGGTTTTTTGCTATTTGTATTTATTATCAATATTGTAGAATACAAAATTCTCTACTAATTTTGTTTGAAAACATTTTTCATACGTCGAACCGTTTTCGAGATAGAGGGCGGAGAGCGCGCGGTCACAGCATCGCTTCAGGTCAAACGGTGCCTCCGGTCGAAAACGCGCCATATATCATTTTTTTCCTAACCTATCCACTTTTTATTCAGTATTAATTTATTTAACAACATTTATCTGTCCATGTAATTGCAGAATTGTTAATGAAAATATAGGAATTATATTTGAATTTTAACCTAATTAATATAATATTAATAACTTCTTATCATTTAATGAAATAAAGTTGAAACGTTCCGACAAAGTAATGCCGCGTTCCTGTGTTAACAAATCTGTAAAAATAAATGATTGTAAAGTTGCAGTGGTTCCATTATTACTCTTCCAAAGAATTACTGTCAGCAAACAATTTGAAAGTAATCTTGAGGAATATCTTCAATATGAATTGAGTCCGTATCCAACAGCTCTATTTGATAATGATGGCATGAGAAAAACAACAAAATCGTCATTGTATGACAACATGAGCCCAATTGATTTTTTTCTCAATGAAAATAATGTGACGTTCATTATTGATGGCGGATTTCTTCTTCATCATGTTGTATGGAGCAGAGAAGATACTTTATCTATTATTTTTGATATATACATTAATTATTTAAAAAGGCATTACAGTTCTAAAATAATTGTTGTATTTGACAGCTATTCAGACTACAGTAAGAACGTAAAACCTATGGAGCAGCAGAGAAGAACTGCTGCACTTTCAAAACCGTATAAAGTCTGTTTAGATGAAACAATGGTTGTACCAGTTACTCAAGAAAAATTCTTATCAAATCGAAATAACAAAGATATGCTCATTAATACCTTAACTGAAAAATTACAAGCTGCAAATATTACTACTAAACAAGCCAGAGATGATGCGGATGTTCTTATTGTTGAAACTGCAATTGAAGAATCAAAGTCTGAAAAAACTGCAGTTATAATAGGACAAGATATTGATTTACTTGTCATTTTAATTGGGCGTACACTGTCTTACGAACAAGAAATTTTCTTTAAAAAAGTTGGGAAAGGAAATGTAAAAACGGAGATATACTCGACTAAAAGTTTTGATAATTATCCTCATTCCAAAACACATATTTTATTTCTGCATGCATTAAGTGGCTGTGACACAACTTCTGCGCTTTTTAAAAAAGGAAAAAAATAATTTTTAAAAGTTTTTGAGAAACTGACGAATTTAAATGAACTAGCTGCAGCATTTGAGGAAGAAAATAGTTCGGCCCAGAGATTATTAGAGAGTGGAACTCAAATCTTATTGGCAGTCTATAATGCTCCGAAATCTGTGAAAAGTCTCGATCATCTTCGTTATATGCATTACGTCAAGTCTACAAAACTTAATAAACCTGTGCAGTTTTCAATTCTTCCACCAACAAGTGCAGCTTCTCATCAACATTTCAAACGTGTATATTATCAAGTTCAAACTTGGTTCGGGCATGATTTGGAACCCGGTATGGGGTTGGGCAATGCAAAACAATTTTCTGGAGCCTATCATGACAATTTTACCACCTGCTCCAGAAGATTTGCTAAATACAATTTTCTGCAACTGCAAGAGTGGTTGTGGTTCGCGATGCGGATGCAGGAAAGTGGGCTTGCAATGCTCTTTAGCTTGTGGCCAATGTAATGGGCAAGCTTGTCTCAATGCAGAACCATATCAGAGCGACATTAAGGAAGATGAAACCTTTGAGCCCGAAATCATGGAACAACTTGAGACAAATGTCGTTGAAGACGATAATGAAGACCAGTTTGAAATTTACCAGCAGCCGAAAGACGACGATGAAGAGGAAGAAGATGATTAAAAACATAAATTATAGTTTTTGTACCCTTTATTCCATTTTTTTACTTTTAATAAAAATAAATGTATTGAATAGTATTTTTTAATAAAACGATTAATTCATAATTTATTTGTTTTTTTTTTTCATCATGTAAGAAGTTATTAATATTATATTAATTAGGTTAAAATTCAAATATAATTCCTATATTTTCATTAACAATTCTGCAATTACATGGACAGGTAAGTGTTGTTAAATAAATTAATACTGAATTAAAAGTGGATAGGTTAGGAAAAAAATGATATATGGCGCGTTTTCGATCGGAGGCACCGTTGACCTGAAGTGATGCTGTGACCGCGCGCTCTCCGCCCTCCATCTCGAAAACGGTTCGACGTATGAAAAATGTTTTCAAACAAAATTTGTAGAGAATTTTGTATTCTACAATATTGATAATAAATACAAATAGCAAAAAACCTATAGGAAATGAGATATTTGCAAAAAAAAAGCGCAAAAAACCGATTTTTGTTACCTTTGACCTTGGAATTAAATAGTTGCGTACACCGCACACCCTACCATATGTAGGTTTTGAGACAACTTTTAGGGCGTCAATATACAAGTATTTACAGACTTGCAGCTTGGTATCTCGAATTCCGAGGTGAACTTACTATAATGACTGGACTAGGAGTGTTACATTTTATATTTAAAATGGTGTTTATTGCTAAACAAAGTTTTAATATTTTTTTTAATTGTTTATTAATATACAGATGGAAAATCACGTTTTTTAAATATTATCTTCTAAACAATTCCAAACAATTTAAAAAGGGATTTAGCCGGCATTTGAATAAAACAAGTGTGTATTTTTAAATATTTTTCAGTGATAACACCATATCAGAAGGAAAATGAATTTTACAGAGATTTTTAAAGTAATATTGCCTTTTTAGAGGCCAAAATATTTTTAACATTAAATTCTTTCTTTTAAATGATGATTATATGTAGCTCTAGTTTTCAAGCTCATTTTAAACCTTTCGGGTCCGATTTTTTTTCAATTTTTAGAAAAAATTACTTTTACTTTAATAACATTAACGCTACATATCCAAATAGATTAATTAGTGTTTAACGAGTATTTCATTGTCTGAAACATAACCAATGTTGCTGTTTTGCGTACTATTTAATTAATGTTCATATGCCAATAGGCTAAGGAAGACTTTTTGGAGATATTTAGAAAATATTGAATTACAATAAGATTTAACTTATATTACAACTTTCTAATACTTTTTGCGCTTTATTAAACATTATTATTTCAGGAAAGTAACTTACTTTAAATTTAAAAAGTTAAAAAAAAAAAATATGTGTTAAAATGAAAGAATCGCAAATTGCGCAAAGAGAATGAAGTAAATAATAATAATTATTGTAATTACTAAATACTTAAACATAAATGAAGTCATATAGCAAATGCATAGTCATATACTAACATTACAACAGGTAAAATGTAACAAAAATATTTCTTAAAACAAAATAATACTCCTTTAAAAGACATATACTTTAATTACACCAGACCCGAAAGGGTTAAAGTATCGTATTATAAATTCGAATACAATCTTGTCGTATATTACATCATTAAACATTTTCACAGAGATTGAAAAAAAATTAGCAAATATTTAAATAAAATAACACACCCCGTTTTCTTAAGTGATGTTTTTTTCTCTGATGCACATCTTTGCATACTTCTGGTTTTTAGTTTTAATGTCATTTCAAAAGAAAAATGACTTTTACATGAATCAAAAGGTAATGTGCTTCTTTTAGGGGAAATATTGTAAGTGTTGTATTTTATCTTCCAAATGATGTTAATCTCTAACTCAAGTTTTGAAGTAGATCCATTTTCAAGTAGCGTATTATGAATACAGAGAGAGAAAAACAGCTCTTATCAAATTTCATCTCTTGAACATTTGAGACTATTTAAAAAAATAAATGATTAACAAATTTTTCAATGAAAGAACCCATATTATTTTCCTAACAGTTGCTTTCTCGGAGCCTGATATGTGCTTAGCGTTCCCTTTTCTGCGCTAACATTATTTCAAAAGAAAAATTCCTTTTATAGGAAATCAAAAGTAATATTAGGAAAACTTAGGAAACTTTAACCCTTCAACGCATTATTTTTTTATTTTTATGAAAAAAAAAACTATTTAAAATATCTATAACGGTTTAATAATGGAAAAAATAGTAAAAAAAGAAAAAATAAAACTTTCAGCTAAAATTTTATATTTTATGGCGTACACCTTATACAAACAATTAGGATTTTTAAAAATTATATTGCTATATTTTTGCAATTAAATTAATTTAATTAAATTAATTTTATCTGCTTAATATTCTGCAATGTACTTTACATTAATATTTTCAAGTATTCAATAAAAATAATAAAAGTACATTTTGCTTTAATAACTTGATCGAAAATTTTTATGTTTCCGTAGAACAAATTCTAATCTTTTGTCAAATGCAGCCATCTGACATGGGCAAATTAAATGTTATTCCATTCTTTGGATTGATCTTGATGAGTTACAGTTATCACATTGGCCAGATTCATGACACATAATGGGAATTATACTGCTTTTGAATATGTGGCAAATGGTGCAATGAAGGGTTAAAATGTTGCATTTTAATTTTTAAATAATGTTTGTCTCTAACTAGAGTTTCATAGCTCATTTTGTAGTAACGCACAATAGTAAATTCTAAACGAAAATGTAAACTATGTAAATATTTAAGTTTTAATAAAATAAAACAGTATATTTTAATAAAATAAGGTACAAAACATGTAATATGAACTTTGAAATGTTCAGTTTTATTTAAAAGACGACTAAAATAATCAAATATAGATGTTAATTGTTAATTTTATTAAAAATTTCTTAGTACTTTCAAGCCTTAATTAGGCTCTTCCTCAGAGAATATTTTTAATAAACTGAATATTTTAAAGTTCCTATCACATTATAGATTTTGCCTTTATAACAAGGTGAAAATTCCATTCCGTCATATGTTTTTATTTATTTATTTAAAATAAGGTGTCTTACTTGTTTTAGGCAAGTTATTTATTTTTTATGTATAAATATATTTTGTCATTTACAAAATCTCTTATTTCAAAATCTCTTATTTCGAAAGTACACAAGGTGCTGTGACTGTCGATTCTTTGATAAATGGAGAAAATATTGCAAAAAAAAAAGCAATCAAAAACGGCATTTCGAACCGATTTTCCCCAAGCGGACGAACTGGGAACGAAAAAAAGGGTCATACTGATAAGGTAATTGTTTATAACTGAAATTCTAATGAATTGAGCGCAAAAAGACATCACACGGCACCTCATACGTCTCTTCAAGAATTCCCTCAGCAAGTGTCATGTTTCTACTTTTAAAAATGTGTCTGAAATTGTATCGGAAAATATCGAGCTGTTGAAGGTGGAAAAGCGTTTTTTCGAATACACCCTTAAAATATTTTTGAAATCAATTAAAGAGAAAATAAACATTCAAGAAAATTTTAACCGAGTTTAAAATCGATATAACTTCTGAAACGATAGCGGTTTTAGTAAACATCATTTTACTTTTTGCCTACATGAAAGAAAACATATTAATTTTGTTTTGGACGTTAAATATTTATTTTAAAAAGCTAAGAATTAAAAATAAATATTGTTTTTAAATTATTACTACGTTAATATATTTTCAAAACTGAAATAACTCGGGGGCAATTTAAGCAATGCTTACTAAATTTATTTTAAGTGGAAATTTAGCTATAAAAATTAAAATAATTGAAATATTGAAATTTTTTTAAATTAAAATTGGAAAGAGGGGTTCAGAATCATACACCAATACAACCTAAAAAACTTTTATATGTCTTGATCTAATTATCGTACTTACAAGTGGTTTTCACCGCTTCATTAAAAAAAAAAATTAGAGTTTTTTTTTTTTTTTTTTTTTTTTTTTTTTTTTTTTAAATTAAATCGAAAATTTTTTGTTCTGCACTATGTTCAGGTTTTTTTTTCTTGTGGCAGAGGAAAGAAAAAAAAATACACAGAAATATAAAAGAATTAGATATTTTCAAAACTACATTTTACATAGAATAATATTAATTTCTTTTAATTTATTTATAAAATTGTGTATTATGCTCATAACAAGAAAAAATTTTATTAAAAAAATATCCTTATAAATTTTATTCAGTTTTAAAAGCCATTAGGAGATATTGAAATAAAATATGCCTCATGTTCCGAAGAGTTTATCACCGATGGTTGGGCGATGTAAGCTTTTCCGTAATAAATCCATCAGAAAAGAAAAAAATATTTTTACAGGCAAAAAGAATGCAAAGTTAGTTTTGGAGCGGAAGATTACTTAAAAAAAAATAATGATCCATTTTTACTTTCTTCTATCTTTACAAGAAAAAAGTATTGGATTCGTAAAAATTTTCGAAATTTGGTTTTAGACGGCTTTACACGTTTTAAGGGTTAAAGAACACGAAAAATTAATTTTTACAAAATGTCTGTCTGTATGTGACAAACATTTTGTGGGCGCTCTATCTCAAGAAATAATGCACGGAATTTCACAAAATCCCAGATTCTGTTAGATCTTGATATAAACTAGATCTGATTAGTTTTTGATGCCTATTTGTCGACAGATGGCGCTGCTATGTTGCATTTTTCACAGATTATACAACAGCCATATCTCAAGAACACGTGCATGGATTTTCATAAAACTTTAGATTTAGTTTGCACTTGATATATCATGGTGATGATTACATTTTGGTACAAAATGCTCAAAAGAATGCGCTGCATTAATCATCATTCCTGATTATCGTAATAGCTTTATCTCTAGAACTAATGCACGAAATTTTCTAAAACTTCAGATTCAGTTAGTCCCTCATATAAATTAGTGTTGTTTAGGTTTTGCAGTAAATTGCCTTACCAGTGGCGCTGCTATTCTACATTTTTCACTGTTTCGCAATAAATGTATCGCAAGAACTAATGCACAAATTTTTATAAAATTTCAGATTCAATTAGTATCTGATAAAAAATTGATTCTTGTTAGTTTTTGGTATATATCACCGAACATATGGTGCTATGCATATTTTTTATCAGATTTTGCAATAGCTCTAAACTAATGAATGAATTTTCATCAAGCTCCAGATTCAGGAAAAAGTTGATATAAGTTGTTGCTGACTAGATTTTGATTTAAACTACCTAATCGTTAACGCTGCTATGCTGTATTTTTCAGAAAGTATTAATATGAATAAGAAGAAAGTTTTGGGATAACCACTTCTGACTAGTTTATTTAAGGGAACAGTTTACCACAAATTTGGTCAAAAAGTTGATTTTCTTTTTAAAATGTTAAATGGAAGTTTATTCAATTATAAATATTTTGACCTCATTTTTACCCATACGGAAATTATATCGCGCAATATTGTAAATTTGATTGATATACCTTGGCGAATTACCGTTACAAATGAAAGCTTTAAAAGATTTTTTCACCGTGATCATGTTTTCTCCACTTTTCTGTTTTAAAAATGCTAAAGCTTTTTTTGTATTTGAGATAGAGATTTAAAACTTTTTTTGTTTATAACTTTTATCTTACATGTGATAACTCTGCAGATAGCCCTTCAGGTTTTTTCTTATTAAAAAAAATGTATGTGAAGATGTGTTAGATTTCGTCGTTTTTTACTGTAAATATATATTAGTAAAAAACTGCATTAAATGTTATATTACATGTACCTAAAAATGCAAGCGCAGACTTGTGTATTATACATTTGGAAATCTAAAAAAGCATTGGAAAAAATATCAGTAATTTAAATGTAGTATTGATTAAAAAAAAACTTTTTAAAGAGATAAAGCGTTTATGAGCGGAAAACTTTCACTGTTTATTAGAATTTTTTTTTTATTAACATAGAAAATTTCAATTTAAATATTTCTTTAACATTTTTTTTACTTCATAATTATCACTTAGTTATAAACTAAATTTTGATTAAAGACACGATTAAAAAAATTGGGAGAACTTTTTATATTCCTTCAGATATCCAGAATTTTCAAAATCCGGATTAATCTCTGTCCCGATGATGTCAGATTTTCCAGTTTATACTGTATATGTAACTGTGAAATAAAACTAGGGGTAACATTGACTATATCTTAAAGTAATTAAAGTAACACTTTCATAAATAAAAATCTATGCTAATACAATAATAATAAAATTATATTTCAACCGCACCAAGTGCATTCATTAAGAATAAGTGACTATTTTTAATCGAATTCAGATCATGTAAGTAGGTGTTTTTATAGGGATTTATTTTCATGTGCATAAATTACAAGTAATCTTTTGCCTTGAGTAAAGACTACATGTGCCAGAATCAACAACTAGGTCGGCAAGCATCCAAGTTAGCTGTTCGGCCATGCGAATGGTATTATGAAAAAAAAATTGTCAATATTAATACATAAAGTGTTGCATAAAAAATGTAACATTAAGAAATATCCATTATTTAAAATTATTTTTACATATATGGTTTTATTGTTTGATGAATGGTTAATTTTATATATTAATATCTCAGATTATGTGTTTACATGTTTTAAAAGTTTTTTTTTAATGTTGTTACGTTATAATATGCTTTTGAAAAATACGTTTATCCAATGAAAGTAACAAAGTTAAAGAAGCAAAGTTGTTGATTTTTATTTACACACTAGAATAGGAAATATAACATAAAAAAAATTGTTTCAATTATACGTAAAAAATACATGCAGATCAAGCTTATTTTTTTTCAAATGACATTTTTTTTAAAAATCTTTTTCAGTCCTCTTTCTATAATATGGTTACATAAAAATCTTTTTTTTTTCCCCGAATTGGAATTTCTTTTCGGAATGCACAATATAAATGTTAAACTAAAAAGTAAACAGAAATGTTCATGATGTAATTTTAAAAAAAGTAGGACGTAACTTAAATGAAATCGTGTTATTCAAAAGTTAAATTTGTTGTTCCAGCCATTAATTTGTGTCGCGGGAAAAATATTGATGCAACTGAACCTTAAATAAATGCATATGTAAATTGAAATTTCTTCCATAATTGAAATGTACTATTTTTTTAGTAACGACAAAGATTTCGTTTTACTTGCATATAATATTTACAGCTAGAGAAAAATAATCTAATTCATTTTCATAGAAAAGGCACAATTAGCCAAAAAATGTTTTTAACTGATGGATTTGTAGTAAGTAATTTACTGGAAAACAATGCTGATTAGCATTTTATAGACTTTTCCAATTTCTCTTTGTACATTAAAACTCCTTATACTAAATTGATTTAATGTTTGATAAATTGCTGAAAAACTAGAAAATATCAGTAAAAGTGGCTGTGCCAATTCTATGGATAGGCACCCTACAGAAGAGACAAAAACTAAGTTTTGAATTTCTAAAAGATTTTTGTTTTCAGGTTTTCTAAAAAGGTGCACTTCTTTTTACTAGATTCAATGATAAAATCGTTTAAGATTTGTATTAAGGTGTTCTGGTGTAATAACGCCGAGTGCTAATATTACGCATACTTATTTAATAATCCTGTAAATGGCATATAAAACAAAAACAACAGTTTAAAGTTAATTTGTTACATTTATAGGTCTTATCGCTTTTAGAAGCAACTAAAATTAATGCGTGATCTAAAATTTGCGAAATAAGTTATGTGATGTGAAGACTGTATATTTATCAGGAAATGCTTAATTTATTACATAAATTTGTAGTGCATTTCATGTATTTTCAAAATATTATAGAAGATTTTGGATATCTTAGCGAGATAGTTTGTAGTTTAAAATGTTATTAGCAATAAGTATACCAGGGTAATAACGCCAAGAAATGACGCTATTATCCAGCTTGATTCTTTACAGTGGCTGAACTACATCCGAAGGGGGTTTATTTTTTTTATATATGAGACAGCATTATTGTCATTGTTGAAATGGTTAGATTAAAAGGGGTCCGATACCCAAAACTAATCTATTTTTTTTTTGTTTGTTTAATACTAGTGTAAAAACAATTTTAAACTCTTATATATAAAATGACATCAAAATGTTTTCGATATTCCAATTCAAATTTTCAAAATCAAATTTTTATAAAATTTCAATTTGATTGTTTGATTGAGTCTTAAATTTTAACTGTCCTCTCAGCGTTCTGTTTTTCAAAATTTTACAAATATAACCTTTATCTGATGTGGCAGAAATTGTAACATAACTTGAATGAAACGATCTGTGAGACCGTAAGATCGTAAGATGAATAAAACGCGTAAATAATTCATAGGATGGTGATTTTGCACTAAACTTTTTGTACAAGACTATTATATTTAACAATCACTTATTTAAAAATCTCTGGTGTTAGTGCTAAAGTTCCATATAAAACAAATTTCGGTAGTGTTTGTTGTTAAATCGAAAATTATAACTATAAAAATTGAAAAAAGCAGTTGTCTGTGAGACTGGTAATATTAGTTAAAGGTTAAAAGACGAACAATCATTAAAATTTAGAGCGTATTGTTTCTGCACTACAGTTTTTGCACAAGATTTATTCTTATTAAATTTAATCTATTAAAATATTTCTAACTATAGTAAGAGGACTCCAAATGAAAGCGAGTTTCAGTTGCAGCTAAAGTTAAACTGGAAAATACAAGTTAAACTCTAAAATTAGAGTAAAGTGGCAAGAGCTACGTCTTAAATACTGATTCAAATAAACGCAGTTAAAACTGTGCAATCTTTCTAATAATTCTATTTAAGCGGTCCTTTTTAAGCAAAAAGAAGCTCACGGTCTGAAATTCTTTTGCCTCCTCCTTCCCTTATTTCTTTTTCTTACACTTTTACACACACACACACAAACAAAAAATAGTTTCTATCGTTTAGAATGCATTTTGTCAATTTCTAGGGTTGTAGAGTTTGTATTTTTTGAATTGGGCAATCTACATGGGATTATTCAATCTTATTTTATACTTTTGTTTGCATGGCATTATTATCCACATAGATGGGTAATAACGCCAAATAGCATGGGTGAAGAAATCACACCATTACATTTTATGAATACATATCTGTTAAATTACTTTTTTATATAGATAGTTAATGAGTTGCTGTATCAAAAACTACATTCGTTTGAAAAAAATAATCTAAAACTAAGCCGTGAAAATGGATAGAACTTTAACGTGGCGTTATTACCCCAGGATACCTTATATTTATAAATTAGCCTTTTTTAAAAGAAAAAATCTTATTTATAATGACCACGGGTTATATGCTAAAAACCACGCCAAACCCCAATTGGAATTGTAAAATTGTAAAAGGTTCAATACTTTCATAACAGCGCAAAAATATATCTAAAATCAAAATGGCTTTCTTTATATACATATATATTTGTTATTTCCAGTGTCCTTATAAGTTAATTCCCTAGTAAAGATAAAACCATTTAAAGAAAATATTAAGTTACAACTTAACTGAACATTTTAAATTAATTATTAATGAAAAAGATATGGCTTTATTCCTGCCAAACTGTCTGATAATTTTGTATATATTGCCATCTATGAAAAATTTATTTTAGTTATTTTCAATGTCTTTATAAATTTATTTCTTGGTAAATATGAAAACAGTATAAAATATTAAGTTGAAATTTAACTGAAGACTTTTAACTGTTTATTAATAAAAATATCTAAATTGTTTAAATGCCATTGAAAATTATTTTCTGCTTTACGTCAAGAAACTTTTACTTGGGGGGGGGGGGGATTTGAACTTATTTTCATTAAAATATTATAGTTAAATTTATTTTGTCTTGTTACATTTCCTAATATTTATCTTTTTGTGAACAAAAAAAGTACCTTTCAGAGAATAACCTATCTATTTAAACTAAAATGTTAAATATTTATTAAATTTTAGAGACATATAAGCTATTGTTTTCGGTGTAAAAAAAAAAAAGTTAAAAAATTTGAAAATATAAATCTAATCACGAAGAGAAATCATGATTTTTTAATTTATTTTTTCAGAGATATAGTGGTTATTAATTTTATTTATTAATAATGTATTGTTGATAACAAAGAATATGTTAATGAAAAATAAAAAGAAATAACTAGGAATTAATTTCGAAAAAATGTGATCATTTTAAACAAAATCGTGTATTTCATTCAAGTTTTCAATAACAAAAATGCCTTATCTTCTTAGCATAACATATTAGATAATCTGTAAACATAACCGATAATCTGTCGTTCAGAAATGGGGAAAAAGATGATTTTTCTGGATATTGAAGACAATAAATATTTTAAAAAATGCATTCATTTATTGAAATTTATGTATCTTATAAATTTTTTTAATTTAATTCATGCCGATAATTAAATATTAAATATGAAAATTGAACAATTAAACAATAATTCGCTTTGTTAATCTCGTCGTTTTTGAGTCGGTTTAAAATAAAATGATCCAATTCCGACTGAGATTGTGTTAATAATGTTTCTGATTTATAATTTCATTAAATCCTACGAACTGGAAATTGTCATGTAAAATGATTTAATTGTAGGTGACTTCATATAATAGTAACTATAGTCGATTTCATATAAGTAAATATTTATTTAAAAAAAATGCCTATAGATATTTGTATCATCATAAAATTACATAAAATAATATAACAATTGGACTTTAGATTATAAAACATTTTTCGTTTGAAATAGCTATTCCCATTATAGCGGTATATAAACTACGTTTCATAGCTTTTAATTTCAAATTACATATTCATGAGTAGATTTGGAGTAAATAAATTTCCAAGAAATTATATTTACGTATTATATTATATTTACGTATTAATGATTGCATTATTTCAATCTTTTAATGCATAATATTTTATTTTGTTCGGAAAACATTACATTTGAGTCTATTTTTGTTAATTATCCGCTAGAAAAATGGTGAGAAAATTTTATATACCTCTTATTGTAGATATTATCATTCCTGAATTACGTAAAAAATAAACATATAATTGAAAATTATAATTTTAAATTACATACTTTAAAGCATTTATGATGCAAAATAACATCTATTTACAATATAATAATCTTATAATGCTTTTAATAGCTTTTAGAATTACCAATTGCTACCCTTTAAAGATACAGAAAAAAATCGCTAGTCGAACACATTGCAAGTAGTATAAACAAAAGAAGCTATAATCAGCTCGTGATAACAAATCGTAACAAAAACAAACATCACAACCTTACATGCATTTTATCACACGTAATTTATTTATAATAGTTCACCAAAAGGTCAATAGAAAGTGCCATATAGTAAAAAAAGAACCATGTAACTCCTAAATTACACTATTCATTTAAGGGTTAAAAATAAAACAAAATATTTTTAAAACTTTAAATCAATATTAAAAACTTTGCTTTTGCAGTTGAACCATAGTTAACTCAATACATACAGATTTATATATTATAAAAACTCTCATATAAACATTTATGTCTTGTATAAATATTCCCATAAAATCACAACTGTTTGTTTTTATATTGTAATTTTTTTAAATTACATAATAGCAATAATAGTAATATTTATAATAATAATTATTATTAAAATAATTAAAATTATTGTTCCCCTAGTATAGAACTTATTTTGAAATTGCGCATTCACGGATAAATTTAAAATAAATTAATTTATCACTACAGCGAAATTACACTATTAAAGGGAAATTCTGGCCTCTGTTAATCCTGAATGTAATTAGCTTATTTTTTGCGCTTTCTTCTTTTATCAAACTTTTTTCTTTATTTTTTCTTTTATTTCATGCGATAATAAGTATATTATTTACGCAAGGATGATCAGGATATTAAAAAAGATAAAAGAATAGGTTTTTATTTTTAATATAAATCGATGTTTTAAAGCTTTATCTTCATGTATTAAGGAGTATTGATGAAATCACTGAAGATGGACACGGATTAAAATCAATTTTCATGTTAAGGACTGTTTATTATTTAAAGTAGATTAAGATTTTCTCCTTTTTTACAAATTAACAAAGAAGGATAACTTTTAATACAAATAAAACCTCTGTTCATTTATTGTGATTTTTTTTGTAAAAGTGTGCAGAAAATACGTATTATCAACTAAGTTGATTATGAAAAAAATGCGAAATTCTTTAATCGTCTTTAGAAATAAACCTTGTAAATACTGAAAAAAAAAAACATATTGAGAAAGCACTGCTATGTTGAACAAAAAGAAAAAAAATAGTTTGTCCACGGTTTTCATATTTGTGGACCTATTTTAAAAGCTCAAGCTGCACATTTGTTGAGAAATTAGTTATATTACTATTTCATTTATGAAAATGCATAGCTGTTCCATTTCAAAAATAGGCATCACATTGTCTATTTTCAGTTATCAGGAGAAAAACTGTCTATTGCAAACTGCTGATGATTAAGTAAAAAGTAGGTGGCTTAAATTAATACCAACTGCTTTATGTGCAACTAAAACTCTGTCAAAACCTCAATAAAATATAGGTATTTATTCAAAAAAAAATTATTAATTCATTTTATATATATAACTACAATACAGTTATACTAAAATTTGTATAGTATTCGGATGAATCGTTTAAAAGAAAAGATACGTTTAGTTAACGTTTAAAAAAGCTCAATATTTTACCTCCTTAATCAGTTTAACTTAATGCCAATTAAATTTCGAAGATTCAAAGGTATACTTGTTTACTGCGTAAGTTGGGTCATATAACTCTTTAGATAGGGGCATGTAGGAAGTATTTATCAATTCATGTGTCACTTATTTAGTACCCGTATGTTTATTTAAATGAAGTGATTGATTCTCACAAATTTATTTTTCTTTATTTTTAGTGTCATTTACCTTTGTTATGATTTTTAAACATTTAGCACAATTACACTTGACTCATAATTTATACGGGATACCCTTGTTAACTACATAAATAATTACAAACTTATGAGTAAAATTACATATAATTATTTTTTAAACTATAACACACGACAAATTATTGTAATAAAAAAAGATTTAATTTTGAAATGTTATACACATCCGTAAAAAGGTGTTTAACTGCTTATTTGAATTTTAAAGAGCTATAAAAATACAATTAAGAATAAATGGTAAAAAATGTAAGACATGGTGAAAAAATATCAAATTACACATGAATGTATTGCCATATAATATTTGAAGTAACACAAAACTGTGCCTTAAAATTCAGCATTTTTTTAGATAATAACAAATTTTAAATAATTAATTTATACATTTGCACAATATTTAATTCGTTAAACTGCTTATCCCCCCATTAAAAATTTGATGAGAAATTATTTGTTCTTTGCTATAATATCATAAAATGACATCATCCAATAATATATAGCTCCCTTGTGATGTTATTGTCAGTTTTTATTCATGAGAAAATAACTCAGAATCCCGCTTTCTTTAAACATTTTAGTCTGCTTTTATTAATACCAATTTATTATTCACTCAAAATTTATAATTAATCATATATTTATAATCTTTATTTAAATTTCGCTCAAAAGCAACTATTTATTATGTAAAATAAAATTTTCTTAACTAGTTATTTTTTTTAATCTGGCAAAATTTTGAGCTATTTAACTATTAATAGTATCATACTTTTATAATGATCTTAACAGAATGTATAATTTTTTTTAAAAACTTAACACAGACTATGTATACATACATGTCAACCCCCGGCTTTATTAGGATCAAACAATTATACATCCTACGAATTTTCTGGTACTGACAAGGAAGGTCTCCATACGGGCATACCCCGATAAATCTGAAAAAAATACAGAATGTTCTGCTCGTGTGGATATATACATTTATAAAAAAATTTCGGCGGAACTTCCATTCAGTAACCGTAAAAAAAATAATGAAAATTTCGTTATTTGGCGATTTATCGCCGGTTGGCAATGGAATGTAATAAAAAAAAATACTTTATGTCAAATACACTTAAAGAAAAAAAAGTTTCATGTTGAACTTGTTTTGATAAGTTTTAATTTAAATAACTTTAGTTTTGTAAGTTTTAGTTTGTTTTATGTATAATTTTGTTATATCGAAATTTATACGTATTTGTATTGAAATCTAATCATCAAAATTTAAGATTTAAAACGAAATTCTTGATTTAAATTTAATTAAATTTGTTTCAAGCTCAAAGTCCAATTGAGAATTGTCGGTTAGATTTTGTTGCTATGGACACATATGACGTTTATTTTTGAATATGATTTAAATGTATGAAGAAATTTTTTTTCAACAAGATTTTTTTTTTAGCTATGAAAATATTTTTTCCTGCGATTTATTAAATAACTACTTCAACGAGTAATGTATATATATGTGTAATACAATATGTATATAGATGTATATAATATATTAAAGTCTCTCATTGTTTATGTTTAAATTAATGAAATACCATTTATACGCAAATTAAATATCCAGCATTTTGAGTTTCTTTATAATGGTTTGCTTTTGGCGAGGAAAAGGTCTGCTCGCCAAATCGGGTGATTCTTTAGTCTTTTTACGCCAAATATTCGAAAATATTTTATTTTTTTCACAATACCTAGTGTGATTCCGCCGCTAATTTTGACTGATCCTTTATTACATACATAAGTACTTTAATTAGTATTTTTTTTTCATAAAATTCTGGGTATGCCCAGTATGGAGACCTTCCTTGTGAGTTCTTTTTCTTAATTTAAAAATAGCCGGAATATATATATATATATATATATATATATATATATATATATATATATATATATATATATATATATATATATATATATATATATATATATATATTTATTTATTTATTTATTTATTTATATATATATATAGTCCAAGAGCCGACAGTACAAAAATCTATGTTATCGAGAACAAGAAAAAAAAAAAAAACTTTAACTTTTGAAGCGTAGTAATAGGGGAATCTAATTATCCATGTTTGCCGGAAGTGAAGTGGTGCATAAGCCAAAAATTAATACCACTACTAGCTCACTCATAGGTTTATCATTGTGTTTTCCTGCTTCCAATTTTCTTGTTTTCATACCTTTGATTGCTTATGCACCACCTCATTTCCGGCAGACATGGATCATTAGATTCTTCTATTACTATTCTTTCACAAAATAAAAGGTTTTTTATTGTGCTCGATTACAAAGGTTTTCGTGCTGTCGGCTGTTGGACTAAAAACTGTCAAAAAAGGATTTTGTTGTATCATTGTCTTGAAAATATCGGTCAAAGATGGTCGTCAAAAGGGTGGCTTATCTTTAAAATCGAAATCCTCTGCTTCAAAATTTTCATACCGTTTTCGGCACATTCTTTCGGAAATTGCCTCTAAAACAAAAATTTTCGCCAAATGTCGGAGGTATGTTTTCTTTAAATTGTATTTTTTAACACAATTAAACTGGTGGGTAAAGTCAATCAGTTAACGTAATTATACGAATTAAAACACTTCACAATAAAATTTACCTCAGTATTTCTTCTTGTGTGGAAAAATATTAATCCGTTTGCAACAGGAGTTAAAAATGCGACAATATCTTTAAGCACAAAAGTGTTTATATAAAATTAGACAATATTGCATTAAACACATAAACAATTTTTTTTTTCTGTTTGCACATACCGTACATACACTGTCAACTATTACATTTATACAATATCTTGGGATGCGACAAAGGAAATGTTTTCCTGTCTTAAACACCAGCGTGACACTGAAAAATTTTAAGATATTCTTTGCTGCCATTTCAAATAGTTAAAAGAAAACTCTTCACAGTGAAGTGATTATCAGCGTTCTTAATTGTTTAATGAATAAATTGTTTTAGCAGACTAATGAATTTCCCATTAACGCCAGAAACTGCTTTCTTTCATTTTGCTGTTTGTGTTCATATGTTACAAAGTATTGTCCAAATACGTTATAAAAAATGTTAAACGATTACTATTTCTTACTTGGCAATATATGTGAATAATATGTGTTTCCTAAAAAACGTTTTTAATAATGCGTTTTCTTGCATAATAAATGTGCACCCTTCATTTTTTTCGAATTTATGACATGAAAAATTTTATTTATTTATTTTTTCATATAAAGAAGAAAATTACCTTTTGTCTAGCATTTAAATCGTGGAGGTTTTTATTTTGTATTATTAAAAACAGCAGCTTACTGTGGTCTAAAGTTTAAAATGAATCGAACTTAATAGAGGGTAATTCCATATCATGTGTGGAATAGCTTTTCTACCTATTACTGCTGTTTAACGATGTTATTTTATCCTCAAATTAAAACAACTATGTTAATGTAATAATATAGGTTTTGCTTGTTAATTTTAATGCATAGTTTATATTTTAACAAGTTATAAGTTCATAATTATTTGTATTTATATAGGTGTCACTTGCGGGACATTTTATCCTTTTAACATGGAATAAGAGTCATATGAGTACATATAAGAAGCATTTTCTATGTTATTTATTATTGATTGCTATTCAGCTGCAAAACAATTTCTTATCAATTATCTAAAGTTGACTAAACAACGTCTTTTCGAGAAAGGAAAGATAAGTGATTTAAGAAATAATTCGTATCAGTTAGTTAAAATAAAAAGCTCCACGAAGAAGTAATTATCAGAACTAATAACACTTGAAGGGAAGAATATTTTATCGTATTAATACATTTTCGATAAAGAATTATTGGTCAATTGTTGTATTAGCGTACATACAACATCTTCATTTTGTCTTATACACTATAGTGTTGCAAGAATTATATAACCCTCGCCAAAATTAGTTTTAGTTGGTGATATTTAATAATTATGTTATTTTGGTATTACAATATAACTTTTAATTAGCCTACAACTCGAAATCGTAATAACACATGGAGTCATACCAGATTATACAACAAACATTTTAAAAATTAAATTGAACGCTGAAATTGAATTTAATCCTTTCACATCATGCATTAAGGCATAAGGTATCCTGTGGTAATAACGCCACTACCGATTTTCACTGCTTAGTTTTAATTATTTTTCTTTCAAACAAATATAGGATCTGGTACAGGAACTTATTTAATATGAATACAACAAAGAATATTTTAGTAAATATGTATTCATAAAATGTAATAACATGTTTTTTTTTTTTTTTTTTTTTTTTTTTTTATCAATGCTATTTGGGATTGTTACCCATATAGTGGGATAATAATACCATGTAAACAAAATTGCAAAATAAGATAGATTATGGCATAAAATTGTCCATTTTTAAAGATACAAACTCTACAAATAAAAACTTATCCTATAAATTGACAAACATGAAAAAATTAGCAGCACTTAGGACATACCAATTTCTCTCTATCCTTTTAGGTTTTCAACAAAGACAATAATGCTCTTTCGTGTCTAAAATGAAAAATAAACCCTCTTGGGATGTAGTTCCAAAAATGAAAAGAATCAAACGGAGTAAATACGTCAGTGGATTGCGTTATTACCCCGGTGTACTTATTGTTCAATATATATTAAACTAGAAACTGGATCGCAAGCAGATCCAAAGTCTTCCACAACATTTTGAAAGCACATGAAATATATTATAAATTTATAAGTATGTCCTAAAAATATATAGCCTACAAATCATAGAACTTAATCGCTCTCTTAATAAATTTTAGATCTGGAATTGACTTTTACGTGCTTCTTCCAGCCATAAAATCTGAAAATAGAGCAATTCAACTTTTGCACTTGTTTGTGATTCAGATGATTCAGAACCCTTCTACGCAGAACCAGTATGTGCCATTTCCCGGATTGTTCCATAATTACTCGTAATATTAACCCTTGGCGTTATTACCCACCGTGGCGCTATTACCCCAGGACACCTTATAAGATGCACAAATTCTTGAATTTGAAACCATTTTTAACAGCTTTCTTCCGCTTTATTTAATTACAGAATTTAAGTAATATAACAAGGCAAAAAAAAAAAAAAAAAAAAATAAATAAATAAATAAATAAATAAATAAAAAATAAAATAAAATAAAATAAAATAAAATAAAATAAATAAATAAATAAATAAATAAAATGCGGCAATTAAAAGTTAAAGGCATTGTTAAGGGGGTTAATGGATAATGCTTTCGTGATAGGATTCTATAAATTGAGAACCTTTGGAAGTGACTCAATACAACAACTTGATCAAATAGTTGTCAGAAGCAGATGTTATTATAATTTCTTTCTTTTGATTTGTTTTTTTTAAACATGAGTCAGTAATGGCAATTTCTAGGATAGACAAATTTTGAATTTTTCTTATAAACGATAGCTGTCATATGACCCTAAATATAACAGTTATACTGACTAGAGATGTGTCATTTGTTGAGAAATGATTCCAAAGGAACGGTTCCGGTGGTGGAACTGAACGAACGGTTCCTGTCTGTAAAAATGATTCGTTCCTTTTCGGAACGATTCCGAAATGGAACGGTTCCTCGGACTCGTTCCGAAAAGGAACGGTTCCTCGGACTAGTTCCGAAAAGGAACGGTTCCTTGGACTAGTTCCGAAATGAAACCATTCCGAAAAGGAAAGATTGACCGGACTCGTTCCGAAAAGGAACGATTCCTCGGACTAGTTCCGAAATGAAACCATTCCGAAAAGGAACGATTTTATTTTAAAATAAGATATATTTTGATTTATTAAAGCAAAGTGTATTGCCCAAATATCCTTCAAATGTGCATGAAAAAAAATCGGGGGGGAAGGGAGACGAAGAAAAACGAAAGAAAGAGAAAAGAAATTAAAGTTGTAGGAGAGGATAAACGTTTAATAATCTACAACTGTGCATTATATCTAGAGGTCTGCACGGGCCGGAATTTTCAGGCCCGGGCCCGGCCCGTAGGTAATTTATTTCGGCCCGACCCGTTGTAAAGCTCAAAAGTTCGGCCCGGGCCCGGCCCGTTTAAATTTTTATATTTTAGGCCCGGCCCGTACTCGGGTCCATTTGACCTTCGAGTGAACCCATTTGACTGAAGTAGCCCCCTAACATCTGTTATAGTCCTGAGTTTTTCGGGATTATACCAGGGGTTTTCAGAGTTTTACTCGGGGCTATAACCGAGGTGCTCTTTGAATCCATTTTAATCTTATTTTTTACGCACTGAGGAAAAGGATCCACACAATCCTCGAAACGGCCATTGTGGGATTTTTTTTTTTTCCATGTCATGATACTGTACATATTTACGTGTTTAAACGTTGTTAAAGGTTTTAGCTTATGTAACCTAACTTCATAAACAAAAATTATTAAAGAATTTTGGTTGCTTCTAAACTATTTTAATTGCCGTCAATAAATGAACATTTTAGAAGTTATTTACTATTCCTGACAGCTATATATTATTTATGTTAAATTTCTTTACTATAAAAAAATAATGTTGAATTGTTTGTTGTACTACCATTTTAGCCTTGCTTTTATTGCGACGTATCATTTTATGATTTCACTAAATCAGCAAATTTTGTGTGCTCCTATTTTTGAAATAAAATTCTTTTGAACAACATTGTATTTTGTAGTTTTTAGGTGCGTTCGTAATTATGTAAATACGTAGCACCTATTGTTGTCGCTCAGTCCGTCCGTCCGTCTGTCTGTCCGTCCGTCTGCCTGCATATAACAACGCAAAAACTATCCAACCGAATTGTTTGAAATTTAAAACATATAATTATTGCGTAATTTTGTCGAGTCATTTCAAATTTTATGAAAATCGGATGGATAGATCAATTACAGGGACATTCAAAAGGATTCCGTTACATTACGGTCAATAGGGAAAAAAGTTTTAAATGCATTTTGATCGTTTGAAATTTAAAACATATAATTATTGCGTAATTTTGTCGAGTCATTTCAAATGTTATGAAAATCGGATGAATAGATCAATTACAGGGACAATCAAAAGGATTCCGTTATATTACGGTCAATGGGGAAAAAGGTTCAAATGCATTTTAATGATGTTACACTCATTCGAACATAAAAGAATTGGCATGAATCTGTGAAATATATACTAAAATATGCATTCTGTACAATCTGTGATGCAAAGAATTTTTATTATTAAATTACAGGGCCACACAAAAGTATTCCACTATATAATGCTATACGGTATGGATGCACAACCTGTGGCCCGCGGGCCAAAAGTGGCCCGCGATGGGTTAACGTGTGGCCCGCTAGTTTTGCCAATTTACAACTGCAAAAAATTGCAATTTTTGTGCATATGTGGCAGCAAAAAATCGTAAATTTTGTCAATTTTCAGCGGGAAAATATAAAATTTCGGCACTTAAGAATCGCAGATTTCATTGATCGGCACCGAAAAATCGCCAAAAGCGTATTTTGTCGATGGGTTTCGCAAAAATTGCAAGTTTCATTCATCAGATATTGAAAAATCGCGAATTTTGCCCATGAAGTTAGGAAAAAAAATAGCAAATTTCCCCAATCGGGCACAGAAAAATCGCGAGTTTTGTCGATCAGGCATAGAAAAATCATGAATTTTGTCAGTCTTACGCGAAAAATAGCACATTTCGTTGATCAGGCAAGAAAAATCGTCAGTTTTGTAGATCATGCTCGAAAAAATTGCAAATTAAATTCGTCCGTTGAAAAAAAAGCATATTTACTCGGTTTATTGCATGGAAAAAAAAACGCGAATTACCGTTGATTGGGCACGGAGGAAAAAATTGCAAATTTCGTTGATAAGGCAAATTACAAAAAATCACGAATTTATCGATGACGCGAGGAAAAAAATGAAATTTTTGTTAATCGGCTGCGAAACAATTGTGAATTTTATCAATTTATCCAGAGAAAAAAAAATCGCGAGTTTCATCTTACCGCGTAAAAAAATGTAGATTTCGTCAGTTAGTACAAAAATCGCGAATTTCGTTGATCTGTCGCGGAAAATACTTTTTTCGTGAATTATGGGTGGAAAAAGTGCACATTTCATCGATCGGACACTGAAAAATCGCGAGTGTGGTCGGAGACGGGAATATTGCGATTTTTTTTAATCACACGCGTAAAAATTGCTAATTACGTCGATTAGGCTCTAATAAATATCAAATTTCCGCGATCGGGAGAGGAAAAATCGCTAATTACGTCGATCAGGCAACTTATAAATTCGCGAATTTCCTCGATCGGCTTTGGAAAATCGCGAAATTTGTCAATCAAGCGAGAAAATCGCTAATTTCGTCGATCGTCTACGTAAAAATTGCGAATTTCGTAGGTCAGGCGCGGGACATTCACGAATTTTGTTGATTAGAATCGGAAAATAATGGGAATTTTATTGATAATGCAAGGAAAAATTGCGAATTTCGTCAATCAGCTTTGAAAAATCGCGAATATCGTTGATCAACTTTGTAAATAAACGAACTTTGTTGATTAGGCGAGGAAAAATCGTAAATTTTCTCAATCAGCTTCGTAAAAAATTCGAATTTTGTTGATCGGTTTACTAATAATTGCGAATTCCGTCGATCAGGGGCAGAAAAATAGCTAATTTCGTCGATCAGCTTCAGAAAAATTGTGAATTTTGTCGACAAGTTTCGGAAAAATCGCGAATTTCGTCGATGAGGTGCGGAAAAATCGCAAGTTTTACCAATCGGGTGCGGAAAAATCGCGAATTTCGCCGATAATGTGAAGAAAAATCGAGAATTTCGTAGAGTTACTTAGTACTAATCGTGAATTTTGTTGATCAAGGTCATAAAAATCGCGAGTTTCGTTGTTCAGGTGCGGAAAAATCGCGAATTTCGTCAATCAGCTTTGTAAAAAATAGCTAATTTTGTTGATCAAGTGCGGAAAAATCCTGCATTTTCTTGATCGGGTTCATAAGAATTGCGAATTTTGTTGATCAGGCGAAGAAATGATGCAAATTTTCTCGAGCAGCTTCATAAAAATTTCAAACTTTGTGGATTGGTTTTGTAAAATGTGCAAATTTGGTCGATCAGGTGTGGAAGAATTACAAGTTTCATTGATCGGGTACAGAAAATCAAGAATTTTGTTGATCAGACAAGAAAATTCTTGTTGATCGACTCCTTCTTTCTCTTTCGTTCATAAAGTTCATATTTTTTTTTCGGTACCAGCAATTTATGCTTGTTTTTTATCATTTTTAATAAAATAAAACTTATTCTCCTGAAAACAGTCAAAGAATATTTTTACATCTTTAAAATAATCTTTGCTACATCTGTTATATATAAACTAAAATTTGTTGCTATATCCTTACCATGTGAATTGAATACATTGAATGGGTAAGCAAACAAGGGGTAACACCTCCCCCCACCACTCCCCTCTGAAATGATATTTTTTATCCGATTTTAGGCCACAGATTATCTCCTTTAACCTTCCTACGCTGTTCAAATTTTACTCAATCTTGATAAAAACATTTCACACCAGAATTGTTATTTAAAACATTTCAATATATTAAATTGTCTTATTGCTCTGAATCTGTTATTTAACTTTCTTTATGAAAAAAGTTCTGGTTCGAATCGCATAAATCGAATTATAGTTATGGGTCGATTAGACCCATTCAGGGTAGGAAGGCTAAATCGAATTATCTCCTTGTTATTGATGTGGCCCTCGACCACCCAGACATATTTGTAAGTGGCCCTTCGCTTGAAAAGGTTGTGCATCTCTAGGAAACATGGTTTGGTACGTGTTTTAATTATATTCAACTATTTCACATATTATGAATAAGATATACGTTGCTGAGGTGTAATAAAAATTACTTCCTGCATATTTGCAGAAACGTAAAGATTTCGACTACTATACTGCATCCAGAGTACGCTCTACTATATCAGTAAGATCTGAATATTTTTAAAACTTCGTTATCGTACGAACGCACCTCATTTGCTACGTTCACGTGCAATTTCCAACTTGTTATTTTTTTACTTATTTTATGTATTTCAAAACTTATTTGTCTTAAAATATATAAATGAAGAAAATTAGTTACGTTATTGAACTAAATACAGCTCATATTCAAAATATTAGAATAATTGAGAAAAAGTAATAAGAAAAAATTATTTGTCATTTATTTATTTTTTATACTAAGTAAATGCAATTAAATTTCTTATAAATTAAATCTGGAATGTTTAGATAAGATTTTAACATTTATAAAATATAAAATACAGCACAATAAATTAGGTATACAGCTTCCTTAAACACACCAGAATATTAGAATAAAATTTAGATTGGTTCAAAATATTAGAATATTTTATTTTACGCAACAATATTACCTTATGAATATGAAGTAAATGGTAGTTAATATTTTGTAGCATCACATTTAGCTTTCATAACAGCGTACAATCGATCTTGCATACTATATACAAGGTGTTTACAAACATTTCTATCAATATTAGCCCAAATAGACTTTATACGTGCCATTAACTCAGTTTTACTTGAAGGAGGATTTTCTTGAAGTTTTTTCTTCATTATACACCATAAGTTTTCGATGGGATTAAGATCTGGTGAATTTGGTGGCCAAGGAAGTACCTTAATGTTGCGTTGGCGGAACCAATTCTTAGTTGACACCGAGGTATGCGGGGACGCTAAATCTTGTTGAAAGATGAAATCATCTTCAAATAAATCTTCTGATGATGGAATCATGTAATATTCTAAAATTTCTTGATATATCAGAGAGTTAACCTTTTCGTAGACGATGCATAACTTTCCAGGTCCTTCTGCACTCATACAACCCCAAACCATGACACTAGCAGCAAATTTTACGGAACGTTTAAGGCATTCTTTATCAAATGCTTCTTGCTTTATTCTCCAAACTCGAATACCTTGATTACCATATGAAACACAAAACATACTTTCATCACTAAATAATAAATTTTTCCAATCTTCATTGCTCCATAAACGTCTTGATTTACACCAATTCAATCTTATACGCTTTTGTCTTGCAGTCATGAGAGGTTTTGTTTTCGGTACACGAGATTCAAATTTAAATTTATGGAGACGTCTTAATGTTGTCGATGTAGAAACTTCAACTCCTTCTGCTTTCCATTTTCGGTGCAAGAATCGCACACTTTTAAAACGGTTTTTCTTAACTATACGCTTCAGTTTCCTGTCATCTCTAGCAGATGTTTTTGGTTTTCGGCCACCATTTCGGCGATTATTTTGAAATTTTCCAATTTTTGAATATTGTGTTAGTATTTTACTATCGCTCAATTGCGAACAATGTAAATAATTCGCTATAAAACATTGATTTTTACCGTGCCGATACAAATCAACCATACGAAGTTTAGTAGATTCAGGAATATCACTCACACGGCCCATTTTAAGACGAAAAAGAAACAAACTGCAAAAAAGAATACTGATTTTAAATAAAATAGTCTGAATTTAATCAATGATGCCACCAGTTAAGAATTGGTAATAATTAAAGGAGAATTAATGTGAAATATTCTAATATTTTGAACCACTTGAATAAATATTCTAATATTTTGACTTTTCAAAATAATTTTTTTTGCAATTAATCTTTTCAAAAATGATATTAAATTTAAGATAACAAGTAAGTTTAATCAACAATAAGTTCTTAATAAAAATATCGTTTGCATATTTTCATTAAAAGACATTAAATTACCAAACGATATGTTCAATTTCTAAAAAAAAGGTAATTATTCTAATATTTTGAATATGAGCTGTAGTTATAATTTCCTTTCTTACTACATAAAACCACAGTTTTAATTATGTGCAATTTCTAAATTTAAATATCCTGGATTTTCATTTGTATCCTTTTTCAGAAACTCACAATCCCATTTTCAGCTCACTAAGCTTTGAATTTCAGAAAATATTTCTTTAATGGATTTTTATATTACAGTAGGTAGTAACAGCTAAAATTTTATAATTTTAGGTGTAGGCATTTCGGTTTCGGCTCCGCATTGATGATTCAGTTAGGAAGCACACTTATATACCTACTAAGGCTGTCATATGCACTCCATTTAACCAATTATGTCTCTCCAAATCGATAAATATTGAATTTGATTATGTAAAAGATTCTATTCATATTTAGCCTTAACCCTTGAGGACGAGCGACACGTATACGTGCCACAAAAAAGCCTAAGAATCCTTGTTTATTTCCACTAGTAAAATTTTACTGCAAAAGCTTTATTTAATCGGAGCATTTTCTCGATTTCATAAGGCACAAATTTCTGTTTTTAAAAAAAGATGACAATACATTAAAAATTTCATAAAATACTCCCGTCACGAAGGGGTTATGGGTGTATTCCAATCCAAACTGCTTATTGTCTGATTTATTCTTAAATTCATTTTTGCTCTCAAACGTTTCAAACTGGCAATTCTCTTTCTTAGAAAGTACACAATGCGCCGTCCTTGTCATTTTTTTATTTTTTTATTTTTTTTTTTTTACAATTGCAAAAAACATTGCAAAAAAACTGTTGTCAAAGTTGGCGTTTTGAACTAAATTTCCTGAAGAGGGAGATCTGCGAACGAAAAAAATGGTCATACTGAGAAAGTAATTGTTTATAAATCAAATTCTAACGAATTGAGCGAAAAAAAAAAGAAATCACGCGGCTTCTTATACATCTCTTTAAAAATCACCTCAGCAAGTTTCACGTATCTACTTTTAACCCTTTCCGGCACGGGCAAAATCTGTTAGTAAAATAAGAAAATGTTGACTGACACCGGAATTGACAAACGATTTTTTTTAGATATTTTGAATTCCTTAATTTAAGCCTTTGTTGCAAAAGCAAAATTTTACTAAAATGTTATTGGTGCCGTTTGCAAGTTTGGAATTAAAATTAGGTATCCCAGACCGGGCACAGTGTGCCGGGAAGGGTTAAAAATGTGTCTGAAACTGTATCGGATATTTTCGAGCTGTTGAATGTGGAAATTTTTTTTTTCAAATACACCCTTAATTCCTAAATAGATGGACTTCTAGGAATTTTCTCGAAATGGGCAGACTCCGAAATTCCCAATTCCTGAGGAATCGTACTGAAATGGACCAACTTGGAAAACGGCCGGTTACGAAGGCCGATATATAAGTTAAAGATTACGTTAGGGTGAATTTTGAAGAGGAAACAAATCATAGACCCCGATATCAAATATTAGATTAATAAAGAAATTTCCTACGCAAAAATAATAAAATAAATAGAGGGTCATTTGACGACAGATTTTGGAGGGGAAAGCAATGATTACATTGAAAATCTAATAGACCGCCGCAACAGCCTGATGACCAAAACCATAGCTACAGTAAAATTTCATGGATAAACTATAGTGATAAATGAAAGGTCAACCAAATGCAAAATTTCAAGAGGAATTATGCTTAATACAATAAATCATAAAGTCAGGGAATACTTATATTATGGGGATTAGAAATAACTATGCTAATTAATAGCGCACACAGATGAATAAAATGAACTCTTAAAAACAAAATGAACTGTCCAAAATATTTAAAAATTAAAGCAAACGATAAGAAATGATATGAAAAAAATGAATACGTAAGAAAATAAATTTGTTATAAATAATAAATACAGTAAAACCTCTAAATAACGGACACCTCGGGAACGCAGAAATTGTCCGCTATTCGGAGGTGTCCGCTATTGGGAAAACCTCAGAGATTCAAAAATCGCTATGAAATGCTTAATGTTTTCTTAATTTACTTTTATAGGTCCTAAAACCCCTATTATATAACTAATCAGAAAGTAAAATTACTTTTTAAGCAATAAAATTGAAATAAAATTGTGCTCACTTTTATTCACTGTTTATTATATTCTCGTGAAAAAAAGCTATTACAAAAGTTAACTTTTGTTTGATTACGTGTATTTTGTTTTTCTATGTGACGTTATTGGACATGTAGTTTTCCGGGCGGAGGTAGCAATTTTTGACCTCTAAAAGATAAAATCTCAAAATATTCTTGGATGACATTTCAATGCTCTGGGGAATATTCCTCCCGGACAATTCCCTGAATTTAGTACTGAATATGGGGGGGGGGAATTTCCCAAGCTCTTTATCTACATTTATTTGTGATCACAAAATTTGTGACACATTGTCCTGATAAATTCAGAAGCCTTTTGACTTTTTTTTCCTTTTCTTTCTCTTTAAAAAATACTTTTTCATCCTTTATCGCCGGATAAATTGTCCGCTATTCGGAGCCGGATAAATTGTCCGCTATTCGGAATATCCGTTATTTAGAGGTTAAACATACAAAAATGTAGGTTTTGGGAGTGGGGATTGGAAAACGGTCCGTTAAATAGAGGTGTCCGCTATTCGGGAGTGTCCGTTATGGAGGTTTTACTGTATTAGGGATTTCATGTCGCTCCGAGATCTGTTATCCCTGTTTCCGGATTCGTTCCATTTTTTCATAAAATAGTTTCGGACGCGTTTTTTTTTCCCTTGGAACCTTTTTTTAAAAAATCCATCCTATTTTGCCGGATTCCTTCCTTTTTATCTCGAAGTCGTTCCTTTTTTTCTCGGATTCGTTCCATTTTTATCGGATTCGTTCCTTTTTTTCTTGAAATCGTCCTTTTTTCTCCAATTCGTTCCTTTTTCTCAAAATCGTTCCTTGGTCGGAATCGTTCCTTTTCTTTTGAAATCGTCCTTTTTCCTCGAATTCGTTCCTTTTTCTCAAAACAGTTCCTTTGTCGGAATCGTTCCTTTTTTTACGGATTCGTTTCTTTTTTCCTTGAAATCGTCCTTTTTTCTCGAATTCGTTCCTTTTTCTCAAAATCGTTCCTTTGTCGGAATCGTTTCTTTTTTCGGAACGATTCCAATAGGAACGAGTCCAAAGAACTCGTTCCTTTTGGTGAACGGTTCCGGCTGGAACGGTTCCTTAAAAGGAACGATATTGCCCATCTTTAATACTGACTGATCTCGAATGTATAAAACTCTCATTGCAGTGCAGCAGGATCACAATTTAGTTATTTGTAGCATTGTTCTACTCGGATTAAGTCGGTTTTTGAAAGCCGAAGACTATATATAAAGATGTCCGCTTATCACTTGGCACATTTTCCCCACATAAATAATAATTTTTAATAATAAAAATGCTATCTTTCATGGAACATGACAGTTTGGAATTTTTTTTTTGAAAAAGAGTGGAAGCAACGTTAAACAATTTCGTTTAATGATCTTTTTTATTGCATACGTTCGTAGCCCTCAGAAGTTATTTCAGTTCTAATTTCTAGGTTAATAAAAACTTACATTGTCAATATAATAGTAATATTTTTTCACTTGGTGGTATTTCCCCATTTGGTAATATATTGTGTACCATAAATATAGTTAGTAATGCGCTTTTCACAATTGTAAATAACACTTGCTGCTATTTGCACGAGAAAAAAGAGGCATACTTTTTGATCTAGAAAGAAAGTTGTTAGCTGTAACTATCGATCTTGTTACACATTAATTCTTACACTGTATTAATATGTTTTCTCATCCCGGTATCGACAAGAACTATAAATATTTTGATCTATCAATTTTCAAGTAAAAATGTTTATACGAAACGAATAAAATTTTTCCAACTGAGCGAACCTCTGTGAAGCTAAACCTTTGACTTAAGTCAAAGGATCTGGATTCGAATTTCAGCTTGGTCATTTATTCATTCAGTTGGGAAAACTGTATTCGTATAATACCTTTATCGATCAGTATAATTAAATTTAAGATAATAGTTTATCTACGTCCCCTTCGTTTAAATAGATTTCCATTACTTGCGGTTTAACCTTTTGAATTGACTACATAACAGATCAGATGTTATTATCAATAAGATTATCTGAGCGAAATATGCCTTCCGGTTGTCATTTCAGGTAATACAACAGGTAGAGAATTGACAATGTAGGTAAACAGTTCTGAGTTTGAGTCCAGACTTGAGTATTTTTTCGCTCAGTTGGGAAAAAAATGAGTTCGTATGATAACTTTATTAATCAGTATGTTTGAGTTAAAACTTTTAATAGACATGCTTAACAGACAATTAATGTCAATTTGGCAGCTCTAGACGAGGAAAATTTTATTTTCTTGGATGTATATTTGTTTATTACGCAGCTAAAAATATTTAAATAAGTTGACAGCATACGGAATTCCCGTAGTCGTTGATACCTGGCCGTGAAAACTGGTTAGTAATGCAGTGTAAATAATATTTCGCAACGATACCGAAAATTATGGACACCAAAAGAGATTTTTGGTTTAGAAATGCATATTTTTTTATTATTTAATAAATCTATTGCTTTTGTGGTTCATGAACGAAAAAATATGCTTTTCAGAATCATGAGTATCTTGTGGGTATATTTCATTTTTGTAAACCTACATAATAAAGTAAAGGCATCCAAAAAATATTTTTTTTTTTTTTACAGTGTTTGGGAATTGAAGTAGAATATTTGAAATTTTATTTAGTGCATGAATAAAAATTATTTTGCTATTGTGCAAAGTTTACTAGATAATTTCGTTTGGAGCGATAAAGATATGCAGTTAAAAAAAATAAAAGAAAAAAATTGCCTTTCTCTCATATAAGTTAGTTGAAAGAAAATATTTCATGGTGAAACAATTATCAACTTTTTAAGGAAAGAAAACTGTTTTTATCGCATTAACGTGTCTTCATTAAGCGATAAAGATCAAATTTCATATTAATGTACCAACTAGATTTATTGAAGAAAACATTAATCATAAAAATTCGCTTACACAAAAGTAACAAGTTTTTATTAAAACAACAACAACAAAAAAATTATTGAATTTCAAATTAATTTTTTAAATACACTAAACAAGTGCAACTTACTGAATTCTGACCAGGGACTTAATACATTTATAAATAAATAAACACCAATACTTTATTAATTGCTTAAAGATGTTAAAAAGAACTAATTATACAAACAGTAAAAAAAAGAATTCTTATGCATAAACATTCTACATGTTTAGATTTAAACGAAGAATTTTTCAAGACAAACCTTTTTGTCTTAAAAAAAGATTTCGGTAAAGCTGATTCATGTAGACAATTTATACAAAATTGTTTTACTGCTTTTATGCTTTTATTTAACATCTTTAAGCAATTAATTGAATTTCATATCTCTAGGTGTTCGTCTTTGTTGTATCTTTAAGCAAACACCTTTTAATATCCTGTACCATGATATTAAACATGCGCACTTTTATATCTACATGGATAAAAATTAAACTGTTACTGTCAATTAAATTTTCTAAGCATTTTCTTTCTGAATAAAGGAATTAAGTGTTTACATTGATTTAAAATGTAGACCGCTATAATCAATGTAAAGGAATACATATAGTTAGCTCTCTCTCTTGCAATGTTAAAGAATATACAAGCATAGTGAAATAATTATCAGCATTAATAGCTATTTAAAAAAAAGGAAAGTGTTATATTAGGTTAATTGATTAAAAGGGATAATAATCAAATTCCGCCCAAAACAATTTTATTTTACTTTATAATTATTAAAATTACTTTGATATCCCGTACAAAATTTATTAGACAATTAGACTTACTACAAAGTTTACAAATTTCTTTACGAAGGAGAAAACATACGTCTAATGCTTTGTTCCCATCTCCACAATCAGTTAAAGACTATACAAAAATAGTGAAGTAATTATCAGCATTAGCTGTTTAAGGGAAAAATTGTTTTATCGGCTTAATTGATTACCGTTAAAAGGATAATGATCACATTCCATTCAATAACAATTTTATTTTAGTTTGTCTTTTGTTTTAAGAAATTACTTTGACTAAATTCCTTGTATAAAATGTTAAAGAATTAAAATTTTTGTCTTGGTATTACTTTAATATAATGTATTTGTTTCTTTAAAACGTTTTTTTAATTATTTATTTTTACCGATAGTAAACATTTTTCAAATATTTGGATCCCGATATCGAATAACTGAAAATTTTTATTTCTGCGTTAATAAAATTTGTTTTGTTACTGTCGTGGAAAATTTAGTAGAGATTTTTTTTTTATAAGAGAGAAAACATGTATCATTAAAAAACTGTTTTGCTATAATCTCAACTAGTTTAAATTAAAATGACACACTGTGAAAAAAATCAGCAATACAGGGAAACAGTTTTATCAGATTAATAAATTTTCGTTAAAAAGATAATAATCAAATTTCCCTCAAAAACATTTTAATTTTTGTTTGTCTTTGATGTAAGTAAACAAATTGCATAAATTTATTTTATGAAATGTTAAATTCTTAAAGCTATTGACTTGATAATATTTCATTATAATATGCACTTTCATAAAAAAAAATGTTTAATAGGTCGCTTTACCCAATTGAAAACATGCGATACGATAATATGATAGTGAAGTCAGCTAGACGCATTTAAAAGAAATCCAATTCAGATGCAAATTCTGCTTTCATATCTCATGGTGTATTCACATTTTCGGGTGGTGGGAAGAGTTTCGCATTATATGAAAAATTATGAATTCCAAGTTATATTTATGGTTGTTACACCGGCATAAAACATTTGCAAAAAGGATCATTGTAAAGAACCAATGACAATTCAATGACAAGGTGAACTGACGGATTTTACATATTTCACCGGAATAAAAATGTAGAAGCATTAATTACAGAACACCATATGCAAATAATTGCGTGTAGAAATTTTTTTATAATTTTTGTACGAAGAATATTTCTTCAATGAATTAATTGTTCGTACGTGCAAAAAAGATGACACTTATAATAAAACAACGATGAGAGTAATAAAGCTGTTTTATTTTACCGGAAAAAATGCAGTAAAATCAGTGCGATTTTAACGTCGAAAAAATCATAAGGCCCATGTTCCGTAAAAACTGTACGTAATTGGAAAAAAAAAATGGAACAAAAGCAGTGCGATTTTATCGCCGAAATCATAAGGTCCATGTTCCGTAAAAAATGTACATGATTCGAAAAAAAAAAATAAGAAACTGGATGCACATACGATAGATTACGATCTGGACGACCATCTGTTCCTATTTCAGTTCTTGCGGAAGTGCATAACAGGATTACAGCAAATCCATTGTATATTGCAAGAAATGTTACACTCATTTTGTATGTACCAAAAGCAAAAGTTTTGAAGATTATGTACACTGTTCTGCGAATGTTTCCCTCTTGATTGCAGAACATCCAGATGTCTCAAGTTGGAAACAGCAATAACATTTGGATTTTGCAAATTACTTGCTGATCAGGTATGACGCAAATAACAGCTGGTCATTTCAAATATTATGCACGCATGAAGTACATTTCTCTGGGAATGTAAACTCTAAGAACTGCGTTTACTGAGCCGATGAAAACCCTCACGGTGTGATACAAATGCTTTTACACGAAGCTAAAGTGAATGTGTAGTGAGACATCGCACATTCGTTCTTGGATCGTATTTTTTCGAGAACATCACTTTCACACGCATGAAAACATTCCCCTATCACAAGTGTTTGGTATACAATAAAGTTGCAAAATTATGTAATTACAAAATTCGAATAGCAAAATATCGTCAATTATATTGTATGGATGGTGCTCAGCCACATTTTATCTCATTGAAATGTTTGACAAATGCTGCAACAGCACTTTGGTGATAGAATCATGTCCTGTAACTTTGCAGTTTCGTGGTCAACAAGATCGCTTCACTTCACTCCAATGAATTTCTGGTTCTGGAGTTACCTGAAATCAAAGGGGTTTACATCAAATCGAAGAAATTTGCCGGAATTGAAAGATGCTATAAAATGTGATGTTGTACAGATTCCTAATGCGATGTTGTGTTCGGCATTGTTGCCAACAGTCTTACTTGCAAAGATGGGGATATTGAAAACTGTTAATTGAAATAAATGTTTTTTTTTCTCTTTTTTTTCTCACGTGTTGTGATTGGTCTTTTACGTCTTTTTGCAAGTATTTTAAGTCCAACTGTTTTCATCTTACGTCCAACATCATTTGTAATTTTTAAATGCGCTGATGAATCTGCGTGAAAAAAAAGTGGTTGAAGTTTTTGAATTTTTTTCCCTGTTACAATAACTATGAGAGCTATATTGTTTTAAATCATCACAATCTCGAGCGCATACCTCCAAATGCCTATATCTAAAATTTTCTTTTCGATTGTTTGAGCAGTTAGGTCACTAATGGTTCACATATTGGGAGTTGCCATCTAGGGAAAGTTGTTTTATTACTACCCTGTGTTTCATTGCATTATGTTATCCCCCCAAAATAAATTATTAATAATTCATCTATTCGATTAGTAAATATTTTTTAATTATTTGTAACCTAGCGAGAAATATCTGAAATTTTTATTTGCACTGGAAATAATAATTATGTTAATATTTTAATATGAAATTCATAATTTTAGTGCAAAACTTAATTGAAAATTTATTTACGAGCCATAAGAGATGTATATCCAAGAAACTGAATTACTGTCATCTCAATTAGTTAAAAGAAAAGACTATATGGTGGAGTAATTATCATCATTATCAGCTATTTAAGAAAAATAACTATTTCATCAGATTAATAGATTTCCGTTAAAAGGATACTAATCAAATTGCATCCAACAACATTATTTTAGTTTGTCTTTAGAGTGAAGCAAGTAATGTGTCGAAATTTCTTCTATAAAATATTAAAGTATTAAAAATTTTGTATCAAGAATATTATCGGTAATAAATGCTTTGCTGTAATATATGCTTAAGAACATGATTCTGAAATAATAATAATAATAAACTTTTCAAGTACAGTCGACTCTCGTTAATTAGAACTCATCGGGACCACAAGAAATGTTCGAATTATCCGAAGATCGAACTACGGAAAGTATGAGAAAGAAAACATGCTTAAAATGATACTATTACAAAGGAATTAACGTTATAGTGCTTTTTTTAAATTTATTTCGACTGTAACATTGGAAAATGATTTAATATTAAATTAAAATATATAAATATATTAACTAATTAAGGTATTAGAAACAAGCACAATGGAAGAAAATTTTCAGGTGCCACTGATGGACAGAAAGGACACTAAGAAAGTAAATATCAAAGGCATGAGATTATATTCGTAATCGTTTCGATAATTTCTCACAAAAATCAGGGAAAGAAAGTTATTTCAGGAATCTGAAATCCGTAAGAAAATAAGGGAAAATAAAAAATCGGAATACTCGTTAGTTCGAATTAAACGAAGTTAAGAAAAAATGAGTTCGAATAAATGAAAATTTTAACGTTATTCTGCCATTGAAAATTTCGGGACTTCAAGTTTTGCTCGAATTAAGCTAAGATTCGATTTATCCGATTTCAAATTAAAGAGAGTCGACTGTATTTGGAACCTGGCATGCTACATTTAAAATTTATTTTTTTTATAAATCTGTAAAAGATAGGTGTAAATTAAAGAAATATCTTATTCTAAGTAAATCAATTTAAAAGAAATACTTAATGGTGAGTTAATTCTATATATTATTACCTATTAACCTAAAGAAAAGCAATTTTGATGGCTAAATACAATATCCAAACTATAATAAACTATAAACTATAACCAATTATTATAGTTAATATAATAATTAATATAGTTAATATAAATGATTATTATAGTTAAAACTATAATAATCAAATAAAGTATAGCAACTTTTAATTTATATGTAACTTTGTGTAACTTTTGTTTTATGTACTTGTGTTATTATAAGGACTGGACATGCGAGTGCAAAGTTTTAATGCTCTGAAATTTAGCATAAATTAACTCGATCAGAAAACAAAATATAGATTCTGATAGAAAAAATACATAAAAAAAAACGACGGGAACATTGGCAAGTGAAATGGCAATCTATAGGTTACATTCTATTTTAATGATCTAAATTTAATATAGATTAACTCGGTCAAGGAAAAAACAATATAGATTGCGGTAGAAAAATGTATAAAATAAAATAAATCAAAACAAAAACATCGGGATTTTAGTTACCAATCCAGTAGTTTTAAAAATAAAGCATTTATTCAAATGACCGCTATTTTCACAAAAATCAACTGTTAAAACTAATATTCATTTAAACTTCAGATAATTTGTATGTTTTTTCATAATTTTGTGAATAATTTCGAGGAGTTTTCGTGGTTTTCTTCGAACCTTCCGTAAATACGGGTTAGGTTCCCGTAGAAAGACCCCCCACGAAGGGCACTCCCCCCAGGTTCTATATCCCTAGTGTAGATAATCGGACGACAAAAATAAACCAAACCAAACCAAACCACTAAAACTATTCTTTATGACGGTATTTTCTTGAAAATAAATTATAAACAAAAATTTCGAAAAATGCCGATAGAGGGCGCTTTAAACTTTAGATTAACGAACAACTATTTTTTGCAGTTATTTTCTGCATCTTATTAATGGTTTGGTAAGCTTAGACTTAACAAAAATTTCGAAAAATGCCGATAGAGGGCGTTTTAAACTTTAGATTAACGAACAACTATTTTTTGCAGTTATTTTCTGCATCTTATTAATGGTTTGGTAAGCTTAGACTTAAACTTAAATTTTGAGCTTTAAATATGAATAGTTTGGAATGGTTAAGTAGCACAAACTGAACTGTGTTCAGAGGGTTCAAATTTCAAATGATTATAAAAAATGGAAAAATTGGTCGATTGATTTGCTGTTTTCACTAAAACTACTCTTTATGTCGGTATTTTATTGAAAATAAATTATAAAGATAAATTTTAAAAAATGCCGATAGAAGGCGCTTTAGACTTTGGATTAACGAACAACTATTTTTTGCCTCTATTTTTTGCATCTCATTAAATGGTTTCGTAGACTTAGATTTAAACTTTGAGATCAAATTCTGAATCGTTGCGACTGTTTAAGTAACGCAAAAGTGAACAGTATTCGAGGGGAAGGGGGTTAAATTTCAACTCCTGAGCAGACTTCAGTTTGCCTATTTAACCTCTCCCAACGATTCAGAATTTGAGTTCAAAATTTAAGTTTAAATCTAAGATTTCGAAAACATTTAATAAGTTTTGGAAAGCATTTCATTAGATACAAAAAATAGTGGTTAAAATTAGTTGTTGGTTACTCTGAAGTTTAAGGCGCCTTCTAACGGAATTTTTTGAAATTTATCTTTAAAATTTATTTTCAAGAAAATACTGACCTAAAGAATAGTTTTATTTTAAACCGCAAACGAATTGATCAATTTTTCCGTTTTTTATAGTCATTTGAAATTTGAACCCTCTGAACACAGTTCAGTTTGTGCTATTTAACGACTCCCAACTATTCTGATTTTGAGCTCAAAATTTAAGTTTAAATCTAAGTTTACGAAAACATTTAATCAGATGTAAAAAATAACGTAAAAAATAGTTGTTCGTTACTCCAAAGTCTAAAGCGCCCTCTATCGGCCTTTTTTGAAATTTATCTTTATAATTCATTTTTAATAAAATACCGACATAAAGAATAGTTTTAGTGAAAACCGCAAATCAATCGACCAATTTTTCCGTTTTTTATAATTATTTGAAATTTAAACCCTCTGAACACAGTTAAATTTGTGCTACTTAACCACTCACAACTATACAGATTTTGAGCTCAAAATTTAAGTTTAAGTCTAAGCTTACGAAACCATCTAATGAGATGCAAAAAATCACCGCAAAAAATAGTTTTTCATTACTTCAAAGTCTAAAGCGCCCTCTATCGGCATTTTTCGAAATTTATCTTTATAATTTATTTTCAAGAAAATACCAAAGTAAAGAATAGTTTTAATGAAAACCGCAAATCAATCGACCAGTTTTTATAAAAAATGTAAAAAATAGTTGTTCGTTACTCCAAAGTCTAAAGCGCCCTCTATCGGCATTTTTTGAAATTTATCTTTATAATTCATTTTTAATAAAATACCGACTTAAAGAATAGTTTTAGTGAAAACCGCAAATCAATCGACCAATTTTTCCGTTTTTTATATTTATTTGAAAATTAAACCCTCTGAACACAGTTAAATTTGTGCTACTTAACCACTCGCAACTATTCAGATTTCGAGCTCAAAATTTAAGTTTAAGTCTAAGCTTACGAAACCATTTAATGAGATGCAAAAAATCACCGCAAAAAATAGTTTTTCACTACTTCAAAGTCTAAAGCGCCCTCTATTGGCATTTTTTGAAATTTATCTTTATAATTTATTTTCAAGAAAATACCAAAGTAAAGAATAGTTTTAGTGAAAACCGCAAATCAATCGACCAATTTTTCTGTTTTTTATGTGTATTTGAAATTTTGGACCCCAAACTTTAATGGCGGCTATCTCCTTTGGAAAACGTTTGGGATCCTTGGTTTCCTATTTACTAATACTCGTCTTGATGTGTTCTATCACCCCCTAACGTATATACCATGAGTTTAGGGACACCCTGTATATATAGCTATAGATGTCTGAATTTTGTCATGCTGTAATTCTCGAATTTATGAACCAATTTGGATGAAATTTTTTATGTTCATAATAGGACTACTAATGTCTCGACTGAGTTTGTTGGCCAGCTTCATCCACAATCTTGTTTCAAAACGGCGGCAATTCGATTCTTTTGAAATTTTTATGTTTTTAACTTTGTATACTTATAGAAAAAGTTCCGTTTCACAAAATGCAAACTCTTATATATCATTTTAAACGGAATGTTAGTAACTTCAAAAGACATTTTAAACAGTCACACAATGTAAGTTTACAACATAGGTCATTTTCAAGAAAAAATTAAAAAACATAAAAATTTCCATATGTGTCCACAAATTCAAATGGCCTCCATTTTGAAACAAGATGGCGGTTGAAGCTGGCAACGAACTCGGTCGAGACATTAGCACATAAAGAATTTAATACAAATCGGTTCGTAAATTCGAGAGTGACAGCATGACAAAATTCAGATATAAATATATGGACATATTTATATATAGCATATATATGCAAGTCAACATTTCAACGGAAGGTGGTTTTGGGATATGTGGGTCATGATCGACGAAAATATATCAAAATTTACCGACAGGTTTTCCCCGGACGGCTGGAATAGGTAGTTTTTTTACTTTTTGTAATGAAAGCTACCTGAAAGAATACACAATTTTGGCCACCTCTGTATATTCAGAAATAGAAAAGTAAACCGTTTATTTCATGGACTCAGATTTTGTCAAAAATCTCCTTTTAAAACAAAATCTTGATATACTCCAGATAATTTAACACTCTTTCATAATTTATCGATCAAATTTGATTCTGATACTTGTGATCGGAGAAAAATCGTTACCCAATTTCGAAATTCACTGCGTGTATCTGCATATACTCGCATTTGCACAAGGAGCAGAAAAAGAATTGTTGATTTAAGTACAACGAATCGGTTCAGATTTTGGATTAGATTGATATTGTGTTAGTTTGTGACGCGTGAAGAAACGCATAAAAAATGGTTGTACATGTCAAATATTACCAAGAAGACACAAAGGACTATATAAAGTTCTGAACAGTTGTGAGAAATTTGTTAGTTTAATTTATATAATATACTTCGTCTTTTGCCAGTCAAAGAGTAAGGAATAGGTTATTCCAATATTACAGTAATTTAAACTTTTCTATCAATTTTATTTTAACACTAGAACCACGGGAAATTTTACTGTAGATTTAGAAAAATATTTCACACCAGAAATTTTATTAAGGACTATGTAACTTAATTAATTTATTTATGTTTGTGGAACATGTACTTAAATATTTTTATAAAGTAACTTCTGGTTCGAATCAGCATGTATTCACTTGGTACGGGTCAAAATGACACGCCACCACGGTTCTAGTGTTAAACAGCATTCACAATTTTATTTTTATAGTTTCATCGAGAGCCCTGTAATCATGGAATATAATTTTCTTTACGTAAATCGATAGTAAAAAATCATTGATGAATATGAACTTCGTCTAACTAGATTTGGTAGCCGAAAATATGTTTAAATAAATAAATTATTATTAAAAAGCTACAATGTTTCCCCATATTGCGGGCATTGATCATTCTTATAGTTTTTTTATAGAAAATTTTAAGCTTCTTCAGAAAAAACATGATAAAACAAACTTTATCAGAGCATCGCCGAAAATCGCGGAGCAGACGCCTAGCATTCCTTAAACGTGCTCACACGCCTTTGTCGTTTCTTGACCAACTTCCAGACACGAAATAGATCTGAGACTATAGAGAATAGAACTCCAACGAGAAAAAATTAAAGCAAAATAATGCGGAAATTTTATCACCGGCTGCCTCCTTAAGGGGACAGAGTACCTTTGAAACCATTTCTTCAGATTTGAATTATACTGTAATATGTGTGGTGGCACACTACTTAGTACTAAAAATTAAATAAAATAATTAAAAAAAAAAACCTTGTAAAAGAGCCTATTTTACTAAAATTTAAATAAAAAAAATACACTTTTTAAAATTTCTACTACTTTTGCAAATATGTATATTTTTGCTTCGATTTTTTTTCCACATTCATTAGAATATACGACATAGAACTGTGCATGGATTTTTAGATGCATGGGATTTTACATTTAGTTTAAGAAACGTTTTTTTCCTCTCTCGTGTATATCAAAAAATGAAGGAAATTCAACAAAATCTCAGTTTAAATATTTAAATAAAAATAACTATAAACTTTAATGTTAAGTATATGAACGAAAATTTTAAATGCAGAGAATAAGTAAAATAATTTAAAACTCTATCTATATTAGCAAAAAAGTCTTACTATTTACCGAACAAGCAAGTTGTAAATATATGAACAGGGAGAGAAATCAGTTTACGTATTCATTTTTATGGATAATCAAGCTGGATCTATTAAAAAATACTTATAATATCTCATGATATAACTGTCATAAAGGTAAAAATAAAGTGTTAAAATATTCACAATTGAAAAAATCGATATTTTGTCCAATTTTAAGGCTCTCTGTCCCCTTAAAAAAAGGTGATAGACTTTTTCGGAAGAATAAAGTTTGTCATACTAAGTGAGTCAATTAAGCTTTTTAACAATAATTAATCTAATTTAACATATTCTTGGCTTATAAAACGTTGCCATACCTAGCTCATTTTGTTCTTAATTTTTTTCTATCGATTTACATTAAAAAAAGAAAAAAAATCAATTTTGCCATTACGGAGCTTTGATATCACCGACATCCTAACTATTAAGGTTAAAAAATAAACGTGTAGTTCATAAAAAAATACTCCCTAAACATGAAGAAAAATTATCCATAAGCAATGCTGATGTAATATTTAAAGTCAAAACACCTCAGCAATATATTACTTTTACACTGCAACTTTTAAAACAACGCACACTTTCAATTTTTATAACGTCCAATAGAGAACTTACAAATGTTATTTCAAATACTTTTTTTAAAAACTGTATCTTAAATTACTGATTTTTATGATTTTAAAAATAATTTTCATGCAGAAATTTATTTTAAATTTATATTTATCGCGTGCAGTTTGATTACGAAAGAATAATTAATTTGCACTGAAAATGATGTATAGTCCACTACTTATTTTCAATATTCCATAACAAAATTGTAATTTCATGAATAAAGTAATAAAATAATATAAATTAAATAACTATTTTAAAAGACTTTTAATCTAACAACACGCTTAAACCATTTAATAATCATAATAAGAGAAGTTGCTCTAAACAACGATGTCTTTGTCTTTTTAACATGCGGCTATATGAAAATAACGCTTTTAAGGAATTTAAAACTTTATTTGAATACATTTTTTATTTATTTTATGTAAAAATACTTTCTGAAGTTGTTAGTGGTGCAATAAAAAATATCAATTTTTAAAAATATGTTAGTTTAAAAAAAAAAAAAAACAAGCTTTTCATGTATGGTATGTTTTTTAGGAAGCTCTTGATGGTTCTTCTAGTTAAATTAGAGAAATCTTTGAAAGATAAATAAATGTTAAAAAATAAACAAAACTTAATTTGTTTGAAAATCTGAATTGTTAAAAGCAAACAACAATCATAAATTTCTATCTGGAGAATCCTTTGCTGCTGACTTCTTAAAAATTTTATGAAAATGTATTTTATTTTAGAAATTCTCTTAAATGGCGTGAATTTGAGCAAAAAAAATTAAACTATGTTTTCAAACTAAAAGTTTTAATTTTAACTTAAATTTCACGAAGTATAAAATTATTAAAGCATGGAAAGTACTCCATAAAGATCATTATAAGGACAATTATATATATTCTGTATATTTTTTTAGTTTGGTTTGGATATTTATTCATAAGTATAGGGTAGAAACCTCATCTTTAATTCTGGTGTTTTGCTTCTTCCGGTTTTTACATAACAAAATTCCATTATTAGCATATTAAGAACAACAAGCAGGAGAAATTGGGGACATTTGCTGCATCTGATTGCTCAATATATAGAACATGGGACGGGCTATTCGATTTAATAACTTATGGAGAAATATGCTGCAGCTGTTAGATGCGGAAAGTATAAAAATTATGTTCTAATGCGGAAACAGTTCATTGTTTTGTACGAAGGAACTATACTTATATAACGTTATCAATATTCTGCTAATTTTGGACCTTCCTTCCCTTGTTACGAAATCATACGTAATCATTCGTCCAATCCCCCCTTCACCCCAACTGCTGATATCTTCATGAATGTGTGGAATTTTTTTTCTTTTCTTTTAAACACTTTTAATGATATACACACACGATTATACATTTATTGTAGATACTTTATGAATTCAAGAAATTAATAAAATATCCATTCATGAAATAAATTTATATAAAAGTCACTATTTAAAAGTATTTAATAATAGCTTATTTACATTATATTTACATATTTTGAAATGATAGAATTGGGACATTCGAAGAGCTTATTGTTACGCAGTTTTCTCAAAAGTAATCATTATGCATTGCTCAAAATTTGCATTCAAAATTGCATATTCGCTCCCTGCCCCGGGGGGGGGGGTCAAAAGCAAATTAACAAGTTAGTGGAACATTCTTTGTCTTTCTTTACTGCTAAATTGAAGTACATTTTTCTACATAATATACTCCTGTTTTCCCAAACAGCGAATTATATGCTCCATATTTCAGACGAACAGGAATGCCAAACGTTGGGGGTATTTCAAAATTTGAATCAAATTATTTATAAACATTTAACGGTTTTAATTGTAGCTTTGTATTTTTATAAAAGCATGTAAAACTAATAATAATAGGGACGGTAACAGACTATTTGGATGTAAAGAAAAATTTACTGTAAAAAGAAAAGTGGTTGAATAGAAAATGATAATGATATCAAAGAGCAACCTTCCCTCTCCGCAGAGATATCTTACGATATCATGTGAGTGACTCCTCTACCCCCACCCCCCTAAAATGGTAATGTTACATATGTATTACTCCTAACCTATTAATTTTTTGGGAATGAGCGTCATGTATGCGCGATGCAAAATGTGTCCAGATTCTGCGATTATTCTCACCAGACGTTTTTTTATTGTAAATTTTGCTTTATTTAATCGGGCGTTTTCTTATTTCATCCAGGGTCATTCCATACAAAATGAACAAATTAGCTGTGGCTGACATGACACAGATTTGAATGAAAATTGGGATATAAGTACAACATGTTTATTTATGAGTAAATGCAAAAATAATAGATTTCAGGACAGTTAATTTCATTATGTATACTCACGTTAAAAGTTGATACAAAATCGAGTTTTGTCTACATGCTTGAAATTTCAATCTTAATTATTAGCTTTAGGAATGAAAAGACTATATCATAAATTATTTTCAGGTAAGAATGGATAATAAGTAAAAGATTGGTGTAATTTAGGATTCGATTTTTTATTCTTTAATAAAAAAATAAAATAAAAATGAAAAAATTAAGGATAAAATTCAATATTTCTATTATTAATAAAAAATTAAGGACATCTGTTATAAGTGTCAAATTATTTGAAGTTATAGATAAAAGTACGTATTTTAAATGAAAAAAAATTATGTAGGGTAACATCCCAGTAATTGGCATGCACCAGTGATTGGCACATGCTACAAACCTGTCCTAAAATACGATTTATATCCAGTCTTTTAAAAATGCAAGACCATATACCAGTTATATGCTCATTCAAGTAAAAGATTATAACTTTGATTTATGCTACTAAATGACAATAGTGCCTAGGAAAGAGAAACAATTATAGCTTGTATGAAAGTAGCCATTTTTCCTAATAATAACACATTGCTCAGTGGTGCACAAAACAGGAATTTTAATAAACATTTGTACAATTAAAATAAAATAAAACTTTCAACGTTTCGCGCCGCCTTCTGCGGGCGTCTTCAGGAAAATATGATAATGGAAGGACTACGTTTGCATCTTGATCGAGAGATAATATTTCTACTAAATTAAAATCTAAATGAATTAAAATTTTAAAAAATGTTGCCACTTACACGTGAGTAAAAATTAAAATATTGCAAAGAAATAAAAATTTTATCCTACAATATACCAAAAATATGGCATAACATCATAAAATCTTAAAATTTTTATTTCCTTGCAATATTTTAATTTTTACTCACGTGTAAGTGGCAACATATTTTAAAATTTTAATTTATTTAGATTTTAATTTAGTAGAAATATTATCTCTCGATATAGATGCAAACGTAGTCCTTCCACTATCATATTTTCCTGAAGACGCCCGCAGAAGACGGCGCGAAACACTGAAAGTTTTATTTTATTTTAATTGCACAAATGTATATTAAAATTCCTGTTTTGTGCACCCCTGAGCAATGTGTTATTATTAGTTAAATTTTATGGTGCAACTGTCCTATATACATTTAGCCATTTTTGTTGCAAATGCTTCTTCTTTGGCTTAAGGAAGGCATGCTTTTGAATTCATTATTATATGATTTATAATATATTTTAAATTTTAATTGACAACAGTTTTGTTTAGTTAAAAAGGGTTACTTTAATTGTGTAAAGGTAGTTCGGATACAAATATTTGGATTTCCGAATTAATGATTGATGCCAATTAACGGTGCTTCAATTTTGCTAGTTCCAAGTAATTGGCACCTATTCCAATTACAAGGAATTCGCACAGAATTTGAGATTAAACCACTTATTTGGAAGCACTTTTAAAGTTATAGACTAATTTTGTTTATCATTTGTTTTAATTTGAAAATATGAAATATTATCAGTAATTGGAATCCATTAAAACTTCATATGACAATTACTGGGGACAGTATGACAATTACTGGGTATTAATGTAAGTATATTGTATTGATTTAAAATGTTCACATTTCAGACTAATATGCTGATTTCTCACTCTCAAAAACCTGAAATATGGCATGTTCATCTACAGTAAATTCATTTAAAGCGATTAAACCCAATGCCAAATGTAAAGTTTTTTTTTTTTTTTTTTAAATATAAACTTGTGCCAATTACTGGATCACAAGGTGTCATACACTGCTGCTCTAGGTGCCAATTACTGGTGATTTCAGCAACTTTTTATAAATATATTTTTATAAAAATACTTTTTCAAATTTTTTTGCTTTTAGTGGGCAAAATAGATGCACAGATATGCATTATTTGATTTAAAAATATTTCCAAGTAAATATCTTATTTCTTTGTAATGAAAATTGAAATAAGTTTAAAGACAAATTCTTAATGTGCCAATTACTGGGGATGTTACCCTATGCCTTTTTGAGTCCTTAATGCTAAAAAAAATAAGTAAGGAAAAACTTGACGAAAAAAGGCAATATTTCTATTGCATTTTCACACAAGAAGGAAAAATTTTATATCTTTTCAAATTATTTGATATTATAGATAAAAGTGTCAATTTTAAATATTTAAACGTTACTTCGCGCCTTTCTTTTCTTTTCTTTTCTTTTTTTTTTTTGCTACAGGCTTAAGTTAAAAGCGATGAGACTTGAAGAATTAATTATCTAGTAATATAAAAATCTTATAGATGGCAGCACTGTTTTTTTCCTTGAAATCGTGCAATTTTTTAGAAAAGCGCGCAAATTTAAAGAGAAGTTTTGCGTTGAATGTAACAAAATTACTTTTTGAACACATTTTTTTTAATTGTTAGAAATAAAAAGACACTATTGAAAATTTTCTAGCATATTATGGACTTATTAATCTTTATGTCTGTGAAGTATTGTTCATGCCGGACCTGTCCTTTATTTATTATTTGAGCATAAATCAGAGGAAAAAATACAATTTTGTAATTTTTTTTTAAAGTTTCTAAGTTCTTTTTAAGATGAAGGAATTAAATGATAATTATCAAACTTGGGGAATTCAATCTTCATATATAATACTGTATCATGCATCAATTTCAAACTTGTTTTATCATTTTTTAAAATTTTTATAACGTTTCAAATTTTCAACAACTGATTTAAAATTAATTATGTTGTTACCAGATTGCTATTTCTAAATAAATAGGAAGATAATTATTCAGAGGTTATAAAATTGCAAATCAAATTCATTTATGTTAAATATTTTTCAAGATACAGAACTTTAAACTTGCAACATTGGACGATTGCACACATGCCGCTCTACATCACAAGTTTTTTAAATGTCCAAAACTGCTAAAATAATTTATTTTTTGTTCAGATATTTTGCAGAGCTCTATTTGAATATGAATGGAGCCTGTGCATCAAATTTTATTAAAATCGGTTACCATGGGGCCACGACGTTTTTTAATTTTTTGCTCATTTTACGTGGAATGACCCTCCAGTCAAATATTTCTGTTTTAAAAATAGATGACAAAAGATTAAAAATATAATTAAAACCGCTCGTCGCGAAGGGATTAATGAGTAGGGTTGCCTTATAGGTACAAAATAGTCTCCGGAAAATAGAAATTTTGCTATAAAATAAAGCGTTTATTACTAGGCAGAAAAATGGTACTCAAAAAATCGAAAGGGTTGTCACTTATGTCAGACTATGCAATTTGCTAAAAGTTTTAGAGAGAGTAATAATTCAAATCTGAATATGTTATCAGAAGTCAAATAGAAAACATTTTGTAAATTAACAAAATAGTGTTGTTTATTTTAAATAGAGAGAATTGTCTAATCTCAGAAATATTTTTAAATCTTTTACTTATGTAACAAATCTATACCGTAAAATTTTAAGTAATGATCCTTATATGGAAGATGGGATTTATAAAATTTAATGTAAGTTCGTAGTTACCCACGATTCTTCAAACATATTCTGTATCTTTATGTTTAGTCGAGTTGAAAAAGAAGTTTTCCTAAATTCAAAATTTACGGACGCATATGGTTTTTTTTAACCCTTTCGGGTCTCGTGTACTATTAATAGTACTTGTATTTTAATGGAGTATTATTTTGTTTTAATAAATACTTTTGTTACTATTTAAAACTAATAATGTTACTCTTATATCTATGCATTTAGTACATGACTTAATTTATGTTTAGGTATTTAAAAATAGCAAAATTAATAACTATTTGTTTATTTCTCTTCGCGCCGTTTGCGATTCTTATATTTTAAACATATACTTCACTAAATTCATTACTTCTCTTCTTTAAATTTAAAGTTACTTTCCTGAAAGAATCGTGTGTGATAAAGCCCAAAAAGTATTAGAAATTTGAAATATAAGTTAAATCTTTATGTAATACAATATTTTCTAATATCTCCAAAAATTCTTCCTTAGCCTATTGTCATATGAATATTACTTTAATAATACGCAAAACAGCAACATTCTTTATCTTTTAGACAATGAAATATTCATTAAATACTAATTAATCTATTTGGATAGCTAGTGTTAATGTTATTAAAGTAAAAATAATTTTTTTTAAAAACTAAAGAAAAAAATCGGATCCGAAAGGGTTAAAATTTCATAAATGTTTTTACTAAAAATTAAGGAGGAAATAAGCATTCGTAAGTATTCATATCATATTTAGAACATTTTCTACAATTTTTTACAGTGTATAAATTGCAGAAATAATGTTCTAATTATTTTCATAAACTTTGCTTGATAATGAATTAAAACATAAATAGGGATGGGAATTATAAAAAAAAGTTTGTTTGAATAAAACACATTCTTTAAGTTATTTTATTTTAAAAACTCGAAGTAACATGGTTGAAGAATATATTTTTTTTAATTTGAAACAGAAAAAAAAAAAAAAAAAAATCCCTTACTTAAGGCATATTGAAATTCTTCAACAATTTTTCAAAAAAGTCTAAATCTATATCCGAGTCACTAGTCTTTTTTCTTTATTGCAGAACTGTAATTAAAATTCCTATATTAAATTATGAGATTAGAGCTAATTAGTCAAAATATAAAATCTTATTTTAAAAAATTATGTTCTCTTAAAAAGGTTCGTAAATTAAATTTAGCATGGATGTACTAGATGTATAATTCTGAATTTAATCTAACGGTGTCCACTTTTTCAAATTATATTAAAAAAAATTTATGAATATTTTGATGATTAGAGAGCTAAGAGATTCTTTTAATTCTAATACTCGTAAAATGTTTTAAATTATATGTATATATATTTTGACTTACATATTAAAAAATTGTAAATATAGAAAAAAGTAGCATTTTTTTAAAATTCGGAAAATTAAATTTTGTTGATTATTTCACTTTAACTATTTACTAACTTAGTACTGCCAATAATATGTTAATAGTAATAAAAAATAATAATATTGCTAATAATAATAAATATTACTATTGCTAATAATAAAAATAACCGTTAAATAGAAAATACGTTTTGTAATGTTATACAGAAAGAAAAATCTCATGTTGTGATAAAAATAAAATAAAATCTAACAAGAAATTTACATGAATATAAATAAATGTTAAATTTATATAATTACTGACTAGACGTACTTAAAAATGAATTATTAATGAAATATTTTTAAAAGTGCAATGTAATAAAAAATGTTAAAAATTAAAAAAAGAAATCATATTACGAACAGTCTTATCTTACTATTCAATAATCATTTATTAGAAAAACAAATCAGAAACTGATTGCAATTTTTAAGATAAAATTCCATATATATAGTAAGTAATACTAATAAATAAAATTCAGCCGAATCTCATTAATTCGAAATCTGATAATTCGAATCTTCCCTTAATTCGAACTAAATATGAAGTCTCGAAATTTTCAATGGCAGAATAACGTTAAAAAATTTCATTAATTCGAACTCATTTTGTCTTGACTTCGTTTAAATCGAACTAACGAGAGTTAGTTTCATTTCCATTTTCTTCTTCTTTCTCACGGATTTCAGATCATTTGAGTAACTTTCTTTCTTTGATTTTTGTGAAAATTTTTCCGAATAAGTATACATATAATCCAATGAATTTGATATCCACTTTCTTAGTACCCCGTCTGTCCATCAGTGACGCTTTAAAATTTTCTTCTATCGTGCTTATTTCTAATCTTTTAATTTGTTTATGTATTTATACATTCTAATTTAATATTATGTCATATTCTAATGATAGCAGACGAAAAAATTTTAAAAAAAACGCTATAACATTAATTTATTTGTAATAGTACCATATTAAGCATGTTTTCATTTCATATTTTTCATAATTCAAAGTTCTGATAATTTGAACATTTCTAGTGGTCCCGACGAGTTCGATTTAACAAGAGCCGACTGTATTATATCAGTGGAAGAAAAACGTGCTAACAGCAAGAAGCGGACTGTATGACTCTGGTTGCAAAATCATAGTGTGTGATTACTTTCTGTATGTTTTCAAAATTAGAAGCTATGTTTAAGAGAGTAATTAATTTTTATAATTTAAAATTTTTATCAGAATGAATTTTAAATCACTGTTTTAACAATTTCGGGACCGATTAAAAAAAATAAAAAAATAATAAAAATAAATAAATAAATAAATAAATAAATAAATAAATAAATAAATAAAATAAATTACTTTTATGTTAAAAACATAAACTCTAGCTAACTAAATATATTAATTAGTGTTTAACGAATATTTCATTGTTTGAAAGATAACGAATGTTGTTGTTTTGCGTACTATTTAATTCATATTCATATGACAATAGGCTAAATAATAATTTTTGGAGACTTTTAGAAAATATTGTATTGCAATAAGATTTAACTTATATTACAACTTTCTAATACTTATTGCGCTTTATTACACATGATTTTTCAGGAAAGTAACTTTTATTTTAAATTTAAAAAGTAAAAAATGTGTTTAGAACTTTTTAAAACTTTTTTTTGCTATAACTAAGTAAATATGTATAACTGGGTGCATACTATTTTTTTTGAACAAGTTGTGGTACATTTCAATAATAGCAATAGCATTGTATTTGAAATAGTATGGCGTTATTGAGAATAGTCTTTAGGAATTTACTTACCGAAGACCTAATGTCTTCGGAGTTATTTGGTATTTACTTGTAAACGAACGATAAATACTAAATCTACCAATTGAAAAAAATGGTAGTTTAATGCATTGCAACCATACATATAAATTTCACAATAATCAGATGAAAATTTAGAGCACGGAAGAGCATATAACTTTCATAAACGATTTTTAGCTATATTACTAGAGGTAAATATAATTAAAACATTTAGAGCATTCATTCTCAAGTAATGCGTGAACATGAATTAAAAAATATTTCTTAATTGTGCAACCCTTTAACCTCCTTTCTTTGAAATCTAAAAAAGTGAATACGATTGCACGTAACAGCGATGAAGTCAAATGAATTTCCAATTCGTTTTATTTTCAGTTATTGGGCAAATGCAAATGAAGTGAAGCAGCGATTATCTTCGTTAAGTGGCTTCGCTTATTCACTTGGATTATTTCCGTGTATGAAATCTTTTAAGTGGATTTCCTCCGTGTTAATTTTTTGCAGATATTCATGTACGAATAACGCCTGGGCTTTCGTCGTAAACAAGATAGCGTTTCATTTTTTTGTATGTACTGTTTGAAATGTATTCGATAAATTTTGTATGGAATAGATTTAAATTATTTGTTGTTTTCTAAATAAGAAAATGATAACATTTAATATTTTTCTAGTTTAGTTATTAATAGAGCTCGGGTAAATTTTAACACCAGAAACATGAAATAAAGACTTTACATAGTTTTGTGTAATTTATTACAATAGAGATATGCTCAAATGAAGTCAATATGATGAGTAACTAATACATGATTATAAAATAAAATTGAGTAAATTCTTCAAAATCTTTTAGTTACACATTAAAATCTTAACCACTTGCATTGGTAAGACGTTCCATTTACGTCAGGATAATTTTATTAATTAGTTACATAGTTGCCAAATCTCGCAAAACTATTTTTTAATAGGAATCTTTGTCTTATGTAAATGCATGTTTGCGCTTGAAAGACATGCTGCGTATGTTGAGTTGAATTTGTGAGTTAATTATATAGCTGTTAAGTCTTGTAGCACTGTTTTTAAATAATAATATTCGTCTTTTGTAATTGATGAATTTCTGATTTTAAATAAAACGAAAATTATGATTTAAAAACAGTACGAAACTTGACAGATATGCAAGTAATTCACAAAAAATGTCAATGTGCATGAAAACACTTTTGATATTTAAATTGTGACTATATCTGTTTATATAACAGGTCAAAGAAGTATTCTAATAATGACGCTTCAAATTTAATATAATGCAAGTATAAGATTTGTTTAATATTTTATTGTATAATATGTTTTCGCTTCATCCTACACATACTAGAATTTCCAGTTAATTTTATTTAAAAGTGTTATTGTTCAACTTCTCACTTTTATTGTCTATGTTTATACATTTCCGAAGCCTATATTTAAAGTCTCTTCTAGATCTATTGGGCTTAATTTTGAAAGTTGGATTTAATAATATTATTATCATATGACAGGTGAGATGTTAGCAAGTATTCACCAATTTAAGATGATATAAATTTATTTATATAAATTTATACTGTCAACAGAAAGTATTTAAGACGACAAAAAAAAATACAAATTTTCATTTGAATAAAACGAAAACCGTGAAAAGGGTATAGCCGGATTTCTTAGTAAAATATGCCCTTAAATCAATCACATCGAGTCTTACATGAATCGATAGACCATAAAAAAAAATTCATTTTCCCCCAGTTTCAAGTTTGTATCTCAAGACCACGGGGGGTAATGACCCTAAATGCCTGTTTTGGAAAAGAGCGCATTTTGACGAAACTACTAAGCGGATTTTAATGAAACACATAAGAGATGTATAAAAACACCGTACGAATGTTTGACAAAAATTTTTTTGTTTGACATGCAAAATTATATTCCGGCGGTTTTGGCGGACGCGTCTCGCACAAATACCATACAATAGCTGAAACGGTATTTTAAAAAGAAGGCGTGAAATAACATTATAAGACAGAACTTTCTGGTAGACCTAATATGTGAGATTTGTGCGAGACGCACCCGCCATCTCCGCTAGAATATGATTTTGTCTTTTTCTAATATGATGCAAACTACGTGGAAAGTTGAAATTGATAGTGAATATGTATCATATTTCCAAGTCATGCAAAAAAATTAAGGTGGTCACTCATAAATTTCATTAGATTTTTAATTAAAATGTCTATTCAAAAATCAAGAAAAATGTTAGCAAATTTGTTCGTTTGTTAAAAAAAAAATCTAAAAAAATGCGAAATATTCGTATGGTGGTTTTATACATCCCTTATTTTTTTCTTTGAAATGCGCTTAGTAGTTTCATTAACAGGCATTCGGGATCATTACCCCCCTCCCCCCCCCGTGGTCTTGAGATACAAACTAAAAACTTGGGAGAAATTTTTTTTTCTTATAGTCTATCTATTCATGTAAGACTCGATGTGATTGATTTAAGGGCATATTTTACTATGAAACCCGGCTATACCCTTTTACATAATGTTCCGGTTACGCGGAACTAAAAGAGAAAATTTGGGCTCTGTTTAAAATAAAAAGGTGATGACTTAGTTGAGTAAACCTACTACCATGATACGGGATTTTAAAATATTTATAGAAACAAATTCTGAAATTCTGAATGAATGCTGAAACTTATAAAATTCTAATTTCTTTGCTGTTATTATTAACATGATTGTGTAAAATAATATGCTAATAAAACTTTCATTTAGAATAACAGATTAAATTTATTTGTTTGTAATAATAATCTTTTATAAATATTTGTATTCATTATGCAACATTTGTATCTAAAATTTGAATAAAAACCACCTTTCTCTGCCATCGGTTATTTCTGCTAAATAAATTTCTACACATTTATCTGTCCTTCAATAGTACAGAAAATTTGTGATCGCAAGCAAAAATTTAAAAAATACACACGAAGATTATAAATATATTATTAAATAACACTAATAATTCATCTGCATTTAAAAAAAAATTGATTATTTCTAAGCAAAATGTTCGAAATTGGAAAAAATAACATTAAAAACATGGATTCAGGAAAGATGAATTAGTGTTTTAAATTAATATAAGAGATTTGTTTTATAAAAGATTTATTTTAAAGCGATATTAAAAGAAATATGTACTGTTTACACTGTTATTTTAGTTATATACTGTTTTCTAAAGCTTTTTGTGCAACATTACATGCTATTGTAATGACAATCTAATATCAAGCTTTCAAATTTCCGCAAAAAATTCAGATTATTTAACGTTTTTCAATGGAATGAATTTTCTTTAACTTAAGGTATGATCAGTTTATGTGCTACCTGCGTGAATCATGTTTTACATATTGTTGTAAAATTTCGTAATTACACATTTTTGAAGTGAACTGTTTTCCAATGTTATTGCACTGTGAAAAAATTCCATTATTTTGAGGTTATTGTAATATTTAATGATTTTTTTTAACACAAATTATACATAATAAGCATTATTCCAAATAAAAAAGATAAAATCGAATCTGTTTTTGAATACAGAAATATCTAAAATTAGTAATATTTCTGGATGGATCTAATGTGATTTTATTAGCGATAATATCAGCATAAACAAAAAGTATTTTTTACAGGCATTTAAGTGAACTATGTTCAGTTGTATTTACATTCAATGACGTATTCTTATTCCATGATATTCTAGAAAAAGTTTCGAAGGAAAATTTCTGTGTATTTAAAACAATTATAAAAATCAAAATTTTGTCACATAAAAAATGATACTTCAATTTTACGTTATTTCTTTATTAAAAAATAAACTATGTTACATTATTATCATATGGAGGTATGTTATTATATATAATCGACAATACTCTCCATGTCATAAACATTATGAAAATCAAATTATTGTTGCTGTTTTTATAAATGAGGTCGAATGATATTTTTCACTTAGCCTTACTAATAAAATCATTTATAAGAATACAAAAAAAAATAATTACTTTAATTGAAAACATTTTTAAAGGAACTGGATCTTTAGTATCATTTATAAAAATACTCTTGCCAATTAATTGGCATTTTCGCGGTTCGTATGTTGCCATTTAAATCCACAGCAATCTTATAGATATAATATCTTTTAACTGACCTTGATTATTACAAGAAAACATAGTTTTGTCTGTAGCATTATGATTATTAATGTTAATTATTCATTTCCAGTCAAAATTTATGATCTACTCGCTTGCGTTCCAATCATCATACAGAGATTCATATTTTTAAAACGTTTCATTAAAAAAATATTTTTTATAGGGTAATAGCCCCTGTAATTGGCACATTAAGAATTTGTCGTTAAACTTACTTAAATTTTCATTACAAAGAAATAAGCTATTTACTTGGAAATATTTTTAAATCAAAGAATGCATATCTGTGCATCTATTTTGCCCACTAAAAGGAAAAAAAATTGAAAAAGTATTTTTATAAAAATATATTTATAAAAAGTTGCTGAAATCACCAGTAATTGGCATCTAGAGCACCAATGTATGGCACCTTGTGATCCAGTAACTGGCATATGTTTATATTTAAAAAAAAACTTTACATTTTGCATTGGGTTTAATCGCTTTAAATTAATTTACTGTAGATGAATATGCCATATTTCAGGTTTTTGAGAGTAAAAAATCAGCATATTATGAAATGAAATGTGAACACTTTAAAAAAATACAATATACTTACATTAATACCCAGTAATTGTCATGCTGTCCCCAGTAATTGTCATATGAAGCTTTAATGGATTCCAATTACTGATAAAATTTATATTTTCAAATAAAAACAATTGATAAACAAAATTAGTCTATAATTTTAAAAGTACTTCTAAAATAAATGGTTTAATCTCAAATTCCTTGCGAATTCCTTGTAATTGGAATAGGTGCCAATTACTCGGAACTAACAAAATTCAAGCACCATTAATTGGCATCTATCATTAATTCAGAAATCCAAATATTTGTGTCGAAAATACTTTTACACAATTAAAGTAACCCTTTTTAACTAAACAAAACTGTTGTCAATTAAAATTTAAAATATATTATAAATCTGATAATAATGAATTGAAAAGCATGCCTTCCTTAAGCCAAAGAACAAGAATTTGCAACAAAATGGCTAATTTGATACAAGCCAGATTTGTTTCTCTTTCCTAGGCTCTATTGTCATCTTGTAAAATAAATCAAAGTTATAATCTTTAACGTAAATGAGCATATAACTGATATATGGTCTTGAATTTTTAAAAGACTGGATATAAATCTTTTTTTAGGACATGTTTGTAAAATGTGCCAATCACTGGTGCATGCCAATTACTGGGGGTGTTACCCTATGCGTTTTTCTAATAATAATAAATGAATAATCATAGTTATTTTTTCTAACCCTACCTAATAAATTTATTCTTTCCCCTTTGCCCTACAGCATACAAAGAAGTTTAAAATATTTTAAAATCTTGGTTATTATATTACGAAATCTTCTGCCCCATTTGTTGCTCACCAGTGGCAATAAATAATCAATCACATAATCATATTACCTAATCATATTGTTAAAAAAAACTAATCAGATGTGGCAATTATAAATTTTTCTTCTGTCTTATTAATGTGAATACTTCCTAAAAAAAGCAGCATGTCAATCTTATCGGTCAGGTAGTTTACACCAAAATTAAGTCATTAACAACTTATATCAATTTCTAACTGAATATGAAATTTGATGGAAATTCCTGCATTAGTTCTTGAGAAAGAGCGATTGCGATAATCATGAATAATGCAGTACAGCAGCACCGTCTGTTGAAAGATTTGCAGTAAAATGTAATCAGTTCCAAATTATATCACAGACTAATTAAGTCTAAAGTTTTATGAAAATCCGTGCATTAGGTCTTGAGATAGAGCCATAGTAGGAATTGTGAATAATGCAGCATATCAGCGTCACCTGTTGAGTTATATGCACCAAAAACTGATAAATTTCAGTTATCAAAGTTCATATCAAAGTCTAACTGAATCTATTGTTTTGTGAAATTCCGTGCATTAGTTCTTGCGATAGAACGCCCATAAAGTTTTTATAACACACAGACAGGCAGAGTCACAAACAGATTTTTTCTAGAAACCGTCAAGTCATGTCCAGGACTTTCAAAACGTATAAATCCATCAAAAACTGGAAGTCAAAAATTTTCACGAATAATAAAAAAGAAAGTATGATTTAGTATTTGCATTGTTGTTATTTAAAATTTCAGTATTGCAATCAAGTGATAAAATTAATCCTTTTTATATATACACGTATTTTAAAATAATAAAACAATTAAAACGGCATTTTTCGCTAAAAAATCAACGTTTAGTCATGATATTTGAACCTATAAAATTTTACATCAAGGCTTAATATTGTAATTTCTGAAAATAATCTACTCTGGTGACTGTTTGTTGCCTTTAGGCAGGAGCAAGTATCAGTCATAAAAACAAACTCAAGTCAATATTTGTGGTTGGATCTAATATATTTTTGTCAGCATCAATACCCGAAAACGTATTTTTATAGACATTTAAATAAACAATGTTGCAGCTACGTTTAATATTGCATGGTATTCTATCACTTTTAGGTTTCAATTGAAAATTTCAGTGTATTTCAGACGTGTTTGAAAAGTCAAATATTATCAGCGTAAAAACATTAAATTGCAGTTCTGCGTCAAAATATTGTTGTCTTTTTTTTTTTTTTTGGTGAACATTTTATTTTCCTATCATATAAACGTCGATTATTCTACTCTACATATCCTTAAATAATTGGTAAAAATATAATTTTCGTCTCTTTTTTATTAATGAGGAGAAATGAATTTGTTTTTCTTATTCTTATCAATAACAATATCAATTATAATAAATTAAATTTATTTCACTCTAACGCATTTTTATTTATTTTTATTACAAAAGATTGTAATTTTTTTGCGGATAAATAAGTTACAGTAAAAAGAAAAGATGTATAAAAATACTTATCATACGTTATTGGTTAATTACACAAAGGATTTTTTTTTTATCATTTTTTGAATATGAGAAGATATCTTTGTTGATTTTACATCAAGCAATTAAATTAATATGCGCAAAAAATAAAATAATTGTGCGACTGGTTTTTTTTCTGTTCTTGGACTGTTTATTTTTCGAAAATAAAATACAGTCGACTCTCATTAATTCGAAATCGGATAAATTGAATTTTCGCTTAATTCGAACTAAAAATGAAGTTCCAAAATTTTCGATGACAGAATAACGTTAAAACTTTCATTTATTTGAATTCATTTTCTCTTAATTTCGTTTAATTCGAACTAACGAAATCTGATTTTTCATTTTTCTTTACTTTCACATGATTTCAAATCCTTAAGATAACTTTTTTCTTTCATTTTTGTTAGAATTGTCCTAAATCTAGTATGCGTGCAATTCCATTCATTTGATAGAAACTTTCTTAATGCCCGTCTGCCCATCAATGATACCCCCCCCCCCCATATCTTCTTCCATTGTGCTTATTTCCAATCCCTTAATTAGTTTATGTATTAATATCTTTTAATTTAATATTAATTCATATTCTAATGATAAAGGCCGAAATAAATTAATTTGCCATTAATTCCTTTGTAATAGTACCCATTTAAACATGTTTTTCTCTCATACTTTCCATAATTCGAACTCTGGATAATTTGAACAATTCCTTTGGTCCCGACGAGTTCGAATTAACGAGAGCCGACTGTAATTGCATTTTATTCATGTGTCACTTTTCAGCGTATATTAAAATTTAAAATACTGTAACCTCTCATTTGTACATAAAACATGCAAAGAGTATTACACTCTCAATTGAATTAATGTGAGATTCATTTTATTTATAACGTTAATTTTATTTGCATTGTTACAACTAGATGCTTTAAAAATTTTAGCTCATTCAGATCAAGAGGGCTAAAGATTGATGAAATTAACATGTTCCTCGGGGATAATGAGTAAAACAGGGCAAACATAAGGGCTATAGTGTTAACAAATCAAATATTTGTAACATATTTATTCATACTTATAATGTTGAATCATGTTTACATCATCATTTATAATGAAAATATCGTATTATATGTAATTCATATGCTACAACTTCCTGATTTTACGTTTTCGAATAATTCGTTCAACGGAACAACCGTGTTATTTCCTGTTTTAAATGCGTTTTCCCAATGTCATGAAAATGTTTAGCATCGTTAAAATTTCTCATTTAAAGCAATCTAATCATTACTCGCTTATAATGCATAACTTTATGATGCATAACCTTGCTTATAACCTTATAATGCATTTTCATTTTAGTATTCTTTATCTCTAGTCTGAAGCATTTTTGAAATCGAAATAGCAACTTGAACGAAGTCCATCAAAATTTTTTATAAATGGATTTGTCAGTTTGGTGTTCTAATGGACTTAATTACCCCCAAACAAATGTGTTTAGGCAAATATAAAGAAGAAATATAGTAACTATAACTTCTCTACTAGTAGTCTTAATTACCCCAAACTTTTTTGCTTTTGAGTTTTTGATGTAGTAATCATAATGATACTTTAAACTCAACAAAAAGTGGAGCTATGAGAATTAAAACTTTTAAGAAGCGTTTTAAAAGGGTCAAAGTTACTTCCTAGGTACTAAACCACCACTTCCCTCCTGACCCTACTAACATTGCTACATGTAAACAGCAACAAAAGTATTTGTACTCAAGTAAAAGGCATGTTGTAACACGCGCCCACCCGTTCAAAAAAAAAAAAAAAAAAAAAAAAAAACTGTTTTACGTTACGTGACCTGAGCTCTTCTGAATTAAAAACATAGCTGTAATATTTTTCGTTTAAAAAATCTGGCAACACTAGTTCTATTAAAAACGTTCTATTCGAAGTTATGTTCGAAATTCGAAAATTGACTGACAGCAGTGAGTTCAGGTCTTGTTTTGGTGGTGTGTGTAACTAGTATTATGTAAAAAGCGCTGAGTTGTAAATATTTTATGTTTGTGTACCATTTTACGTGTTAAGTGCCGTCTATAAAGTAATAAAAAATATTAAAGGAAGATTGTTTCCACGAGAATTTATATTTACATAAGCGAAGTTCCTTCTTTTCATGTAAATAAATGTTAGAAAAATAAGTATTAGAAAATTCTTAGAATATTCTATTAATAGAACACAAGTCTCAAAATGGTTAAACATATAAAACAAGAGACCTTTAAAATGTGGTCACGCTATCTGGTAGTGCTTCATGTAGATTAATTGGAAATTATTGGGTTGGAAAATCAATTAATATTTTAAATTTGGTTTAAAAGTGCTGCAGATATAATGCTTCCTCATTTCCCTAACCACCACCAATGCATAATAAATGACACAAGAATAATATTAAAACTATTGTGCAAGCGAATAACAGTAAGATTATTTTTATTTTTACTATTTTTATTTTTCAATCGTTAAAATATGTTTGCCTTTAAAGAAATTTGAGGGTTTATATTAAATTCCAAATAATTTATTCAGATCTCCTAGGATTGTTTGAAAAGCTTTTCACTAGAAGTAATTTAAGGATTCTTCGAAAAAAAAATAAAATACAGTTTTTAACTATTCAAATGTGAATTATTGAGAAACTATTTCCAGAACTCTCATTGAAACTGGAGTTAGAATTGTTCTTTTCGCAAATAATAAGGGATGAAAAAGTGTTTTTAACGCATTTGTTTATGAAATAGATAATTCTTTAGGCTTTTTTATTTAGTAATGCTTCCTTAAAACGAATTAACGATAAAAATAAAGTATCCTTAATTCATCTGCTAAAATACTGCAAAAGGAACATCTTTTCTACAAAATATTGTAAATAACACAAAAATAACATTAAACTATTGAAAAAAAAATTTTTTTTAGAACTCTCAGTGAAATTTGAATTAGAATTGTTATTTTCGTAAGTATAAGTGATAAAAAGAAAGTGTTTTTATCGCATTTGCTTATGAAATAGGTAATTCTTTAGGTTTCTTTATCTAACAATGCTTCCTTAAGATGAATTAAGGGTGTATTCGAAAAAATACTTTTCCACCTTCAACAGCTCAAAATTTTCTGATACAATTTCAGACGCATTTTTAAAAATACAAACATGAAACTTGCTGAGGGGATTTTTGAAGAGGCGTATAAGGTGCCGTGTGATGTCATTTTGCGCTCAATTTATTAGAATTTGATTTATAAACAATTATCTTCTCAGTATGATCTTTTTTTTTTTTTTTTTGTTTCCAGATGCCCCATTTCGGAAAATTCGGATCAAAAGGCCAACTTTGGCTGCATTTTTTATAATATTTTATGCATTTATCAAAAACTTGATAGATACGGCCAGTGGCGTAGCCAGGATTTCGTTTCGGAGGGGGTCCAAAAGTTTTTTTTCCACTTATATGTATGTAGTAAAACCTGTTATCATAAAATGGCGAATGTTGATTAAACATTCCGTTTTACACAGGTTATAGTATAGTATTATTTTTTGAAAGCTTTATGGAACATTTCTGTTTAATGAAGATTTCTGTAATACGCAGGTTTCAAGTTCGTGTATTTATATAAAAATACTTGTTTATGTTATATGAATAGTAGAATCTGTTAAAATAGTAACTATCTATAATCCGTAATTAATGTTTTTTAAGAATTTCATAGACGAAATTTGCGTTTTTTACGCGATTTATGGACGAAATTCACAGATTTACAGGATTCTTGGTACACAGTTTTTGCAGATTTCATGGACGATATTCGCGTTTTTTGCGGGATTCATTGATGGCTTTCGCATTTTTTGTGCGGTCTTTGGAAGAAATTCGCGTTTTTTCGCAGTCCTTTGTCAAAATTTGCGACTTCCGTCTAATCCTTAATCGAAATTTGCTTTTTCCCCGCAATCCTTTGTCGAAATAAGAATTTTTTTAAGCGGACTTTTATTGAAATGCCCCTTTTTTACGCGATTCTTTGCTGAAATTCGCGATTTTTTTCGAAATCCTTTGGCAAATTTGTGGGGGGTTTTCGCTATTCTTTAACGAAATTTATGTTTTTCATGATCCTTCGACGATATTTCGTGCTTTTTCTACGGAACTTTGACTAAATTCGTGTTTTTTTCCTAATAATTTGACGAAATTGGAGATTTTTATTTCTGCGAACGATTGACGAAGTGGATTTTTTACGACAACTGTTTGTCAAAATTCGCTAGGTTTGGTGTCCGAAATTTCTTACTGATGAATTTTTAAAGTTTTCGAGATCAAATGTCTTAAATTTTCGGAAAATTCGAAAATCGGCCCTGCTTTTATTGTGCGCTAACAGTAAATAATTTGCATATAAAATTGAGGGAATATTTTTAATTTTTTGGTACTAAAAAAAAGTTACAAAAGTAAAGATTTTTTTTCCTAAAATTTTCTGCGCACAGCATACATGCATGCGTCTTTATTATACATCTCTGCTTTTGAGTTTCAGTATTTCATGTCTTGCCTCTCGCCATTTTTGATATCATATATTCGATCTAATAGTTGCTTCCGACATCTGATCAAATTAAGAAAGTTAAATTTTTGCAATAAATTTATTTGTGATTGATTAGCACTTTTTTGGAAGTATGTTGCGTAAAAAATAATGATGGTGTTTCCTGTTACTGTACTTCCCTATCAATTTATTTTTAAACGGTTCAAAACAGTTTTAAAGCATTCTCCAAGTTCTGCAGTAAGCTCCGGGCTCTGGTCCGTGAATTAACTTCAATTTATACTTTCGATTTCTCATTGTCCAAGACAAAATGTAGCTCGCGAACTTCTCCATACGCAACACTCTTATTGCCACCCTGAAATTTTTGAAACAACGTTAAACTGGGTGTTCACAAGTTGTACCGTACTTTCTGGCGTATAATCCGCGGATCAAACAATCATTTTTCGACCCAGAAATTTTAAAAAATAAAATGCAACAATTTAGATCGCGATAAATACTTGTTTACAGTTCCTAAGTAAAATTTCAGGGTCGGAAAAGAATTGCTGCTCCGAAAATTACGGTAATTCGTGTGAAAAGTAATGTTGAAAACAGACTTTTTTCGGGGTGAGATTTCTGCAACTTTGGAAGAGACACTTTGGAGTCCCGTTATGGGCTAGTGGCACTTCTAGACCGTTAATAAACAAAATTCCAAATCTTATGATTGAAACCTTAAACAACTTGAAAAATGGATCAATGACCTCATTTCTGTATGGATAGGTATTCCCAGTTGCACTGATAAAAACATGTTGGTCAGAACGGTCGTTCAAAATGATGCCAGATTTTTGACATGACGCTTTTAGCTATTTTTAAGTCTTTACGGACTCCTGAGAATGCCTATCCTGCTTCCATTCTCCCTATGGCACTTCATTTCTCACAGTCTATCATATGTGTTCTTGACAACATATTCCACCTACCACAAGCAAAACATTTTCCTAACCACATGTACAATCCTTGAAATTAGATTTCAAATCCCGCCCCGTGCTTTCCTTTTTATGCTTGAAAGTGTTGAAAAAATTGTAGCGACGGTTAATCCAAATAGATTACATGATAAACATTGATACAGAGTTAGTAACCAGTCACCTTTTAAGGAAGCTCCCATAATAGAACATAGAACTAACATATAGCTCTTTTTTATAATTGTTCCATTAACCAGTGTTCATTATTGGCGATAACAAAGTGGGTAACAAATAACCAGTTCAAAAATAAAATTACTTTTATAATTGCAGGCAGCAGATTTAAAATTATTAATAATATTCCTCCTTATAAACTTAACAAAAATGAGAGTCCCAAATTCACCAATGTGTCATTATTGCTATTATCGTAAACACGTCTTTTTCCTTAAGTGTAGGCATCAATTGGTCCCATCGAAGTGCAAGCTAAAGAAGCTTTACGTTTAATCTGGTTTCAGTACATTTATGTAAACAGAATAGCGGGTATAGAGGTCTGCACGGGCCGAAATTTCCAGGACCGAGCCCGGCCCGAAAGTTAAAATTTTGGTCCGAGCCCGGCTCGACGGAAAAATATTGGCCCGCCAAAAAATATTGGCCCGACCCATCCCGGCCTGAAAGTTAAAATTTCGGCCCGAGCTCGGACCGGTCTGGGTGAATTTCTACAGACCATTAATCTTTACTCTAACGGAAGAGTTCAGACCAAAAAAACTTATCTTAGTCTTTTTTTTTTTTACTTTTATGTTTATAATCTCTATTTATGCAGAAATGTCATAGGCTGCGATATTTATGCTTTTAATGAACCTTTGTTTGTTGAATGTAAATGTTTCAATTATCATTAGTTTTATTAATACATAAAATTTTTTTTTTAAAAATGGTATATGGTAAAAGTAAATTCTTCTAAGACATTGGAAAGAAAATAATACGTTTCCTTCTTAGCAGACGTACATGTTTAATATGTTTTTTTTCTCGCATATTATTGTATTCATTTTGCATGAATGAACAGTATAAAAGAAATTTGCAGTTTTCAGTTTAAACAAAAATTCCGTCATAATCATGTTTTTTTTTTTTTTTTTTTTTTTTTTTTTTTTTTTTTTATGTGTTTAATTCTATTTTAAGACGCCTAATGATCTACGATTCTTTAAAAAGAATGTTTAATGTTTAATGTCTAATGTTTAATTGTAGATAATGACGACTCTAAAGTATATGCCTATTTTGTAAAAATTTTTGGACCAAATTTTACGCCAAACTTTACTGATTTATGAAAAAATTTTCCACGTCGAGAAAAGGATTTTCATATGGGACGGTCCGAATGCCGTTAATGGAAATCGGCCCGAACCCGACCTGTGGGCCGGGTCGGGCTCGGGCTCGGGCCGAGGCCCGGCCCGTGCAGATCTCTGAGCGGGTATACACCCGTAGTTATCCTCCCGTCTCGGAAGATTAAAATATTTTCGTTTACAAGGGGATACTGTTTTCACAGAAAACCATTCAAGTATGTGTCACAATTGGAATAATTTCCATTTTAAACTGATTTCAAACGTTAGCAAGCATAAATATATAGTGCTGTTAATGTTTGTGTAGGAAACGGAAAAGGTTTATAATAAAAAGCTGTTTAAAACGAAAAAGTTTTTTGTCCCGGCGAAAAACAATTTCGAGTTATATCTTCTAAGGTAAACACCTGTCTAAAGCGGAATTTTTCATCAGTCTTTTGTGTGTCCGGCTTATCCATTTTTACTGCTGTATCCATGATTCAATAAACCAGGCCTTCGTTCGAGTTTCGGGAGAGGGGGTCCGGACCCCCTGGACCCTCCCCTTGGTTACGCCACTGGACACGGCACCTTGAGTAATTTTTAAATAAGATGATCTGCGAGTTTGATGCGTTTGAGAGTAAAAGTGAATTAAAAAATAAATCGGAAAATAAGCAGTTTGAATCAAAATACACGCTTAACGATAAAAATAAATATTTTTAATTTATCTGCTAAAATACAGCAAAAAAAAATAGACCTTTTCTACTAAAATATGCTAAATAATGCAAAAATTATACTAAAAATTATAATGCAAACAAATAACGTCAAGATTATTTATATTTTAAACATTTTTGGTTAAAATAAAAGTTTACTGAAAATAAAATCCATTGTTTTCTCTTGCATTCATAATTAGATTATTATTTATTCGGATTTCAACACATTCTTAAAAAATCTAGTTTCTATGAAAACAATGAAAATATAATTTTCGTAATTATTTTTTTTATGTTTATTCCATAAATATTTATTCATATTTCCAATGATTGTTTTATAAGCTCTAAAATTTTGTTTCTATTAGAATAGTAAAAATGTAATTATTGTATTTACAATGAATTTGCAATCATTTCTACAGATTGCATAAAAATAAAAAATTTGGATTCTATATAAAAATTACAATATACTTATTGAATTTTAAGGGATAAAAACTATATAATATTTTTATCGCTTTTTAAGTGAAAATGAAGCATTACCCCTTGAAAAATCCTTTTGTCAGTTTTTCATCAATTAAAAAATGTTCTTTTTTTTAGCGATTTGTATTTTATGTATCGTAAGAAAAAGAGAAATTGAAAAGATACTATTTTATGTATTTATAAATCTAAATGTGTAATTAGTTTATTAATTAATGTTGTAAGTTTAGTTTTATTTCTTTTAAATAAATATTCATGAAAGAGTATTTTGCTCTTTAATAAGAAATACTTAGACATTTTAATGAAGACAAATAAAGTAGAATAAGTACACTGGTGTTTAGGCGTAAGAGTTCAGTCTGATATTCCATTTTACTTACACAGAAATTTAATAAATCTTCACTATTATAAAGATGACTATTTACAAATGACATTAAATGTGGTATTAAGGTGAAAGAGATTGGCAATTAGAGTAAAATAAATTGAATTTGAAAATACAAGGAATTTGAAACCTACTAGAGGATTCAACACGGAGATCCAGGCTTATATAAAAATTATGCACTCATGACATCCTAATTTCCTTTTTATATTTCAACAGAATAATAAAGTTAATATGATTTGTGACTCGTGCTATATCCAATATACATATCAGGAGTCAGGTCAAAATAGCCATTATAGTTATCTTTTTACTCATGCAGGTTTCGTTATGGTACTCCATTGAGAAATTTGATAATTTTTTAAATTCAATATTTGAAAAATGGCATACTCATTAGATTTGAAATTTATATCAAGAAAAGTAAATTTTTTTAGCTTTCTAACGCAGTTAGTTTAACAGTTTTCTGACGTATACTTTTCGGACTATTATTTTTTTTTTAGTAATTACAAATGTCTCATTTTCAGAGATAAATCTATGATAATGATTAGCGCAAAAGCCAGTCATCAGCAACGTATATCTTTTAATTAAAGAGGATTTTCTCCTCCTGGTATATCCAAAAAGACTTCTTAACCCTTTCGGGTCCGAATTGTTTTTTCAATATTTAGGAAAAATTGCTCATACGTTAATAATATTAACACTAGCTATCGAAATAGATTGTCAATTAGTGTTTAACGAATATTTCATTGTCTGAAAGATAACGAGTATTGTTGTTTTACATACAATTAATATTCATATGAAAATAGGCTGAGGAAGAATTTTTGGAGATGATTGTAAAATATTGTATTACAACAAGATTTAACTGATATTACAACTTTCTAATACATTTTATGCTTTATTACACATGATTCTTTCAGAAAATCTACTTTAATTTTAAATTTAAAATTTGAAATAAATGTTTAAAATAAAAGAATCGCAAACGACGCAAAGAGAATTAAACAAATAATAATAATAATAATTATTACTAAATGCCTAAAAATAATTGAAGTTACATAATAAATGGATAGACACGTAGTAATATTACTACATGTAAATAGCAGCAAAAGTACTTCTTAAAACAAAATAATACTCCATTAAAAGTTATGTACTATTAATAGTACACTAGACCTGGAAGGGGTAAAGATCATTGAGAAATGCTATGGTTTACTTAATAAAAAATTTTACATTTTTTAAATGTAATATTAGGAATCTCACAGTATTACATAGAGCTCAATGTTCTAAGGAGAATTTTTTTTTGTTTTCATTAAGTGAAATAAATCATATAGCTTATGTGTTTTGTTTAGAAAAACTATTCAGATTAAATACACAATACAAACTGCTTTATGTAAACGAATTCATTCTATTGTTTTTAAGAGTTTACTACATTGCATCTGAATAAAATTCTTATGCAATTATCATCGAGTCCTTATAGATAAAAGAATTAAAGAGAAAATAGAAATTCAAAAAGCCTTCTAGCAATTATTTCACTTCTTTTGATGAAACTGGGTGAAAGAGATAATTCCACTAATGATCGTTACATTAAAGATTTCTTCCTTGTTAGAGGATATTAAAGACATAATTGAAATTTTTCGACTTTACACAATTGTGAAAGTATATTTTAATGTATTATTGGCGATTGAAGTGAAATTTACAACTTTGTTAAAGTTCAAAACATTTATAATGAAATCATTATAATTTTTAACATAAGATTTTCAAAGTTTTGACCTGTAAAATAATTGACATTTGACTTAATAAAGTAATGAATAATTCTAAAATATTTTGCCGAATATGTTAAACATTTAAGTTGCACATGAAATAATATTAAGGATTAGAGCTTATTTACCTTCTTAAATAGAGGGATAATTTTTCCCTTACATATAAATATAGAGTTGAAAGTTTATCTTTATGTCATCTCAGGCAGACTAAAAAATAATTTTAACCATCTAAGTGTTTGTCACGTAATATTTCCTTCACAAAGTTTTAGGTTTTACAGCAATATTTAAGATAATACAATTCTACAGATCAAATGAATTTTCAATATATTGAAAAATTATTAATATTCTGAAGGGTACGTTCATATATGTAATTAAGTTTTTTAAATATAATATTGAAATAATCATATTTTCTTAGAATTTAAACAAAATACATGGAATATTACAATTTTATTCTTTTGCAAGATTCTCAGAGGGTTGAATATGAGTCGTTGGCAAATATGATTTGAAATAAAATGTTTTTAAAAGAAAAGCAAAATACTTAAAAAATATTAATTTAAAAAAGTTTATTATATAAAGCTTATAATCTTCTATTGATATTATTGTTTAAAATAGATTTAATTTCTTTTCACTTTTGGCTGTTATACACATAATTAAATCAACTATTAACTGTAACCTTATAATTCCATGTGATGGTCATTTTTCAAGTTCACATATTTGTAAGGTGTTATACATTTTTAACTTTGTACTCTAATTTTTTTCTAAAAAAATATTTCAATTTTCTATTTGTAAAATTACGTAATTAAATTTTATTTTTAATTTTTAGAAATTTCGTAGTGTCTGTTTTGTGTTTGTTTTGAATTGTTAAATCACATTTGACAGAGAAAATGGAGAAATCTCTTAATGTTTTGGCATGTTTTCTAAAATGAAATCAATTGTTTGTTTTTGTGGAATATTTCTTTTGACGAAGTGTTGAACAATGTAAGTGTTCATTTCTACTGTCTTCTATCTTTACAAGAAGAAAGTATTGTGTCAGGTTCTGATACCATATCTGCTAAAGAATGGAATTTCCACTATTTCTCTATTTTAATATTTTGTATTGTATGGCTGTGTTCCAAAATTTCCAAGTTGACATTTTTTCTGTATGGAAAGGGGAATTGATAGATAATCCTATGCAGGTGGTGAATAAGAGAAAGAGAAGATTGCTGAGAGGCATGTCCATCCGTTAGTGAGGTATGCGGATGATCGGCAGTCAAGGAACATGTCACTAATCAAGAAAGGAATGTGGAATGTGCCCAATGAGGGAGCTCCAAAGGGGGTTTATATTGGGGAAAGCAGTGATTTGAGAAGAGCAAGGCTTGTCTCAGATTAGTTCAGTCCGTACCTGGGTTTCGTACCTAGAGGGTGCTCTGTGTGGTAGAGCGTAAGTAGTGCGTTTTCTGGAGAGTAAAGGACACAGACGTCCTGGTGTTTAGTGCTCTGGGCCGAGAAGTGCAGGCCGAGTATACCTGCGTTGGGAGATTCGAGATTGATCTCCGATAAAGTGAATCTAACGTGCATTGAGTGTGAAGTGGAAAGTGTAATTGGAATAGTACACAGCCAACCTTTACAGTATATAATTTAATGTTGAACCAGATCACCTATATCCGAATTGTAATTGTATATAATTGTAAATAGCGTATTTAGTGTGTACATATATTCTAAATAAACTGATAATTCAGTTACTTGACAGCGTCAGTGTTCATTTACACAATCCTCACAGTGGGTGACCGATATCACCTAATAATATCGGTGGTGGCAGCTATAACTACCACGGACTTTCTTCAAAGTTGTGTGGACTGACAGGAACGTCCGACATATTGGATTTGTGAAAAACTCGACTTCCGGTTTACATGGATTTATACGTTTTAGAAGGTCCTAAACAAGATTTGATGGTTTATGGAAAATATGTGATTGTGAATCTGCCTATCACTCTGTCACTCTGTATGTGACAAAAATTTTGTAAGCTCTCCATCTAAAGAAGTAATGCATGGAATTTTAAAAGCTTTATATTCACTTACATCTTGATATAAACGTGAGCTGATTAGTTTTTGGTGTATAACGTCCAAGAGACTTCGCTGCTACATTTGCCCTTTTCCCGATTTCCGCAGAAGCTATATCTCAAGAACTAACGCATGTATTATTATAAAATTTTATATCCAGTTAGTCCCTGATATATATTAATGTTGTTTAGTTTTTGTTGTAAATCGTCTTACAAGTGGCGCTGCTATACCTTATTTTTATAATTTCGCAATAGCCTGTGTCTCAATAACTAATGCATGCATTTTCCTCAAACTTCAGATTGTGTTACTATCTGATAAAAATTGATCTTGATTAGTTTTTGTGTACGTCACCCAACAGATGCCTTGCTATGAAGATTTTTTTAAGATTTCCACAATAATTCTATCTGAGAAACTATTGCACGGATTTTCACCAAACTGTATATTCATTTACAGGTTGAAACAAGTTGTTGCTGACTAGATTTTGGTTTAAATTACCTAACCAGGGCACACTTATGCTGCATTTTTCCGGAAATATTAACATGTATGAAATACAAGAAAGTTTTGGAATTGACACACCTCATTAGTGCTTCCTGCCATGATTTCACATTCCTTTTTAAAAATTCTTCTCTTAATTCTTCCACTTTTTTAAAATATAGCATCATAAATAATCATTTTTATAACATCGTTAGTGTATTAATTTTTTGGTCTATTTTTCATTTGCTTTAATAGTTCATTATTACAAAAAGTTTTATTATATATATATATATATATATATATATATGTGTGTGTGTGTGTATAAGGAAAGATAGAATAGAAGATTTAAAACAAAACTTTGAAATATTTAAAAAAGTGCTATAAAATGTAAAATTACTTCTGAAAAATATACCTTCCCGTAACTTTATTGCTGTCAAGATTCTCCTGCATACAAAGTCTCTAAATGTTTAGCATCATTGAACCATTGAAAATTTCTTTAATTAAACACTTATACGCAAAAAACAATTTCAATTCAAAAAAGGACTCTTCAAAAAAATTTTTATTTCAAAACAGGATCTTTCAAAAAACATTTTCAGCTTGAAAAAGGACTTTTCAGAAAATTCTTTGTCTTAAAAAAGAGCAATTTAAAAAAAAAAAAAAAATCAGATCTAATCTAAACCTTTCACAAATTTAATCATTTAAAATAAAATTTGAATTATCACTTTTACATGTAGAAAGAAAATGTATGCATTTTACATACCTGTATTATCTTAAAAGTAAATAAAAAAGAATCGGAATATAACAATAATTTCAAATTCACAAAATTAGGACCAGAGTTTTTACAAATGTAAAAAAGCTGTTCACACTTTCACAAAAACAGGAGCCTGAGAGTAAAGTCTGTGCAGACCCCTGCAATTAATATAATACTGCTCTTTTATATATGCTCAAATTCATATGTTATATTTATTCGTTTAACTTTATGTTAATAATTGAATATGAGAAGACTAATGCGAAATGCAATTAGCCATACAATGAAACTGCTGATTGACTTTCTTTTTTTAACTAAATCTCTTTAATTCATTCACATGCTTATTTTTATCCATCATTGTGCATTATTCTCAGCTATATGGATAAATGTGGCGAAATTTAACCTCAATATATGATTTTCCTGTCTCTTTAATAAAACATTTTACAGTACAAAAGAAAAAAAAATCTTTACTTTATTGCAAATGTTTTTATTTTTTATTATCTAGTTTTATTACACATTATATTTACTTGAAATCTGAATATTATAATTAAAATATAGAAAACAGCTCTCACATTTTAACATAAGACACAACAGTTAAAGATATTACTTCTTTAGTTTGTGACAAAATTACTTATTACTTAATAAGTTATTATTTTTCTATTTTTACGCGTTGGCGCATTTTGTCAGAAATTGGCTATTAAAGATTTAAAAAAGAAAAAAAAAGGAGTCAATCATAATTTTAAGTTAGTAAAACAACAACTAATATTATTGCTTCCATTCAAGTAAATATGAAAAGATATTTAGATATAAATATATTTTTAAAATGTTTCTACTAATATGCAAGGAATAAAGTTTTTTCTCCGAAAAATTTTGAAATATTTTTGTACTCAAATCTTAAAAACTATTTTTAACAGATAGCAACACCGTAAAAAAAAAGAACTTCAACGTCATTATTATAAAGATATACATGCATCTCGGCATACTGTGTTTTTGTTCAATTTTAACGAGGTCATAAATCAAAGTTGTTTATCGCAGTTTTAGCTTCAAGAAAAGCAAGACACAAACTTCCCTCCATAAATTTTAAAGAATTAAAAAAAATTATATAAAACGGAAGAAAAACGAATAAGATATATATAAATGAAGCACTCAATGCAAAACAAACATATTAGATCAAATTAATTTGAAAAATTTTGAGTTGTATATATTGTGTAGGATTTATTTTTGAAAGAGTTTTTATTTTTTATTGTTATTTTTGCTCATTAGTAGAAAAAGTTCGTATCAAAGTATGTATCAATTTAATTTTAATAATTTTGCGAATACTGAAGAGCAATGAAATCGTGATTAAGACCGATTTCACAGAGGTTATATGGCATACACAGGGTATCGCAAAATTTTCACTATCTCAAGCAGATAATAGAGATAGAAACTTAATTTATAAAAAATTTCCAAGGCTTCTCTATATCTATATTAATAAAATAACAAATCGCTCTGTGTGTGTGTGTGTGTGTGCGATAGTTAGCGAAAACTACGGTACGTACGAAGCTCAAAATTTTTCTAAGAGTAACCCAATATTACTCTTAGAAATATTATTCTTCTGAGCACCTGACGCTCAGAATTTCAAAATTCTATTTATTAACTGAGTAATTAATTAAATTCCAAACCTCACTCTCTAAAAAAATCGCTTTTTCATCTTTTTTCCTTTTCATTCTCTTATGGTTGGTTGGTTGCATAAAATTTTCGCAGAAATAATTTTAAAAACTGAGACTGACCTTTAAAATTCATAGACTGGCAAACTGTCAGTTTAAATGAGGATTTTTTTTTTTTTTGGTCACAGCTGCTGTACGCCATGGAGGAAAAAGAAAAGGTGGTGGCGCAGTAAACCGAAAAAAAGAAAGGTTTGCACGAGGAAACCATTTATCGCTGAAATTGTAATGTCTCAAAATAAAGCACGAGGAAGGAATTTTGTATTAATAAGACGGATTGGAAGAAATGAATTACAGCTGAAGCATATTTTACGAAGAAATCGTAATTTTTTTAAATGTTTTTTTCTATTATATTATTTATTAAAATAAATGTTTGCTTTTAAAATAATTGAAATTGGAAAATTAAAAATAATTAAATATCCGAACAAAATTAAATAAAATATTGAAAACATATGATTTGAAGTAAAAAATTGTATTACTAAAAGTTTTCTCTTTTTTTTCAGAAATTTTTAATACTTTATAACGTAGATGAAAAATGTTTATGATTTAACAACATATTTATAATTCCATGTCAATATATAAAAATATAGTGATGAAAAGATTCTTTTAAAATCATGCATGCACACTTAAATAATAATGTTAATCTAAAATCTAGATTTCAGAGTGCAGACGATTTTAAGACATTAACGAAAGAATGTTGATTTTTCAAGCAGTCTTAAATGATGCTTCTATATTGATATTTCAAAGTCATATGATAAAAATAATCAAATAATTCTTGCCTATGATTGATCTAATTGTATATTTCATGCATTCTGATCGTGTATTACAGGCAATAATGGCACAAAACGTTATTTTTTAAACGAAATTTTAGTCATCTATTCAATAACAGTTTAAAAGGTAAAAATCAAAAACAAAGAAATACTGGTTTAAACCAGTTTGAACTGATCGGAGTTTCAAAGCACATGGTTTTGTTGGTGCTTATTTGGACTTAATGTCGCGGATTTTAGAGTTACATTTTTTGCGTCACCCCAAAACATTATACTGCCACTCTATTAATTTCTTTTTACTATATGGTTGTACGCATATTTTTGGCATTTCGAACATTAGAATGTACGAGTCATTAGCTGTGTTGCAGTAAAAAACATTACACAACACTTTTCTATGAGTTTATTTTTTAATCATTGATTAAATTTAAATGTGTTCTATTCAATTTAAAAATGTAATATGGCTTTAATTTGTTTTTAAAACAAAAATAAAATAGCTGTTTGGCGTACAATTGTTTGTATCTGCAAACGATTCATTCACCATAATAAACCGAATCACCATCCGAACCTAAAAATTCTATTTGAAAAAATATCTGAAATTTGAATCGAACCAAATCGGAACTTGATAAAAAGTATTCCAAAGAATCGTAACCGGATCTGAATAAGACAAAAAATTTCCATTCACCTGAACCTAAAAAAATTCTTTGAAAAAAATCACGAAATCTGAACTGAAACAAATCTGAACTTGGAAAAAAATATTCCAGTGAAGCATGTTCTTATTCGAACAAGGCAGCATAATTTCCGTGAACACGCAAGAAAACCCTAACCCAAAAATTCCATTTGCAGAAAAAGCCGAAATCTGAAATGAAACAAATCTGTTCCCGACAAAAATATTCCAAAGAACCATAATTGTATCCGAGCAAGGCAAAATAATTTCCATGGATATGAATACGACCCGAACATTATAACTCAATATCAAAAAATACCTAAAATCTGAACCCGACAAAAATGTTCTAATGAATGATAACCAGATCCGAACAAGACAAAATAATTTCCATGGACATGAAACCAATATATGGTTTGGTGACATTTAGGTTGCAATTACATTACGGTAAATCTTTGTTTATATTTAATATCCCGTTAGGTTACAGTTAGGTCACGGTTAAGTTAAAGTTAGGTTAAAGTTAAATCGCATTTGTTTTATGATTAGTATAAGGATATGTTACAATAAAGTGAAGGCTAGGTTACATCTATGTTATATTTAATTTACGGTAAGGTACTGTTAAGTCAAAGTTAGGTTACAGGCAGGTTATGGTTACGGTAAAAAAGTTTACGTTTAGGAATTTATCCATAGAGTGGACTTATGCAGGATTTGATTAAAAATAACACTTACTTTTGTTAAATGGCTCTGAAATTATAATACACATACATACCACATACTATACTACATACATATACATACATACATATACATATACTACATATACATACATATATATACATATACATACATATACATATACTACATATACATATACATATACTACATACATATACTACATACCAACACTTTAGCTACGAGCGAGTATCGATTTCATTCATGGTATAGTCGGATTTAAGAGTGATATAATTAGTTTGAAATTCAAAATATTTCACTTGGGATTTCTATGTGAAAAAAAATAATTAGTTACGTGACTTAACAGTGATTTTTGATAAATATCAACACTTTAACATGAAAATCACGCAGTCGTTGGATACATATTCCCTCCCACATTTCTCATCGCTCATTTTGAGTATTTTTTGAGCTCAACATTAGCTGTTTTTTAAACCGATTTTTCACACAGTCAGTGGCCACATATTTCAGACAATGCATTTCTGCATGTTTCGAGTTCATGATAAAATCATACAAATTTCAAGTTCGTTTAATATTGTTAATACGGACCCGCGCAACGCCGGGTGGGTCAGCTAGTAGTTAGTATAATGAGTCATACATTTTTTCCAGGGTTTTTTTTTTTTTTTTTTTTTTTTTTTTTTTTTTTTAACACGTTCGCTGCCGCTTACGTAAAGATGTGATGCTAGATAATGCCGCACTGTAGAAGTGGGTTTTTCCTTTTTATAACAAAGAATCAGTGAAAGATTTTCCCACACCAGCGAGTGACTGGCTATTAGATACCACCCCAAATACCGCGCAACATTTATCCATAACGTTTTTACTATTAAATTCCGATATACTGAATAATATGTTTGTTAATTACAGTGAATGCTTATCTTTACAGAATACCATGTAAAATGAACTATTAATTTGCTTCATTCTTTTATTTCTGTTGTTTATCACCAGCATAAGGGTAAATTAGCCAATAAAAGATCCCATTTAAAGAAATAATTTTCCTTATTTATTAATAAATTATAACGACCTCCATTTTAATAATCAATGATTCTTTAATAAAAGGTTGCAATAATTAAAACTTTTATTCATAGATTTATTTTCAGTTTTCATTCAGTATTATCTCAATTTATAAACCTAATTAGCGCTAATTGGCAACATTTCTTATCATTTACGTAGTTTTTCAATAATTCGAATCTCGTTAGACTAAGTGATTCCCCATAAAATTTATACTCATCAGATTGTACTACATACTTAAACCATTTCTTATTTTCTCGTTGACATTTTATTTTCGTTCACAATGAGAAAATGTTAAGATTCTCAGAAGACTTCGATTCTTACTAAGAAGTTTTCTCTGTGGAACCGCTATACATGAAATACTAAATAACGATTTCAAAAGTAAAAGACGAACTACTTTTAGATTTTCTTTTAGTTCATAGCTATTTTTTTCTTTTCCACGAATTAAATCCCACTCAAAGTAATGTTTCGATAAATAACTTCGTTACAACGAGGGAAAATAAGTAAGATGAAAATGTATTAGTAGGATTTAAATTTCAGTGCTTGAATAAATTTTTAAGAATATACAATATAAATAAATAGTAATCAGTATTTTTATTTTGTAAATGTGAATTATACTTTTGATAAATATTGAATAATGATTATGGATAATTGTGATAATAATAAATTTGAAGATTAATTATAATTTAATCAGCGTATAGATAAAAAAAAGACGATTTACTACTATATAAATATCGTTATTCTTTCTTTAGTACTAATATTTTATATTATAGTAAATTAATTTAAAACAAATGTAGACATTTGTAGCGATAATAAAAAATTCTATTGAAAAAACAAAATAAAAAGCTAAAAATGTTTACTATTTTTACTTTTAAATTCCGATGAATAATATTTTCGTTAATTATACCGCATGTTTATCTTTATAGAATACCATGTAAAGTGAACTATTAATTAGCGTCATTCTTTTATCTCTGTTATTTATTATCAGCATAAAAGTAATTTAACCAATAAAAGATTATATGTAAATAAATAATTCTCCTTATTTATTAATAAATTCTAACTACCCCCATTTTAATAATGAAGAAATCGTTAATGAGAGGTCGCAATAATTAACATTTTTATTTACATATTAATCTTCAGTTTTCATTCAGTATTATCTGAATTTATAAATCTAATTGACTCCAATTATTTACACCCCTTATCATTAACGTAGTTTTCCAATTAATCTAATTACATCTCGTTAGACTAGGTGAATCCCCATCTAATTTATGCTCTTCAGATTCTACTACATACTTACAACATTAGTTAATTTCTTGTTGACATTTTATTTTCGTTCACAATATGAAAATGTTAAAGTTTTTTTCTGTGTACAAACGCTTTGATGAATCCCCATTTAACTTATGCTCTTCAGATTCTACTACATACTTAAAACATTAGGTAATTTCTCATTGACATTTTATTTTCTTTCACAATCTGAAAATTTTAAAGTTTTTTTTCTCTGTACAACTGCTTTGCATGAAATACTAAATAACGATTTTAAAAGTAAAAGTCAAGATTCGTGTGAAGGAAAAAAAAAAATGGTAAAATAAAAATGTATTACTAGGATTTAAATTTCATTATGTGAATAGATTTTTAAGAACATAAAACATAAGTATTTAGTAATCATTATTTTTATTTTGTAAATGCGAATTAGAATTTTGATAAATATTGAATAATGATTAATGAAAATTGGGATAGTGATAAATTTAAGGATTAATTATAATTTGATCATCATATAGATAAAAAAGATGATTTACTTTTATATAATTATCCTTATTCTCTCTTTAGTGCTAATGTTTTACATTTTGCTTTCGTGGAACCCTGATAATAAAAAAGCCTCCTTATTTATGGTGCACGCTTTTGTTCATTCATAATAAATTTTTAAAGCTAAATTACTATAAAATCAACATAGACATTGGAAGCGATAATAAAAAACTCTATTGAAAAACAAAATAAAACCCTAACAATTTTTACTATTGAATTCCGATGAATAACATTTTCCTTAATTATAGCGCATATTTATCTTTACAGAATACCATGTAAAATGAACTATTAATTAGCTTCATTCATTTCTTTCGGTTGCTTATCATCAGCGTAAGACAAAATTAACAAATAAAAGATCATATTTAAAAAAATAACTTTTCATATTTATTAATAAATTAAAACTACCTCCATTTTAATAATCAACGAAATTTAATAAGAGGACGCAATAGTTAACCTTATTTTCAGTTTTCATTCAGTACAAACTGAATTTATAAATCTAATTTGCGCCAATTAGTTATATTCCTTATCACTAACGCAATTTTTCAATTAATCTAATTACATCTCGTTAGACCAGGTGAAACCCCGTCTAATTCATACTCTTCAGATTGTACTACATACTTAAAACATTAGTTAATTTCTCGTTGACATTTTATTTTCGTTCGCAATCTGAAAAAAATTAAAGTTTTTTTTTTCCTCTGTACAACCGCTTTACACGAAATACTAAATAACGATTTCAAAAGCAAAAGACAAGATTCGACTTTCTCGTTGATTTGAACGGCTTTCAAATTTTCTTTAAGCCCGAATAGCTACTTTTTCTTCTTTTCCTAGAATTAAACCCTATTCAAAGTAATGTTTTAATAAATAACGTTGTTACAGCGAGAAAAAAAAGGTAAGATAAAAATGTGTTACTAGAATTTAAATTTCAGTGCTTGAAAAAATATTAAAAAATATACAATATAAATAAATAGTAATCAGTATTTTTACTATGTAAATGTGAATTATACTTTTCGTAAATATTGAATAATAATTAATGATAATAATGATCATAATAAATTTAATTATAATTTATTCATTATACACATAAAGAGATGATTTGCGTCTATATAATTATTCTTATTCTCTCTTTACTGCTAATATTTTACATTTTGCTTCTGTGGGACCCAAATAATCAAAAAGCATCCTTATTTTTGGTGCACGCTTTTGTTCATTCATAATAAACTTTTAAATAGTAAATTAATATAAAATGAGTATAGACATTGGCAGCGATAATAAAAACTTCTATTGTAAAACAAAACGCTAACTATTTTTACTGTTAAATTCCAATGAATAATATTTTTGTTAATTATAGCGATTGTTTATGTTTACAGAATACTCTGTAAAATGAACTATTAATGAGCTTCAATTATTTATTTCTGTTGTTTATAATCAATAAAAGATTAATTTAACCAATAAAAGACCAAATTTAAAGAAAATATTTTTCTTTCTTTATTAATAAATTTTAACTACTTAAATTTTAATAACACTAGTTAACAAAATTTAAACTTCCTCATGCCACACGAACGTTTATTGTGTTTTTGTATAATATAGGGTGTTGTGAATAAAAATAAGCAGATCAATTTTTTTTTTATCATCCATGAATTTTATTTATTCAGCTATCATCAATTATAAAAAAAACCTAAAAAACTTTAAAGTTTTTTAAAGACTTTAAAATTATTTGTATTATGTTCGATTTTTTGAAGTAGTACTAATTTCATGATCTCATAAGTTTCTTTCATATTAATACCGTGTGCTACAGGAACAGAAGGAAATGCATTACCATTATGGAGTAAAACTGCTTTTACACTTGTTTTGGATGAGTCGATAAACAAACGGCACTGGGGGGAACAAATTCAATTTCTAAAACCTCCATAACGGAATTTATATCATTGCAAAACACCAAGTCCCCATCTTGAGGAAAAAACTTTAAAACTGTTTATCACGATTTCGAAAATAGCATATTTTAGTTTTATGATTGTAACAAGTTCCAACCTTTTGAACGAGATTTTTACAGTTTTGCCAGTTTTTTTTTTTTGACAAATTCAAATCGCGTACTAGGTCATTCAGGTCTCTTTGAGTTAACAAATGAGGCTTATCTTGAACTTCTTCAAAGTCAGAATCAGAATCAGCATCAGCATCAGCATTAAATTGGCTCGAAGTAGAGGTTTGTGCATCATCGATATTAAACGATGTAGATGGTGCTGGTATTGGCAAACTGAAGTTATGTGGGACAGGTCTTATTGCTGAAGGCAAATTCGGGTATTCAACTGTATGTTTTGCTTATGGGTTTATGCCTTTTATTGTAGCAACGCAGAAATAGCAATCCGAACCATGATCTCTAGGCTCAGTCTATATCATGGGAATAGTAAACGGCATATGACGTAATCCTTTCTTTCAATCTATTAAATTTTTTACACATGTTATACAACAAATATGTTGGGCCCAGGCGTAGTCTTGACAAGCAACCGAAAAAAAAATATATACTGGCGATAACACTGCAATATATACGATCTGTAAAATTACGTCATTGTGTTTTGAATGTCAGTTCACCTTAAACATAACAAAAAGAGTTAACATCGTTAATACACTTTCCTGACATATTCGCACAAACACAGTACTTCACTTAAACCAACGCACTTTAAATTAATACAGAAAACGAATATAATTATTACTCTTTTTTACAAACGTTCACATGCATTTATCGCTATAAAGCCAATGATGGACTTGACTTATCAGAAGAAAACTGACGGTGATTGAAACAAAATAAATGCATTTTCGTAATGAGGGTAGGTAGTCAAAATACAATTACCTACCAGAGTTCGTGTGGCATGACCAGTGTTGACCAGTGTAATCAACAAAACTTTAATAAGAGATCACAATAATTAACATTCTTATCTTTTTATATTTATTTTCATCTATCATTCAATATTATTTGAAGTTATAAATATAATTTGCGCCAATTAGTTATATTCCTTATCATTAACGTTGTTTTAAAATTAATCTAATTATATCTCGTTAGACTAGGAAAATCCTCATCTAATTTATGCTCTTCAGAGTGTACTACATACTTGAAATCTTAGTTAATTTCTCGTTGACATTTTATTTTCGTTTACAATCTGGAAATTTTAACGTTTTTTTTTTCTCGTTACAACTGTTTTACATGAAATACTAAATAATAATTTCAAAAGCAAAAAACGAAATTCTTCTTTCTCGTTAATTTGAACGGCTTTCAAAATTTTTTTAAAGCTCGCAAAACCATTTTTTTTCTTTTCCTGGAATTAAACCCTATTCAAAGTAATGTTTCGATAATTAACTTTGTTACAGTGAAGGAAAAAAAGAGGCAAGATAAAAGATGTGTTGCTAGAATTTAAATTTCAGTGCTGGAATAATTTCTTAAAGAATATACAATATAAATAAATATTAGCCAGTATTTTTACTTTGTAAATATGAATTATACTTTTGATAAAAATTGAATATAATTAATGATAATTGTGATAACTATAAATTTAATAATCATTTATAATTTAATCATTATATAAATAAAAACTATATTATTATCGCTATTTTCTCTTGAACACTAATAATTAACATTTTGCTCCTGCGGGATTTTGATAATCAAAAAGCATTCTTATTTTTGCTGCACGCTTTTGTTCATTCATAATAAACTTTTAAATGGTAAATAAATATAAAATATCAACATATTAATTTTCAGCGGTAATAAAAACCTCTATTGAAAAACAAAATAAAATGCTATCAATTTTTACTACTTTTACTATTAAATTTCGATGAATAATATTTTCGTTAATTATAGCTTATGTATATCTTTACAGAATTCCATGTAAAATGAACTATTAATTAGATTCATTCATTTATTTCTGTTGTTTATTGTCAGCATAAAAGTAATTTAACCAATAAAAAGTCACAAAAAGAAATAATTTTCCTTATTTATAAATAAATTCTAACTACCTTCGTTCTAATAATCAACGAATCTTTAATAGGTCACAATTATTAACATTTTTATTTACATATTTATTTTCAGTTTCCATTCAGTATTACCTGAATTTACAAATCTAATTTGCACCAATTAGTTACACTCCTTATCATAAACGTAGTTTTTCAATTAATCTAATTACATCTCGTTACACTAGTTGAATACCCATCTAATTTATATTCTTTAGATTGTATTACATAATTAAAACATTAGTTAATTTCTCGTTCACATTTTATTTTCGTTCACAATCTGGAAATTTAAAAAACTTTTTCTTTGTACAACAGTTTTACATGAAATACTAAATAACGATTTCAAAAGTAAAAGACGAGATCATTCTTTCTCATTAAATTTGAATAGCTTTTTTTATGCTTGCATAAATATTGTTTTCTTTTCCTAGACTTAAATATTATTCAAAGTAATATTTCAAGAAACACATTTGTTAGAAAACAAAGATAACATAAAAATACATTACTAAAATTTAAATTTCAGTGCGTGAATGGATTTTTAAGATTATACAATATGACCAAATAGTTATCAGTTTTTTTTTCTTTGTAAAGGTGAATTATAATTTTGATAATTATTGAATAATGATTAATGATAACTGCGATAATAATAAATTTAATGGGGAATTATTATTTAACCATTATACAGAAAAAAAGATGAATTACGTCTGTAGAATTATCGTTATTCTCTCTTTAGTGCTAATATTTTGTATTTTGCTCCTGTGGTATCCTGATAATCAAAAAGCAACCTTCTTTTTGGTGCACGTTTTCTTTAATTATAATAAACTTTCAAAGGGTAAATTAATATAAAATCAATATTGACAATTGAAGCAATAGTAAAAACCTCCATTGAAAAGCAAAATAAAACGCTAACAATTTTTGGTATTTTTACTATTAAATTTCAATGAATAATATTTTCGTTAATTATAGCGCATGTTTATCTTCACAGAATAGAATTTAAAATGAACTATTAATTAGCATCATTCATTTATTTCTGTTGTTTATCATTGGCATAAGAGTAATTTAACCAAAAACATACCCTATTTAAAGAAATTATTTTCTTTGCTTATTTAAACTGTAACTACCCCCATATTAATAATCAACGACCCTTTAACAAGAGGTCGCATTAATTAAAATTTTTATTTATATATTTATTTTCAGTTTCCATTCAGTATTATCTGAATTTACAAATCTAATTTGCACCAATTAGTTACACTCCTTATCATTAACGTAGTTTTTCAATTAATCTAATTACATCTCGTTTAGACTAGCTGAATACCCATCAAATTTATACTCTTCAGATTGTACTACATAATTAAAACATTAGTTAATTTCTCGTTGACATTTTATTTTCGTTCACAATCTGGAAATGTTAAAACTATTTTCTTTGTACAACAGTTTTACATGAAATACTAAATAACGATTTCAAAAGTAAAAGACGAGATTAGTCTTTCTCATTAAATTTGAATAGCTTTTTTTTTAAATACTTTTTTCTTTTCCTAGACTTAAATATTATTCAAAGTAATATTTCAAGAAACACATTTGTTAGAAAACAATGATAACATAAAAATACATTACTAAAATTTAAATTTCAGTGCGTGAATGGATTTTTAAGATTATACAACCATATATACAACCATATATACAAGATAATGACCAAATAGTTATCAGTATTTTTCTTTGTGAAGGTGAATTATAGTTTTGAAATTATTGAATAATGATTAATGATAACTGCGATAATAATAAATTTGATGGTGAATTATTATTTAATCATTATACAGAAAAAAAGATGAATTACTTCTGTAGAATTATCGTTATTCTCTCTTTAGTGCTAATATTTTGTATTTTGCTCCTGTTGTATCCTGATAATCAAAAAGCAACCTTCTTTTTGGTGCACATTTTCTTTAATTATAATAAACTTTTAAAGGGTAAATTAATATAAAATCACTATTGACATTGGCTGCAATAGTAAAAACCTCCATTGAAAAGCAAAATAAAACGCTAACAATTTTTCCTATTTTTACTATTAAATTTCAATGAATAATATTTTCGTTAATTATAGCGCATGTTTATTTTCACAGAGTAGCATGTAAAATGAACTATTAATTAGCATCATTCATTTATTTCTGTTGTTTATCATTGGCATAAGAGTAATTTAACCTAAAACATACCCTATTTAAAGAAATTATTTTCTTTGCTTATTTAAACTGTAACTACCCCCATATTAATAATCAACGACCCTTTAACAAGAGGTCGCATTAATTAAAATTTTTATTTATATATTTATTTTCAGTTTCCATTCAGTATTATCTGAATTTACAAATCTAATTTGCACCAATTAGTTACACTCCTTATCATTAACGTAGTTTTTCAATTAATCTAATTACATCTCGTTTAGACTAGCTGAATACCCATCAAATTTATACTCTTCAGATTGTACTACAAAAATTAAAACATTAGTTAATTTCTCGTTGACATTTTATTTTCGTTCACAATCTGGAAATTTTAAATTTTTTAACCTCTGATAACCGCTTTACATGGAATACTAAATAACGATTTCAAAAGTAAAAGACGAGATTCGTCTTTCTCATTAAATTTGAATACCTTTTTTTTATGCTTGCATAAATATTTTTTCTTTTCCTAGATTTAAATATTATTCAAAGTAACATTTCAAGAAACACATTTGCTAGAAAACAAAGATAATATAAAAATACATTACTAAAATTTAAATTTCAGTGCGTGAATGGATGTTTAAAATTATACAATATGACCAAATAGTTATCAGTATTTTTCTTTGTGAAGGTGAATTATAGTTTTGAAATTCTTGAATAATGATTAATGATAACTGCGATAATAATAAATTTAATGGTGAATTATTATTTAATCATTATACAGAAAAAAGATGAATTACTATCATAGTAGACTACTATCAAAGTAGTAGTCTACTATAAAAGTAGAATTATCGTTATTCTCTCTTTAGTGCTAATATTTTGTATTTTGCTCCTGTAGTATCCTGATAATCAAAAAGCAACCTTCTTTTTGGTGCACGTTTTCTTTAATTATAATAAACTTTTAAAGGATAAATTAATATAAAATCAATATTGACATTGGCTGCAATAGTAAAAACCTAAATTGAAAAGCAAAATAAAACGCTAACAATTTTTTCTATTTTTACTATTATATTTTAATGAAAAAAATTTTCGTTAATTATAGCGCATGTTTATCTTCACAGAATAGCATGTAAAATGAACTATTAATTAGCATCTTTCATTTATTTCTGTTGTTTATCATTGGCATAAGGGTAATTTAACCAAAAACATACCCTATTGAAATAAATTATTTTATCTGCTTATTTAAACTGTAACTACCCCCATATTAATAATCAACGACCCTTTAACAAGAGGTCACATTAATTAACATTTTTATTTATATATTTATTTTCAGTTTTCATTCAGTATTACCTGAATTTATAAATCTAATTTGCGCCAATTAATTATATTCCTTACCATTAATGTAGTTTTTCAATTAGTCTAATTACATCTCTTTAAACAAGGTGAATCCTCTTCCAATTTATACTCTTCAGATTGCACTACATACTTAAAACAGTTATTTTCTCGTTGACATTTTATTTTCATTCGCAATCTGAAAATTCTAAAGTATTTTTTAACCATTGTACAACCGCTTTACATGAAATACTAAATAACGATTTCAAATGTGAATGACGAGTTTTTCGTTAATTTGAACGACTTTTAAATTTTCTTTTAGACCACATAGCTATTTTTTTTGTCTTTTCCTAGAATTAAACCTTATTCAAAGCAATGTTTGAAGAAATAAATTTATTACAAGAAGAAAAAAAAAGGGCAAAATAAAAATTTATTACTAGGATTTAAGTTTTAGTGCGTGAATAGATTTTTAAGAATGTACAATATAAACAAATAGTAATCAGTATTTTTGCTTTGTAATTGTGAATTATAATTTTGATAAATACCGAATAATGATCAATGATGATTGTGATAATAATAATTTTTATGGTTAATTATAATTTAATTATTATACAAATAAAAAGAGGATGCGCTACTAGGTAAATATGTAGTATTACTTTAGTGCTAATATTTTACATTTTGCTCCTGTGGATTCTGGTAATCAAAAAGCATCCTTATTTTTAGTGCACGCTTTAGTTCAATCATACTCTTAAATAGTAATTTAATATAAATTCCATACATACTTTGGCAGTGATAATAAAAACCTCTGCAGAAAGACAAAATAAATGTTAACATTTTTTATATTTTTACTATTTTTTTACTATTTTGAATTTTGATGAATAATATTTTTATTAATAATAGAGTATGTTAATCTTTATAGAATATCTTGTAAAATGAACTATTAATTAGATTCATTCATTCAGTTCTGTTGTTTATGATCAGCATAAGAGAGATTTAACAAATAAAAGATCATATTTAAAGAAATAAATCTCTTTCCTTATTAATAAACTCTAACTATCTCCATATTAATAACCAAAGAAACTTTAGTAAAAAGTCGCAATAATTAACATTTTTATTCGTATATTTATTTCCAATTTTCATTCAATTTTATTTGAATTTATAAATCTAATTTGCGACTATTAGTTATACATTCTTTATCATTAATATAATTTTTCAAATAATCTAATTACATCTCGTTAGACTAGGCGAATCCTCATCTATTTTATACTCTTCAGATTGTACTACATAAAAAATTAGTTAACTTTTCGTTGTCATTTTATTTTCATTCACAATCTGAAAAATTTAAAGTTTTTTTTCGGGGTACAAGCGTTTTACATGAAATACTAAATAAGTATTTTAAAAGTAAAAAACGAGATTCGTCTTTTGTCTCGTTAATTTCAACGGCTTTCAAAATTTCTTGAAGTCCGCATAGCTATATTTTTCTTTTTCTATAATTAAACCTTATTCAAAGTAATGTTTCGATAAATAGCTTTGTTACAGCGAGATAAAAAAGGTAAGATAAACATGTGTTGTTAGTATTTATATTTCAGTGCTTGTATAAATTTTTAAAAATATGCAATATAAATAAATAGTAATCAGTATTTTTACTTTGTAAATGTGAGTTATACTTTTCATAAATATTGAATAATGATTATTGGTTATTGTGATAAAGATAAATTTAATGAGTAATTATAAATCAATCATTATGGCGATAAAAAGATCATTTACTTTTGTATAATTATCGTTATTTTATCTTGAGTGCTAATATTTTACATTTTGCTCTTGTGGGATTTTGATAATCAAAAAGCATCCTTATTTTTAGTGTACACATTTGTTCATTCATAATAAACTTTTAAATTGTAACTTAATATTAAAACCATACATGCTTTGGCAGTGATAATAAATACCTCTAATGAAAAATAAAATAAAACGGTAAAAATTTTTGCTATTTTTACTATTAAATTTCGATGAATAATATTTCCGTTAATTATAGTGCGTGTTTATCTTTGCAGAATACCATGCAAAATGAACTATTAATCAGTATCATTCATTCATTTCTGTTGTTTATAATCAGCATAAGATTAATTTAACCAATAAAAGATCATATTTAAAGAAATTATTTTTCTTTACTTATTAATAAACTTGAACTACCCCAATATTAATAATCAACGATTTTTTAATAAAAGGTCGTCGCAATTAACATTTTTATTCATATATTTATTTTCAGTTTTCATTCAGTATTATCTTAATTTATAAATATAATTTGTGCCGATTAGTTACATTCTTTATCATTAACATAGTTTTTCAATTAATCTAATTACATCGCGTTAGACTAGATGAATCCGCATATAATTTATACTCTTGAAATCGACTACATACATAAACATTAGTTACATTCTCGTTGACAATTTATTTTCGTTCACAATCTGAAAATTTTAAAGTTTTTTTTCTGTGTACAACCGTTTTACATGAAATACTAAATAACGATTTCAAAAGCAAAAAAAAAAAAAAAAAAAAAAAAAAACGAGAATCGTCTTTATTGTTCATTTAAACGGCTTTCAAATTTTCTTTAAGCCCACATAGCTATTTTTTTCCCTAGAATTAAACTTTATTCAAAGTAATGTTTCGATAAATAACTTTGTTACAATGAGAAAAAAAGTAAGATAAAAATTCATTAACAGGATTAGTATTTCAGTGCTTAAATAATTTTTATAGAATGTACAATATAAATAAATATTCAAAAGTGATTTTAATTTGTAAATGTGAATTATATTTTGGATAAATATTAATTTTTGCCATAATCGATGATTTTGTTATCATTAAAAACTGAAGTGCTTGTTTTTTGTAAACTTAAGATTTTGGCATTACTGGAATCGTTAATGAAAATAGAGTTAGGATTTTAAACGTTTTAATCTTATGTTCTAATAAGAAAATGTAATAGTAATAAAAAAAAAGTGCAACATCCTAGTAAATCTCGTTATCGCACAATTGTGCAATGTCAAAGCATATACAGATTTCTACTAAACTTCTAAGACGACGATTATACTTTCTAAATGCTGGTATTTAACCTTTTAAGAAATAGTCGTGTATGAACAACTCTGTTTAGGAAAAAATAAGCATGTTGTGCTCTTTCCGGACATACGTAGTGCACAAAATCTTAACCAGAATTTTTTCCCCCTTTACTATAAATATTATTGGTAAGGTTGCATGTACTGACTTTAATTTCATGACAAGTTGCAAATAGCTGTATATAACCTCATAGCTAACTGGAAACAACATTTTAACTGGAAATTATATCATAGTTAACTAGAAAAAACACCATAGTTAATTGGAAACAACATCATAGGTAATTGGAAACAGCATCAAAACTATTTAGAAACAACATCATAGATACTGGAAACTACATCAGAGCCAATTGGATACTACATCATAGCTAACTGGAAACAACATCCTAACTAACTGGAAATTACATTATAACTAATTGGAAATTACATCATAGTTAATTGGAAATTACATCATAGCTGACTGCAAACAGCATCATAGCTGACTGGAAACAAAATCTTAACTACATTGTTAAAAATATGTAACTTTTGCTGCATTGTTCTTCGACTGTTTTTCTAGAATATCTTATTTTGACTAATTCTTATTTTAATAAGAATGCTCCCCAATACTGTAAAGTAATCGTTTTCTATAAAAACAGCGGAGTTACGATGCAGCAAGATTTTTAAATTTTCAACAGTATAACTAGAAACAACATTATAGCTAATTGGAAACATCATCATAGCTAATTGGAAACAACATCATAGTTAATTGAAAACAACATCATGGTTGACTGGAAGCAGCATCATAGCTAACTGGGAACAACAGTATAATTGATTGGAAATATCACAGCATCACAGCTAATTGGAAACAACACCATAGCTAACTAGAAACAACATCATAGCTAATTAGAAACAACACCATAATTAATTTTAAAAAACATGATAGCTAATTGGAAACAGTATCGTAGCTAAATGAAACAATATCAGTGCAACTTCAATCTTTGAAAAGGCCCGAAATCATAACAATACCCTGATCTGATATCATTCACATAGGCAGTAAGTTTGATTTTCGATTAAGTGAGTTCGATTAGGAACAAACTTTTTGATTGTAGAAATATAGGCTGGAAATTACGGTAAATGATTTTGAAGGTATAAATGACTCTAAAAACTTTATACTGGTTTTAAAAATACTTTTTCAATGCTAGAATGTATATAAGGAGTCCTAAAAAGTGTTTGTCCAGACTCTTGGTTGTTTTACCAGAGTCTAGAAAAATGGGACCTAGCAGATTTGTGCTCTTAAGTGTTGATTTGATCTCATAAGCTTTAAATTCTTTATTTTTATGTGACTTAAATTTTTTATAATAAACTGAATTAGGCCTATAATAATCATTTGATTTGCTACGTTCTTTTATCACGTTCACAACGAAACTTATGAAACTCAATTCCAGAGGCTTGTTTTTTAATCTGAAAAATTGAAATAATTAATCATCTATAGATGTATTGAAAATTCAATAGGGTTTATTAAATTTGTATATTATAAAGTTCAGCAAATTAATTTGTAATTTAATTTAATACGCCATATAATACCCGAATATAAATTTTCTGGGAATTCAAAACTTTAATTTGTGTTGAGACAGACTTTAGATAGAGACTGTTATCCATTCAAGTATCGTGCATTATTAATTATCTTGCTATCAAGAGGCATAACTATTTTCAAAATATGTGGACCACCAAAATGTGCTTAACTTTATAAATACCGTGAGACGCCAATTTGACGACTATTATATAAATATAATTCGATCCAAACCAGAAATGTGATTATGAAATAACTGTAAAAGATACAATGAAGAAAAACATTAAATAATTAAATTAAACTGCTTTCAATCAAAATTTTACTGTAAAATATTTTTATAAAACTTGACTCAAATTTCCGGTAGTTCTATTGTTAAATTTGTCTTAAATTCCGGAATATCATTTGATAATTTTTTGTCTTAAAGTCCTTAAGATATTTACAGGATTCTTAGTTAGTATAATAATATTGCACAAAGTGTTACAGTATTCGTATGACATGGGGGTATATAACAAAGTTAAATTGTGTCAATATTCCTGTGTGTGCAGTATCGCTTTTCGGTCCTTTCGATTATGGGGTCTCTTATATACAAATTTTATTCCATCAATGCTATTTTTTCAAAAGAAGTTATTTTCAATTACACAATCTCAAAAATGCTCTCATTAAATAAGGTAGGGTCAGGAAGGGGAATTATGACCACTTTTAACATTTTCAACTTTGTTTTTTTTTTACTTGTTTCTACACTACTGGTCATTAAAATTGCTACACCAGGAACAAATGCAGATAATAAAATGATATTTATTGGACAAATAAATTATGATAGAAGTAACAAGTGATTACATTTTCAAGAAATTTGCGTGCATAGATCCTGAGAAATCCGTACCCAGAACAACCACCTTGGGCAGTAATAACAGCACTTACACGCCACAGCATTGAATTAAACAGAGATTGGATGGGATGTACAAGTAAATATGCCCATGCAGCTTCAGCAAGATGTCACAGCTCATCAACTGTAGTGACTGGCGTATGGTTACGAGCCAGTCGTTTGGCAACCATTGACCAGACGTTTTCTACTGGTGAAAGATCTGGGGAACATGCTGGCCAGGGCAACAGGCGAACATTTTCCGTATCAAGAAATGTCCGAACAATACCGGAAATCTGAGGTGGGGCATTATCCTGTTGAAATATATGGTTTCACAGGCCTCGAATAAAGGGTAGAGCTGCGGGTCATAAAATATCAGAAATGCAACGTGCACTGTTCAAATTGCTGTCAATGCGAACAAGAGATGACCGAGACATGTATGTAATGGCACTCCATACCATCACGCCTGGTGATAGGCCAGTATGACGATGACGAATGCAGGCTGCCAATGTGCGTTCACCACGATGCATCGAAAACGGATGCAGAACCTGGATTTATCTGAAAAAATGATGCATCGCCATTCGTGTACCCAGGTTCATCGTTGATCACATCATTGAAGGCGCTCTTGTCTGTGACGCAGCGTCAAGAGAAGTCGCAGCCTTGGTCTCAGAGGTGAGAGTCCATGCTTCTACAAACGTCGTCGATATCTGTTCGTGTACACACTTTTTGTCTTGCAAATGAACCCATTCCTTGACTCGTGGCTCGTGACGTGTTTGCACTTTCCATTTCGGCCATATGGATAATATGCTTGTCTTCTCGGCTGCTAGTGATAGGAGGCCATTGTAAACCCGTACGGAGTTCCGTATTACCTTCCTGAATCCATCGATTCCATATTCTGCGAACAGTCAACGCGAGCAGCAATATTGCGATACGATAAACCGCAATCCTGGTCGACTAGAATTTGACCTTTATAAAAGTCAGAAACATGCTGGTACGCATTTCTCCTTCTTACACGAGGCCTCACAACAATTTTTAACCCGTCAACAACGCTTAAATGCAATTTCTGCATGAGAAACCGGCTGAACAATTTCCTCATTTAAATACACTGTAGGTCTCGCTGCCAGCACCTGCTTTGTCAGAATGCGCTGAAAGGTTAATCATTTGCATATCATAGTACCTTCTTCCAGTCGTTTAAATTTCACGTCTGTAGCATGTCGCCTTCATGGTGTAGCAATTTTAATGGCCAGTAGTGTATTTCAAAACGTGGTGTTTTTAGTACATAAGAAATAAATTTAAGAGCACTTCTTAAATGTTTTAATTATCACAGCCCCCCTTTTCTTTAAGTTCAAACGATGGTTATAATTATACCATCAAAAATTCATAATCACAAAAGTTTGAGAGAAATTAAGACCACTAGTGGGGAAATTATGACCTCTGTATTTCTTCTTTATACTTGCCAACACACATTTGTTTGGGGGTAATTAAGACCATTAAAACTTTAATCTGACAAATCCGTTTATTAAATATTTTGGCAGACTTTTTTCAAATTGCTATTTGGATCTAAAAAAGGCTTTAGACTAATGGTAAACAATGTCTAAAATGAAAATATATTATGAGGTTAATATTTAAGTGTAAAATAAAGTTTTACTATACACAATTTTATCCATTATAGGGGTGGTCATAATTACCCCCTGGTCATAATTACCTCCACCGGACCCTATACTTTATTTTCTTTTATTACTGGTGACAAAATATTTTGCAAAGAGATATGATCTCCAGTCATATGAATGCAAAGAGTTAATAATGTACAGTTTGACAAAAGTCAATTTTGATTTGTTGTAACTTACTATAAATGATCTATGAATTTTTCTGTAATTTTCAAATCATTAACTTGTTTGCAAATAATTGATATGTTAAAATATTAATTTTGATTGTAACCAACACAAAACAAATCCTTGCTTCTGATTAGCGCTGTGTCCTATGATTGTCTTTCCAATATCCGCTGTAGGCTTATAATGAGCTTTCCTTTCCCAAATTAAATAGAGATTAAGATTGGGTCCGGATAAGCTTAATTCAAATAGAATTAGCTATCGATCTGTTTTTCTTTACACCATGCATTTCCACGGTTTCAAGGAAACGGTTCTTTTGAAATCAAGCAACGACGCAGAGAAACATTGCCTAATTGCGATTGCTTTTTTTAGCAACTGATCTTAATTGGGGAGTTAACGTAAAATATAGGCGTCTTAATATACATATGCTACGATTGTAAAGTTTTAATGCCAAATTAAATTAATGAAGTGTTTTCATAGTTTGATATTTTTTTGTATTTTAGTTTTGAATGCTGAACAAAAGAAATGGAAGGCTAATTACATGTATTGGGATGTTCTAAAAACTGTAAAATGTCTTTTATAATTGGAGTTTTGGAAAATGTTTTTGGAGTTTGTACTCGTCACAACTACGAATTTTCACCTTAAAGTCAACCCGAAAGTCGACTCTAAATGATTAAAAAAATCTGCCAACCTGAAACATGATCCGAACGCGACCCAAACCCGAACCAAATCCTAAGAGGAAAAAAATTAATCCATAATTCAACATAATTATGGAAAACTATCGTACAATTCATCTATAATATAAATTTTACCTATTTTTGTATAAAAATGAAAACATATACACTCATAAATATTCCAACTTAAGATTTTTTTAAATTTAAGAAATATTCAGAATTTTTTTTTTTGAAACCAAATACGATTCCAAACTGTCAAAACCAAACCAGAAACCGACTCCAACACGAAATTTTCAGTGTTAAACCAACAGACACTCGATCCTCAACGAAAGAAATTAGGATAAATCCATATAAACGTATTAGCGATAAAGCATTTTCCGAATCGACTCAAACCGCAGATTGATTCAGATTCGAATAAATTTCGTTAACCGATTCGATGCAGATTCTTTTATAATTGAATTATATAATTATTAAAATTGAAACTATTAGGACTAAACTGCTACTCAAATGCCTTTGATATGATAAAGTAAAATTACTGATAAGTTTTTTTTTCAATTTTACAAGTCGATGTTAAGTAATTTTATGCTTAGTTGTGTAACGTTAACAATTACTTTTTTAAAATAATGTTCTTAATAATCATAAAAATATTAGATTACAGTAATCTTATAAAGTTAACTGAATATGCTAAAGCAAAAAATACGTTAATAGGTATTTTTAAAAGAAACGCTTCTAAAGTATTAAAATTACAGTCAAACCTTGTTAACATAAACACGCTTAACGTGAATTTCTTTTATCATGAACTGTTTTCATAATCTCCTATAAAACGAATACAAAGATTTGATACTGATAACATGATTTACTCTTAACATGAATAAAATTTTGTTTCTCCTTGAGGTTCATGTTAACGAGGTTCGATTGTATCGTATAGATATAAATTGATTCTTTTATGCATCTTTAAGAATCGTACACATAAAACCAAAGAAATAATATTAAATAAATAAATACAATATATAAAAATGAAAATTTGTATGTCTGCCTGTCTGTAATTCTATACAAATCCACAGTTTGTGAGTCAGAACTGTGAAATGTTACGCACATGTGTATTAAAACGTGTATTAAAACACGGTCAAGGTAACTAAAGTAATCTGGAATCAAAATAATTTGTAGTTAATTTTAAATTAATAAAAAAAAAGTTTAAAAGCAATTTCCTGTTTAAACATTTTTCGTTTTAGTAGTTGCCAAAAATTAAAAAGGATTAATGTTCATCAGAGTAGATTAAAAAAAAAATTAGTTCTGTATCGAGTAAAATTAAAAATTAAATAAATAAGAAAATTGTAATCGCTGTTGTCGTTCACAAATTTTAATTTAGTGCCAAAGTAGATTAATAGTTAATCCGATGTTATGATTAATATTTCGTAATTGGTCCAATAGCCCAAAATTGTATTTGAATTAATGTTATTTAGCTGAAAAATATTGTTGGAATCTTCAGTGACAGTCACATTTAGGATTCCCGCAGGCTTTTCAACATCATTAGCAATTTGGCGAAAAAAAAAAAAAAAAAACAGTCGCCAAATTAAAAGAAATGTTAGCAAATTAGGTTCGGCATGAAACATTGAAAAAAGTATCTTTAACTTCTTATTTCATGTTTTCCAAATGTTTTATAATAACTTAATTTTTTGTAACACCTTATAAAATAGAAATTTGACTATCTGCTACAGAAACCATTACAGATGAATGTATTCTAAATGTCTCCTAGCTCTAAATGTGTAAATGTTTCAGACATTATTTTTGCAGTCTAAATAAAATTTAAAATCAGCTATCTTTGATTTAATATTGTGAAAACATTCGTTGAAGATCGCTATGGGATTTCGACTCGATAGAAAAAAAATGATGAGCCAATGATTACTTTGCATACGACTGATACAGTGTGTCCAGCAAATAACACCCTGATTTCAAATTAAATTTCTCAAAAACAAAGATCGATAGTAACATACGGTAAAAGGTTTTTTCATTAGGTAAGCTGTAAAAATCTTATACAGAAATTTCAAACAGTGAATATTTTGAAAAAATTGCGGTCTGATTGCATAGAATGCTTTGATTTGACATTTTTCTTGTTTTAGATTGCCTGCAGAGAAATATTTTTTCAGCTTACAGTGCAATATTTTAAAGATTTTTCGAAGTAAATTTTTAGAATATCGAAGTTTCAAAAATTTAATTAAAAAAAAAACTATGAAATATGGCACTTTAAGCCGAAAAACACATTCTCTGGCAGCACTCTAAAGCAAGAAAAATGTCAAATCAAAGCATTCTTTGCAATCAGAACACAATCTTTTCAAAATATTCACTGTTTGAAATTTCTGTATAAGATTTTTACAGCTTACCTAATGAAAAAACCGTTTACAGCATATTACTAGCGATATTTGTTTTTGAGAAATTTAATTTTGAAATCAGGATGTTATTTGCTGGATACTCTGCAAATAGTACGGTAAATGGCTAATTTCGGCATTACATTGCAACAAAACTTTTCTTTATTTAGCGCTTGATGCGAATAATTTTGTGTTTTTACCGGTAACACGCCGGTACACACATTGTGATTAACTAACAGTAGATAAACATATATCGCATAATCATTTCTGTCTTTGGCTGTTGCTGAAATGAATTGGTGTTGAGTCACTATCTCTATAAATAGAACAATGTAAATAACACAATGTGACTCAATAAAAAGCGACATACAATTGTTCAGCAAGGTGAATAAGACTATCCACTGCATTGGCTTATACACACACACACCAGGAGCAGAAATTGAGCCCTCGCAATTTGGCAAGTTTGATGGTTCTTTTAAACGCCAAATGGAGCAATTTACTCGAGATTTGGCGCAATGGTGAGTGGCAGCGAGAACCTGGACACATCAATTTGAAAAGATAAAGCAGCATTAAAGGTAATACTTGGAAGTTGGCATAATTAAGGAAGTATTGTTAAAGATGCAAGAAATCGTTTTTGAATTTTCTTTGGACAATCTATTGCCAATTGTGATAACCTATCTGTCGCTAGCTACTTTTTATTAGTTAAGAAAATAACGTTCATTCTTTAAATAGATTAAAGGAAAAAACAGGCATGGAAGGTTGTACAAGCATAAAATATTACTAAATCTATCATCATCCTATCTATAGTCACCAAACAAACGTCATTTAAAAATACATTTTTGTTGCTACATGATTATGTAAATTCCGAAATGATGGGAACACAAATGATGTAAGAATAATAACAGACATAGCGCTGATCATTTGCATGTCCTAATACATTTTTAAAAGCAGCCATAGGTTTTTCAATGCCAACTAAGATTATTTTGAAGGCGACACAAAAGTCTTTAGTGAAAAAAAATAAGATTTTATGATATTAAAAAGTTTGTCATGAGTAATGAAATGTTATGTTTTTATACAAATGATTTTCTTAGGGTTTTTTTCGGGGGGGGGGATATGAAGAAAATGTAAATATACAAAAGATATTGGAGTTTTAAATTAAAAATATACTAATACAACATTCTTACACTGGGTAGAGTATTCTGTAACCCTCTGAGGCTGGCTACATCCTCTGATATGCTTAATGTACGGATAAAAATTAAAGAATAATGCTTTTTATTTTAACCCGTTTTATTCTTCTTTTACAATTTAATCCACAATTCAATCTCGCATCTCTTGTTACACATTGAGGGACTCGTCAGTAAACCATGAAATTTGCGATTAAATTGTGGGGGGAAAAAACATATTTTATTATCTGTATTATCTCAAGAAACACGAGCAACGCCTGGTTATACTGCTAGTAATAAATAAATAAATCGTTTGGGAATCTGCAGTGACTTAATTTTCTTAAAAGTAATCCATATTAAAAAAATTTCGAAATTTTGTCTCGTTCCTTGAAGATTGCGGAATAGTTTCTTTGTTTCTTCAAGGTAAAATAAATTTCATAATGAATATAAAAATTACACTTGAATAAATTAAAATAACAAAATTGCTAGAATCAATACTTAATTTTAAAAATAGGCAAGAAAAAATACTAAATTTGGATAAAAATACTTCATAAAAATAAAGATGAATTTACATATCTTATGTTTTCCGAGCAAAAAAAAAAAAAAAAAAAAAAAAAAAAATGTATGTAATATTATTTTCAATACTCCAAGAAATTTAATGATGCAATATGTGAAATTCGCAACTCATAAGTTTTTTTCTTGTCTGTTTATTATTTATTTTCCTTGAAAACATCTAAATATTATTTTTAATACAGATGACTGAATTTGCGGATGAAATATCAGTCGCGTTATTAGTTTTTTTTTTTTCATTTATGTTTCAGCTTAAATAGAAACTAATTTTCAGAGGAAATCACTGTTACTATGGTAAAATTATTCAATAACTTAATATATTAGAAATTTAAATATTTTATAGGTAAAAATATTTTTTACCTCACAAACTATCAAAACCTGAGAGCTTATGTCCCCGCCCATTCCGTATGTATGCACGCACGTACGTACTATGTATGTAACGCAAAAACTCATTACAAAAATATTCGATTTCTCTGAAATTTTAAATATAGGTTTTTTCAAATAAGGCATTTCCCTGATTAATTTTAAGAGTTAAGTGGGTAGGTATAAAGGGAGAAAACGGGGAACTAATCCCCCCTCTTAATTTAGATAAATGGGTTTTTCATGCACAATTATCAGATTTTATTGAAATCAGAAATCTGTAGTGACTCAATTTTCTTAAAAATAATTCATATTAAAAAAATTTTGAGACTTTGTCTTGCTCTTTGAACATTGCGGGATAATTTCTTTATTTCTTTAAGATACAATTATTTTTATAATGAATATAAAAAATACACTTGAATAAATTAAAATTACAGAACTGCTAAAATCAATATATAACTTTAAAAATAAGTAATGAAAAATATTAAATGTGGTACATCAATTTCATGAAAAAATAAAGATGAATTTACATATCTTATACTCTCCTAGAAAAAAATCCAATATATATAGTATCATTTCCCATACTCGAAGAGATTTAATGATGAAATATGTGAAATTTTCTTAGATATTCGCAGTTGATTAGTATTTTTTTTCTTGCCTGTTTATTACTTATTTTCCTTGAAATCATCTATATATAATTTTTAATGTAGATGACTGAATTTGCGGAAGAAATATATGACGCGTTATTAGTTTTTTCATTTATGTTTCATCTTAATTAGAAATTAATTTTCCGAGGAATCGCTGTTGCCATGGTGAAATTCTGCAATAAATTAATATCTTAGAAACTACTTTTTTTTTACTCCAGATGCGTGCTTGTTCTTAAACACTTTCCTACTGAAAGTAAAGGCAATGGTCCACTTTGAAAAAAAAAAAAAAAAAAAAAAAAAAATATATATATATATATATATATATAAATTTTTGTTTTTGTTCAAAAATTACTTGTTAAAAAAAAAAAAAAATAATTATATTAATTAGTGTACTGAACCTATCCTTAATTAGCGTAAAGTCTTATTCTTTTCGCGGAATATGTTCTTATACGCGTCACCCACTGAATTCATCATTGATATTGACACTTATGAAATGTTCGCTTTTAGCTCACAGGTTATTAAAGTCTGAGAGTTTATGTGCACGCCGTGCGCCGGTTCTGTTTGTACGCTACGCTCATATGTATGTCACGTGATAACTCATGCTAAAAATATCCGATTTATTTCAAATTTTGGCAATAGGTTTATTCTGATAAGGAGCTTTCCTGATTAGTTTCGGGAGTTCATTGAATAAGTATAAAATGGTGTGAACGGGGGAGGGAGGTGCTGATCCCCTTCCCTTAATTTAAATAAATGGGATTGTCATGCAGAATTATTAGATTTCACTCAAAATTTAGATATAGGATCATTCTGATGAGTCGCCTACAAATTTCGGATATCGATTAATTCTGATAAGGTGCTACCCTGATTTTTTTGGGGGATTTATGGGTTAAGTATAAGGGGGGATCATGGGGCTATCCCTCTTAATTTAGGTAAATCTATTTTTTTTGCAGAATTAACCAATTTATTTAAATTGTTTTATGTAGGTTCTTACTGCTAAAATGCTTCCCTGATTAGTTTTGAGGTTCTTTTGTTAAGAATAAAAGACGGAAAAGGCGATTCCGACTCTTAAACTAGATAAATGAGTTTTTATACAGAATTATCCGATTTGCCTTGAATTCTGGTATAGGTTCTTTCTGATACGACGCATTCTAAAGTAGTCTTAGTGGTTTAATGCTTAAAGGGGAAAATGGAGAATATTCCTCTTTAGTTAAATAAATAGATTTTCATGCCAAATTGCCTGATTTGCTTCGCATTTTGGATATAGGTTCATTATGATAAGGTGTGTGCTTGATTGTTTTAGGGGATTTAGTGATTAAGTATAAAAGGAAAGGAAAATTGGGAAGATATCCCCCCCCCTTAATTTGTGTTTTGAGGGGCGTTATTCATTGGCAAAATAAGGCTGTAGTATTCAATTAGTGTGAATAGCCTATGAATTCCATTCCATCATTTTAAACGGGTAATATTTTTATCTTTTTTTTTTTTTTTTTTTTTTTTTAAGATATAGCCAAAATATAAACATTATAAAAATTAATTTAATCTTAAAATTTTGTTTTCAAATTAAAATTAGTGAGGAAATTTATATTTTAGGATAAAATGACAGGTTGAAAATGAATGATATGCTTAAATTAACTGTTCTATTTCTATTGTGTTAGTAGGTAGCAGCATATAAAAAAAGGCGAGAATGTTAGATACAAATTTCCCAAACAAAACTAAATAAAGGTTAAAGATAATCTCAGTTTCATCATTAAGAATGAGCTGTAGGGACCTAAACCTTTTGTTAAAAATCTAATATATACGCGTACATGCAGTTATATGTACATGGAGTTGATTTGAAAATGGTGAAAACAAAATCAGAGAACCTCAATATGTTAAAATATGCCAATATTTCCATAGTATGGTTTTTATCATGTTTCAGTATTTTTTCAAACTCACAGGACAATGCTTTTCATTCATTATATTTCCAATATGTTGGTGCTATTAATGACGGTCGATTATCTACATGAAGGATATAGGCCCTAGGAGGATTGCTCTATGTGGGGATTTTTCTAAGGGAATTATGTCCCGTATTTAAGCAAAGTTTTAAGAAAACTACGGGAATCTCCGAACGGTTAAGCCGACAGGTATATAATTAATTAATAATTATCTATATTGATGTACGTATTAATTACTTAAAACTTTTTTTGTACTTTTCTGTTTACGCTCAAAAATACGACGATCTCAGAAATTCGGTTTTGTTTTCGGCTTTGGCCTTAAAAATTTGTGTCGATCGATCCTTATGTAAAAAGAAACTTTGTTACAATTGCTTGAACCGTTTCTTATTTGTACTTAGCTTGGCCCTGACCTATAATAATACAAAATGTCCACTAACCGAATCTTCTCGAATATGTGACCCAAGCCAATAGACTTCAGTTGAACTCGGATTCTTTCGGGTTCGGAGTCTCTTAGACGGTTTCGGAATCTTCTCGAGTCCGAAAATGATGGAATACCAAATGCAACTAAAAAAGAGTATGTCTATTAAATGTAGAGCTGTTTTCTAGATAAACATAGTTAGATCTGTACTGATCATAAAATGACCCACTAATTGAAATTTCGGAGCATGTGATCTTGCCCAATGATTTTCTCGAGCACTGAAATGGTATACAGAAGGGCTCTTAAGGACCCTTAAGAGCCACTTGAAGCTGGGTTCTTAAGGACCCAATCAAAAACAATCTTTCACTAACACTCCGTTTTTGGTTGTTCACTGACCAGCACATGTCACACAACCTGGCTCATAAACGAACGGAGTCTGGTAGGAACGACAGAACACTATCTAGCACGAAAAAGTGCCAAGCGGTCACTTTGCTTGGTGCCCCGGTTCACCCCATCAAACCACAGAAACCGTGCACCTATAAAATTTCGACCCAAGAGCCGATGCCAAGGATTCATGAAGGCGAATTGCTCTATCAAAGTTTTCCCAGGTCAATTGCAATTAATTATGAGTAAAAAACTTTTTGGTCGGCAACTGATGGTAAGAGGAAGGTGCCCCTGGCGAACCTCAAGGAGTGATGAAAAGTCTCCCCTTGACGGTAATGATACCGACTCGCTAGGGGGTTCGATGTGTTCGGAGCCCCGCCAGACTTGCACAACTAGATCTAACTAGATCCCATATCACGACAAGGAAGCTGCTCGTAACCAGCCTCCTCTACTTTACCACATGATCAACCTTGGTACCTGGGCACGAGTATGCTCAACCGTACAATGGCGACCACTAGCAGAAACAAAAAGATACTCGTAGCCATTCCTGGAAGTCGCGAAAAGCCCTCCCACTAATGCGGAAGAACTCTCATCTCGGGGTTCAGTTGCGTGAAAGCATACTTAGTTGCATAATCCTTACCATGGGCACAGAATGCTCCGGTTACGCACAGGAGTAGATCAGACTAAGACATTATCTTTGATTCGAAGCACCACTGCATTAGCCCGTGATTCTCTGGTCCGGTTCCCTATGGAAGTGAGATTCAATAGATGGACTTGCCTACCAACCTCTTCACAGGGCGCAACGGCCCGACACTGAGTGCCGTTCCTACAGTGGCTCCCCACGTCGGCCGCCCCCTCCTCAAACGGTGCACAGTGTGGTATTTTGTTGAAAAATCTGGCCAAAATTATTTAAAATATTTTGTGCGTTCTATAGCAAATAAAATGCTTTAATAAAACGTTAAATATATTATTATGCTGGAAACAAATCATTTTTCGAACAATTTTCGCAAATTAGCGTCCTACTATCCATCACTCTTTCGAGCACAATCTTCCATGTCATCCTCTTCAGAATCACTCGAAAACTAGATTCTGGCAATAAAAACTCCTAAATAAAGATCGAAACAAAAAAGTAAGCCGTTAAGTACATTTTATTGCAGTCTATGAGCAAGTCTTTTCTTGAAAAGTTTTGACTATATGAACAAAAATGCATGTTGCGGGCTTCAGTCGCCATCTCTGATAGCTGCCGAATTGGGTGGTATGTATGTTCTTTAATAGTAGCTCCGTGATTCAACATTTTGTGTAATGTGTGTGACACTGGGTGCCAACCGTAAAGATTTACATAAATGTTAGAAATGTAATTCGCAATTTCTTGAAATTTTTAGTATCTATTTTATAATTACTAGACAACACTTCCAGAATAGCTTTTAGATAGTGCATTAATTTTATTTCAATTCCTGTAATTTAAGCTGATGTTCCTCGATATGAGAAAACTTTTTTGAGGTATTTCCGAAACCAGCTTTTGTAATATATGTACCAGTAATGCATCTCAGTTTAAAACATGCCTTGCATTAGTTTTTTTCTTTTACTGACAATCTTTCTCATTTTTGCTTTTTGCTAACCATTTTTATTATTGGAAGCTTTTTTATTGCAAGCAAGATGTAAAATTGACTCGAAAAATCTGATTCCAACATGGAATATTGAAAGATCAAATTTCAAAGAATCAGGATCAATGTCTTTAATAAACTTTTAGCTTATTAAAATTTTTTTGATGATTGTTTGCAAATAGAGCATCGCATCGATCAATTAATTGCTAGTAATAGCATTGCAAACTTTAGCATCGACACTAGTTAGCACTAATCTCAATTGAACTTGTAATAAACTATAAGCTGTGAGAATCTCTGTATTTATTAAATTTTATACACGCTGTTCAATGTATTTTACTTCTTGGATCATGTCATTGTTTTCATGAATAAATCTTGAATTAATTAGTATGAGAAAGCAAAAGCATAGACATACAGATACAAGGTTCTGCCCCCATACTTTTGAAATCCATTTATTTGCTTATTAATCTCAAAGAAGCTAAAGAGTTTTGGAAAGTGTTTGAGTCATTGAAATGTTTAAGTCATGTTTGAGTCAAAGGAATTTTCAGACTTTTGTTTAAATATTTGTTGTGGAGATCTGTCACAATCCCATTTGCAAAGGAGTTCTAAACTTTTTAATTCTGCTTCACTTGCTGTTGTGAAAACATTTTTTATGTATTTACACAGTCTTTGAGTAAATTGATCTAAAAGATTTTAAAGTTTTACTTCCGCCATGTTTTCAGTAATGAAGTTACCTTTTTGATAAAATTGTTCTTTAACTCTCTGAAGAAGTATATAGCGAGGACATATATATTTATTAAATATTCGGGTGATATTATATAGATTGTAGGTAAAATCTGCTGCAACAAACATAGCCAAAGCCTCAGTCTGTAATGTACTTAGGTTTGAAGTCTACGACAAAGAATTAAAATATTTTCGATATTTTGCTGCAACTTGTTGGCCTGAATGCAATGTCTTTAATAATCTGTGAAATATCTGCATGACCTGCAGCTATTTTACTCAGTTGAACTGCAGTTGTTCTTGGCTAATTTCAGATTTTAATTGTTCCATTTTATATCTCTTACTTCTGCCAATACAATTTTTAAACTATTTTGCTGGGTGACCCAGTTTCTCTACTATCCTTATAGAAAAATAAAGCGTTCCTTTCAATCATTCCTCATTGTTTTCACAAAAACATTATTCAGTAAATCCCAAAGTATTTCCTAAATAATTTCCAAAGTAAATCCTAATAGTATTTCCTAAAACATGCGACCTAGCCCAGTGCTTAAGTGTTCTCGTGCCAGAAAAGATATTTATTAAAATTTTATCAAAGTACTTTGAGCCTTTTTTGATGCTATTAGTCTGATCCTGACCCATTGTGACTTAAAATGACCCTCCAGTTGAATTTCTTTGAACATGTGACCTAACTCAATGGTCTTCTCAAGCCATAAAATGATAGAATACAAAATTTAGTCAAAATTGTTAGAAACGTTTTTTTAGATGAAATTTTTGACCCGAAGTAAGCTGATAGTAACTCACTAATTTAAACTTCTCGAACATGTGACCTAGCTCAGTAGTCTTCTCGTGCAAGAAAACGGCCGGATATAAAATTTAGTGAAAGTCGATTGAGCCATTTTTAGATGTAATTAGCTTGACCCTGATCCTTAGTGACCCAAAATGATCGAATTTTCTCGAATATGGAACCTAATGCATGTCTTCTCGCACCGGGAAACGGCAAGGTGCAAAATTTAGTCAAAATCACTAGATTTGTTTTTAAGATAAAATTTATATACACCTAGAGAGACACACATAACGCTTAATATTTACTGATTTTATCCTATTAAATATAAATTCTTGCAGAAGTAAACACAAAATACATATCCACCATCTAAACTATTTAAGATTTTAAACACTTAGCTTTCTTTATTTAGAACACGTGTATTTTTAGTTAAAGTTGTAATCACTGATATGAAAATTCTGAATCTTAAACATCAGCGAAGCCGTAGATAAACATTCGGCATTTTTCTCTGAAAGTACTTGATTTGCAGATCTTGTGTTGGCTGATGTCCAACACTAGTGATTAGTTTACCCTACAACTGTTTAGAGAATTCATGTTTTACTATTGATTTTTCAATACATTTGTAGACTAATTCTCAAACGTAAATTTTTTAATTGCAGCCAATAAACACACTTTGTAAAAACGAATGTTTGAAATTTTAAAGTGGAGACAGATTTGCTAGTTTAAAAAAACTTCCTTTTAAATGTAATCCAGTTTCAAAATATTCGGAATACTGGTTTAGTATTTATTTACTTCTCTATAAGTGAGCTATCTGTTATTAATTAATATTTATAATTTACTTTAAATAATTTTATTTCAGCAAAAAATGAAGATCATCACTTTTACGCTATGACCAATCAGTTCGGACTTTGGTCCTTGGATCATCTATTAGTGGATAAAAAAATATATATGTATAACAATTCAACAAATTAAAGTTCTCAAATGCTACTATCAACTTATACAATGGTGGTGTTCAGCTTTTACGCGCGTCGAACGCGCGCGCTTAGGAGCCACGGACATGGAGTGGGTTCCTATAGCGGACGGGATGTGCGTTCACTACTCGCTACTGTGCTACCGGTACTGTAACTGTGCGCTCAATAACAGGTGGAGAACAGATCACGGATGCAATTACTTGTCGTGCCAATTATAAAGATTATCTGTTACAAATGAAAGTGAGTTCGCTGGCTGAATGGTCAGAGCGCAGGTCTTGTAACCAGACGATACGGGTCCGAGGCCTTCGCGGGCCAAAAGTTGGTTTATGTTTTTTTTCTTCTAATTATTGGTTGCTTTTTATTAATAAATAAGACATTTTTATTAAAGGTAAATTTTATATTATTAATAATACAGAAGCACATGTATTTCTAATATAATAATAAAATACTTATTTAAATACCATAAAATAGGGTATTTTAACAAGAAAGGGTACTTCTAGATTATCCCGTTGACCAAAAAATTATCGCCAAACTATAAGATTAAATGCCAGTAATGGATGATCGTGAATGTCACATTCAATGACATTAAATGCGATTCACGTGTTTAAAATGTCATTAAGTGATTTTTATTTCGACTTTTTATTAATATTCTACTAATTGTTTATTTTTTCGTTATTTAAAATAAAAATTTTGTCAACATGTATAATTTGGCTATTAGTTTGGCGATTTGTATAATTTGGCGAAATTGGTCGACGGGATAACCTAGAAGTACCGAAGAAAGTTTTACATTTGAACCCCTTTTAATATTCTAAGTATCGTTCCAAAGTGATTTATATATGCATATTAAGCAAATGAACAACAATTACAAATAAATAAATAAAAGTATTGTGCGAAAATATCCGTATACGCGTAAAATAATTTCTTGATGTTTTTCATTCATTCTTTCTTTCTTTTCTCTTTTTTAAGTACTTTAGAAGTAAGTTTAAAATGCAAATCGTATTTTATAGTATTAAAATGCGCAATAAAAATATTATAAAAAGCAAAATGTAATAGATATACATTTTTAAAACTAAAAATATCTCATAGCTGCCAACTTTTCTGATTTTTTAGCCCGAAAAAAATTAATGGAATTTTTTGATTTATTAAATCAGCTGATTATGGCGATTTGAAATGGTAAAATTTTCTGTAAAATTTTTCGGGCCAAAAAAGCAGAAGATGGTGGCAGCTATGATATCTGCACCTATATCTTTTTAAAGAGATATCTCTTTTAAAAATATTAGTTTTGTAAGGAATAAAGTATGATATGTTTTCCATTTTTTCTTTTCTATTCTTAAAAAAAAAAAAAAAAAAAAAAAAAAAAAACTTTAGACGTAAGTTTAAGATGCAAATCATATTTTATAGTGTTAAAATACACAATAAAAATATTATAAAAAGCAAAATGTAATAGATGTATATTTTTTAAACTAAAAATATTAGTTTTGTAAGGAATAACGTATGATTACAATGTTTATTACATTCAGTATACTAGATTAAAAATAAATTTTATAATACGTTGATATCACATTCTTGGTTGATAACAGCATTTTATTTATCTCGAAAAATATGAAGCAACTAATAAATCATTTTTAAATAAATAAAATTGTTAAAAAGTTAAAATTTTTAGACACCCCAATTGAATTGTTAAATTGTATCAATCAACCTACCAAGCAAAGTACAACAATAAAACAGAACGAAACAGAAGCACAAAATGCACAATCACATGATCAAATCACTTATACATTTTTTTGAGTAGCGCGCGCGATTTTTGATCAAGGTTGGTTGTCATATTTTAAATGCTGATAGGGCTTAATTAGATGAAATAGGTCACGTGATTCTTTTCCGGAATAGTTTAGATTTTATTTGAGTGACCACAGGTATGTATTTCTGTTACGAGAATCATGTTTTGGAACGATAAAGGTATATAGTATGTGCATTTACCAATTTTGAACCATAAAAATGATGCAATAATTGAATAACTTTAAAATTCCCTTCTTCGATAACACCTACTCCATGCATAATCTTCTGAGCGCGCGCGCGCGCGCAAAAATTGTGTCAGCTGAACACGGCCAATGTTTCATGTTATGGATCTGAAAAACTCTAAAGTTCATGCATGCAGGTTACAATACTGAATATTCTAAATTTATGAGTGATAACTTTTATAGATTTCGGATGTCAATATTATATAAACGTAGATTTCGACTTATTCAATCCTAAATTTCAATGTGAGAGTAATGCATATTAACCACTTAAGGCGCAACACTAGGCACAAAAAAAGTTCCGGATGATAATCTAAAGACTATGGGGGCGTTCTTTTCAAATACTTCGTCCAAATTTTAATATTTTTGCATGATTTATTTTGCAAAAGATAGCTGAGGACGATCCACAACCGGTCTAGTTCTTACTTTTTCAGTTTTGGCTTCAGACTTAAAAAAAATTACTTTAAGTTTCAAAACCGGTTTAAACTGGTTCTGAAATTGAAACAATCGTAATATAAAAAATATATAAGCAAAATCGACAAAGTAAAAAACTAGGCCAGTTGTAGATCGTCTGAAGCTATCCTATGCAAAAAAAATCATGTAAAAATATTAAAACTTGAGCGAGATATTTGAAAAGAACGCTCCCGTAGACTTTACATTATCATCCGGGTCTTTTTCTGTGCCTAGTGTGGGGCCTTAAGTGATTAATATTTTTGAAAAAAAAAGTTTTTTAAAAAATTGCTATATTTTGCATCTTTTGCAGAATTTTTTATTTTTATCATTGGTTTTTCAAAACAGAAATTTTTTAATCAAATAAAAAAGCAATTGGATTAAATAATGCAAAATTCACAATAAAAATTTACTGGTGAGAATAATAAATCACGATTGGAATATGGATCCCATACGTGTCAATGACGGGCAAATCATGATTGGCAAAAATACGTTGCTTGTATGACGTACGGGCAAAGCAGGGATGCGGTCAAAATTAAATGCACTGTAAAAAAAATCTGTAATCATACAGATGTAAAGTTGCAAAAATCTGTACGGTTACAAACAATTTATCTGTACACTGTGCAAGAAAAAATGTAAGTCTACAAAACTAATTTTTGTAAAGTTACAGAAAAATGTAACTTTACAAACGAATCTACTAAAATTACAGTTGTCTTACTGAAATTTTATCCGTAACCTGGGTTGCAGTTACATGAAAAATTCTTGGAATCCCAGTTTCCTAAAAAATTCTAAGTAACCTTATAGATTTTTTGATTTTCAGTGCAAGTCTGTATCTGTTACATGAAGTTTTGCTGTTGCCGTTACATAAAAAGTTCTAGGAATCCCAGATTCCTAGAAAACTTTTAGTAACTTTACAGAATTTTTTTACATTGTGGTATTTAAAATCCATAACTTTTAGCAATAAGACATTTATCACTTTTCGGAACCTCTCGGGAAACGTGAGGATAGAAATTATTTTGAAAATATACAAAATAAAATCAAAATTTTCAAATTAATAATAGAAGTGTTAAAAACTAACAATAGTAAAAGTACTTATTTATATTGCAGAAAAATTAAAGGATCGTCTTATTTTTGCAATTTCTAGGGCTAAAAATTTAATTCGTACTTAAAATTTTTCAGTCGAAATTAGCTTTGTAAAGCAGACAGCGCAGCACCACTTAGAAAAAACTGCCAATTTTTTAAAGCAGACCTCGATAGCTCGATTAAGCTTTCTCGATACAATGTGTACAGTTGATGTACTGACTGCTTGCTGTGCAACTTCACCCCCCCCCCCACATTTATTGTCTTTTCTGTGCTACCTATAATTTTGCTATTTTTATAAACTTTCAAATGTTACTTTTAAAACAGGAACTTTTGAATAGCATATTTTTGCGGTAATACAATCCAATAAAATCTTCAAATTTTTTATTTCAACTAGTCTTTAGCTATTATTATAATTAGTCCTATCGCATTTTTCCACACATATTAAGTAATGGTTAAAGATAAAAACAGAATTCAGAACAAGTCCCCCCCCCCAAAAAAAAAAAAAAAAATCCTATGTCTTGTTTTTTTTTTAAGTTATTCATTGAAAATAGGAAAAGCAAAGAATATAATGAAATAGTAAATAAAGAATATAGTATTTAAAAACCAAATCAAAACAAAGTGAAAAGAAAGAAAGAAAGAAACAAGAAAACAAATTTAACAATTAAAATCTCTATATTTTAATTTAAAAGAGGATCGAAGCTCCACAAACATGTTTGCTGTGCAACTTTTTTTCCCCAATTTATTGTATTTTCTGTGCTACTTATAATTTTGACATTTTACAAACTCCAAAAAGTTATTTTTTTAAAAAGGAAAATTTTAACAGTATATTATTACGGTAATAAAATCCAGTAATCTTCATTATTTTTGTTTTAACTAGTCCTAATCAATTATTATTACCACTATCATAATTTTTTCAACATATAATGAGGAATATTTTAAAAGATGGAAACAGAATTCAGAACAAGAGAAAAAAATAGAAACTAATGCATTGAATTATTTTTGAGTTATTCATTCATAAGAAACAAGTTGGAAATTGCACGTGAAGCGTAGCAAATGAGGTGCGTTCGTACGATAACGAAGTTTTAAAAATATCAATCTCGTAAAATTGTAAATAGTGAATTATAATTAAAACGTTCATCAAACAATGTTCTCCCTATACTATTATGTAATGGAATACTTCTGTGTGGCCTTGTAAATCAATAACAAACATTCTTTGCACCACAAATTATGTAAAATGTATATTATAATATGTACTTTATCGTTTCATATAAATTTTATTAATTTCGAATGAGTGTAACACCATTAAAATGCATTTGAGACATTTCCCCCCATTGACCGTAATGTAACGAAATACTTTTGATTGACCTGTAATTGATCTATGCATCCGATTTTCATAAAATTTGAAATGTGTCGATAAAATTATGTAATAATTATTTATTTTAAATTTCAAACCGTTAAAATGCATTTGAAACTTTTTTCCCCATTGACCGTAATGTAATGGAATAATTTTGATTGCCCCTGTAATTGATCTATGCATCCGATTTTCATAAAATTTGAAATAACTCGACAAAATTATGTAATAATTATGTATTTTAAATTTCAAACGTATGAAATACATTTGAAAAATTTTCCCCATTGACCATAATGTAATTGAATACTTTTGATTGCCCCTGTAATTGATCTATGCATCCGATTTTCATAAAATTTGAAATGACTCGACAAAATTTTGTAATAATTATGTATTTCAAATTTCAAATGATTCGGTTGGGTAGTTTTTGCGTTGTTATATGCGGACAGACGGACGAAGTGAACGACCACTATAGGTGCTACGTATTTACATAATTACGAACGCAAAAATTATTCGCACCTAAAAACGAAGAATATCAATACGAAGCGCCTAGAGTCGCCATCTGATCCGTCATTTCTGTCCGCATATAATAGCACAAAAACTACCCAGCCAGATAGCTCGAAATTTAATATATATAATCATTGCAGAATTTTGCATTCCACATTTTATGAAAATAGAGTCAAAACTAAAAAAAAAAAAAAAAAAAAAAAAAAAAATAGTAAGTAAATTTTTTTTGTTCTATTAAATCTTATCACATGTAATTAATTCAATGATAAGTAAATACATTCTAAATTGCCATGGTGATAACCTTATATTGCAGATGGAGTCATATTATTTCCATATTGCCGAATTTATACATGTAATCGAAGTAAATTATGTGTTCATGCATTTTTGAATAAGAGCGCAAAAGTTTTATCACCACGATATGACTGTAAAACTTTGTTATAATACAAACGTACCTCAATTACCAAATTTGAATAACAATTTCCGACTTGTTTATTATTAGTTTATAAACTTGTTATGAATTGAAACTTAAAGTTTTTTTATTTATTAGAGAGAATTATTTTTAATTATTATTCATCACAGATAAAGTAAACTTTAACTCAATATAGTTTTTTAGCCCATATTACGGTTTAAAATACCATTATTTGTTCTAGTTTTTTGTGAAATAGTTCTTGAAATTTTGTGAGTGGAGCTCATTTGCATTAAGAGAGTTTTCTAGAAATTAGCGTAAAACTTATTTTGACTGAAAAGCTATTGAAAAACGAGACAAAAACTCAAATGGGCACTCTATAGTAATTTTAATAACAGCATAACTTTCAATAGTATAGCCGTAAAAAAATAGTGGGTATAAGTTCAAAGCAGAGGCTATATGCTCAAAACAGAAGGAATACCCTACAGATACACTATAGCTTTTTTGAGAAATATAGGGTATACCGCGTTCCTTAAAAAAATTCCAGAAAGTATACGGCATATACCCCCATATACCCTCCTCTACATCCTTGATAAATCTGTAAAACTGTTATCAGGTTTCAATCAAACCATTTCGTTCAATATTACCATTTTTACTTTTGGCGGTACATGCTAAACTTTGTACAAATCTTTTATTCAGAACCATGCTTATGACACTGCACTTGATTTGATTGCACAATTTTTGGATATTTCTTTTTTTTTTTTTAACTTATTATTGACTAATTTATACATTTTTATGTTTTCTTTAAAAATCTTCAATGTTGATAATTTGATAAGTTGTCTTGAATATATTATCTTCATAAAGTTATAGAGCTGTAAAATCATAAAATATCATTTTAACAGGAAAATTTTATCGATTCTCAAACTTCGTAATACAGAGCTATAAAATGCAGTAGATTTCAATGCCAGATGCGAGCTGCACTAAAATTGGTTCCCTTGTCAGATGTCTCCTACATACGGGCTGCCCATAAATGATGTTATGCATTTTAAAAATATTTTTTACCCCCTCTCCTCTTTTGTCACAAAGTGTCATACCTCACCGTATCCCCCCTCCCCCTTGACACATGTCACGCTATATTACATACACATATACTTGCAGTTCAGAAACAAAGCACTATATTATAGATCATATTTCAAATTTTATTTTTAAACTTTAACTGTGTATTTTAATGATTTTTGTAATAGAAATGATTCGTGTACTTATTTTGAATGAAATAAGATTAAGGTTTACAACAAAAATTATGATTAATATACAACAGTAATACAATATTAAAGTGAAAGAGCAGTTGAAAACAGTAGAATTTTGGAATTTGGAATGGAATTTCATAGTGTATATTTGGCGTTAAATTTTACCTTTATTTAATAAACACAAAAATGCTTTAATTTCTGAACAAATTCAAGATTTAATCTGCTCATTTTTAAGGTTTTTATTTTAACCAAAATATATGATGTCACACTTCCTGTAACCTCCTCCCACCCCCTTGTCACAAACTGTCGCAATTTCATAAACCCCCCTCCCCCTCCAAGTGTAACGTCATTTATGGGCGGCTCCTTACTGAAATGATAGACATGCCTGCCTAGTATATTAAAAAATATATTCCATTGCTATTTTGCATAACTGCAAAGTTTGCGGATTTCTAAGAAACAGTCTTTATTTTATGTCATTTATTTACAAATTCAATCTCCTGATCCTATTAGTCAGATAATGTAAAATTTATTATTTTATATATATTTTTTTATAAAGCATTGCTAAGTCTTTTAAAAATACAAACACGCCATTGTGACTTAAATTATGTTATTATTGATAGCACATGGTATGATATTGTATGAGATAATATGCACGATTTTTCTTGTAAATTTTATGTTTTTCTTAAGATACGACGTTATCAAAATCCATACATTAAATTTTATTCATATACTTTTAGTAGTAAAAATTATAGTAACAAAAAAAGTTATCTCCGAAAACTATAAATGAATTATGCCGTTTAATGTCATTAGTTATTTTTTCTTTCACCAAAGAATCGAGTTTTTCGATGAATAATCTGTGCTGTAGTACATAGAGAATAAATTTATGAACAATTGCCCACGCATAAACAATTATGCATTCTTTAAACATCTGTTAAGATAAAGGGACAGAGAAAAGTATTTATATATATATCATCACAGGTGTTTTTCTATGTGGAACTCCTGATGAAAGATTCCTATCCATTCTTCATTGAATTTATCTTCTGTATTTTTGTGCACGAAGGAATTAAACGGAGGTTTTAAAAGGAAAATAAATGTTTTGTGCGATTATTATTTGAGAATTCCATCTATATAAATGGAGGGAAGAAATTGCGATAACTTGTAAAGCTTTCTGATTAACTGACAAATTGTGCTCAATATTTAATTTATTAGATAATTAAAGAAATTTGGTCCACTAATTAATAAATATCTTTCTAAAACCACAATTGCCTTTATCAGATTTTTATTTATATCAGAAGATTTAACCCCGGATTTCCGAATAAAGAAGATAATGCTCAGTGTGCGAAACATATGGTGAATCATATGGAATGAATTTTTTACATTTAATAAGATTTTTAGATAACCTACTGACTACACCGAAAAGAATTTTTTGATGAAAAATAATTGTGTGTTCAAATTAAGTATTAAAACTTCTGAAAAAGGATAGTTTTATGTTTGTCGCATAACATAAATGATAATCAAAGAAATCGCTAAGGACAACGGCTATTTACAACAACCTTTGTGAATTTAATTATTTCAATGATTATGTGTTAAATTTGTGATTAAATTGATTGACAATTATTAAATGTTAAATTTAATGTTAAATTTGTGATTTTTTTTAAAAAAATTACCTGCTGTACTGCTTGTATTTCGCTACATTCAACCACCGCCTATGTATATATATATATATATATATATATATATATAATCATTAATTCTAAAACAATACATAAAACATTAAATTTAATTGAAAATTACCATATTGAAACATGGAAAAAATATTAAAATGAATATAATCGAAATTTGTAGAACCAAAGTAGAATATTCAGGCCCACAAATATTTTGGATCTAAAGTATTCGGTTTCATCTTCGTAATTAGCCATAAAAAAGCAAAATAATACGAATTTGGGGCTACCAACACACATAAAATCAAAATAAACGGAAGAAAAACTTTCAAAATAAATCATATCATTATTAAATTGGATAGAAAAGGGAAAAACATACCAGACACTATAGTTTCTCCTAAAATGATGTAGCAAAATATAGACTGTTATGAGTAGAAATTTAAATGCATTATATGGCCATTGGAATATGCTTCATGTATATATTCTCAGTATATATATGAGTGAAATTAATTTTTTTATTTAATGAAAAACATTATTAAATATAATAATTAATTGATTTATTAACTATTAAAAATATGTAAAATTAAATATGAACGGATCATTATAATGATTCCTATACTTAATAGTACCATATTATAAAATCTTGATGATTAAATCATTTTTATATCATACTGTAGTTAATTAATAAGTGTATAATATAATGACAATAAATTGTTAACTAATATCATAATGTTTTGATATGTAAAAAAAGGATAAAAATGTAAAAAGAAGGAAAACAATAAAAATAAAAATTGAAATTAATTTCATTTAATTTGACATTACTAACCTAAACTAAATATCGTAATAGAAGATAAAGGAATAAAACAGATAATTAATATATGCATTTTATGCACTTAGAAAAAATATTTTAGGTATTGTCCAAATTGTTGAAAGTAAGATTCAAGTTAATCTTTAACATTATTTATTAAATTATATTAATAGATTTAATTAATATAATTATACAAATATTCATACATATGTGTTAATTCAACATCCAGAATAAAATGTATTATTTTAAATTAGCAGATACTTCTCTACTTTAATATAATGTGTTGTAGCAATTCTGGCAGTAATCACTTCATAGAAGGCATTCTAATTCCATTTAGGAATGCGTTAACTGAATTTGATGAATACATAATGCAGTCGATAAATGCGTCGTAAATGCAGTCGATATTGCAGGTCGTGGAGTGGTCAGAGGCAATAGAATGAATTCGAAAAAATGTTTCACCATGAAATAACCAAGGCATCTGTTTAGCATTTAATCTTTTATTGACAACATATCAGCTGAAATAATTCCCACTTAATGCTGAAACTCAGGTCTTACTCTGGCTAATGATAGTGGATGTTTGAAGAAATTTAGATAGAAAAAGTTTTCGTCATATAGGAATACCAAGCAGATCGTAATAAGTTGAAAATCGAACAAATTCTCTCTTAGCGTTGGATGCTCTTGCCTTTTTTATCAAACCGCAAGAATACAAATCGTGACATTGATAAGGAATAAGAACATCACGCGACAAGGTCCAATGAGATTAATTCTGCGTGTGTGTGTGTGGGGGGGGGGATTCAAATTTCAATTTCTGAACACATTTCAGTTTGAGAAACTTAAACACTCCCAACGATTCGTATTTCGAGCTCAAAATTTAAAGTTTAAATCTAAGCTTGATGTTCTACATTTTTAAGAAAATATTAATATGCATGAAATTGAAAAAAATTCTGGGATTGCCACCTCCGACTAGTTTAATTTTCCCGTCTTTATTATCTGCATTTTTTAATTGAAAGGAAATATCGTTATTTGTACTTTTTAAAAATATGGCAACAAGATTTAAAAAAAAAAAACTTTTTTGAAATACCCCCACCAAAAAATATTTAAAGAAAATCTATGTTTGGTCCCATTTGGTTTTTGGCCCAAAAATCTTTAAGAAATCCGTAGGTATTTGGCCCATTCTCCAGATATTTATAAGAATATCTTTAAAAATTCTGCAGACATTTTTTAAGATCAAACTAAATCTGCAAAATTTCTGAAGAAAGTGGAAATTTTTTCAGATTATCTTCAGATTATTTTTAGTAGTTACGAAATAAGTCGCTGATAAAATATGAATATCGTGAGTAAAAAATGAAAGAAATTAACTCGGAAAATTACATAAATTACAATACATATATATATATATATACATATATTAGAATTTCCAACCACATTCACTAATTCATCTCATTCGTGCCTACATAAGAGGTTAAATTGCTAAGTAATTTTTTTGAGTCTATAAAAATTCTTTAATAAGTAATTTGACCGATTTTAACATTAAATAGTTCTTAAAATCATTCTTTGGTTAAACAGGTAAGAAAAATCAAGCCTTCAGCATAGATTGTGAAACACTTTTCAACACTTCTTGAAATCTTTAACAAAACTTCGTTACCCACAGAAATAATATATTTTTGGCCATAACCAAATATTTTTCCAATACTTTTGAACAGCCCTATATTTGATTTGTCGGCTTATACATAGACTATATAATGGGAAAATTTAGTTCAGCAAGAAAACGCCTAATTTGTTGAAATTTTCCTTTCAGCAATTTATACGAATAGATGGAAACATACTTGAATACTTTTGTTCAGCTCTGTAGTTTTCCTAGTACCTTTAACACACGAAAGTATTTTGCTAAAATTTTGTTCAAACAAAAATACTCTATAAACTACTTAAACCACATATAAAGAAATTATCATCCAAAGGCTACCTTGCATCCAGTTCTTTACGTGACCTTATACATCATTTTGTCTATATTCTACAAACATTTCTTTGTAAACTGAATGTAGTTCAACTTAAAAATGCATAATTTATTTTAAAACCATCTTTAAGTAATTTACACTCATATTTAGTATCCTTTCCGAGATTTTTTGTATAACCATTTTTGTATATACATCTAAATCGTTTAAGTATTAGCATTTATACACACCATAAAATATACATACATTTAGTGAAACTTAAAAGAGCATATCATAATTTAAAATATATTTCATCCATCCAACAGCCATCATTCATGATATACAGTATTTCGCATGGAATGTACTATTTGAAATATTTTGTATGTCCCCTGTAAATGTTATTTATTTCGCATTATGCATGAAATAACTCATTTTAAACCTCAGCGACGTTTATCAATTTGATTATACGTTAAATCGCTTACCATAATTAAAATATGTCGCAAACAATTCTCCCCCTTTATTATTATGAAATAAAATTCTTTTCTGTGGCCCTGTAAATGAGTAATAACTATTATTTTCACTGCATACTTTTCAAAATGCATATTTTAGTGCATTTTGTAGATGCATATAAATTTCAATATGTTTGACAGGATGAAACATTTTAAAATTCATTTGAAACAATTTTTCCCCATTGGCCGTAAAGTAATGGAAAACATTTGACTATCCCTGTAAATAAACTAATCATAGTACAAACTTCATTTCCAAAATGTTCGTGCTAGGGTAGATATCAATAACGTCCAAAAATTTCATGGCAATTTGAGTATATTTACGATAGTTACAACGCGGACAGACGGATAGACAAACTGAAAGCATAAACACTTTTCAACTTTGTTGGAAAGTGTTAAAAACTCTCTCCTTCAGCGTATTTAACACACATTTCTCTCTAAAACTAGCAAATTTTAAGTTTTTTTACATACAAGAGTTTTTTTTATGAGTTAGGAAAGCCAAATGCTTACGATAAATTTAATTACGGTACTGGCTGCAGCAGCAGCATCCAGTTATTATTTTCTAGAATAAAGATGAAGTTTTGAGCGCTAAAATGCTCATAGGTATTTCTTGCGAATGTTTGGAACACAGACATAAGAATATTAGCCGTTTAAGCGCTAATGTTTCCAAATGGGAACATTTCATTATTTATAATACAAAACATATATTTTCCAACATAGTAACAATGTCCTTATTTTTCTTATAATATTGAGCGGTGGATTTGAGCTTTTGAAAAAAATATTTATGTTTAAACATTTATCACAGATATTAAGGAATATGTAAATTCATTAATTTGCATAAAAAAATATTATTTGCTTTTATTGTTTTCACTAATATTATTTACATTTGACCTCTAGGAATCTGAATGTTTTTGGAATTTGAAGAAATACTCAAGAGAAATTTTCAATAGCATATAGCGGAAAATAAGTTGTTATATTTGCATAGGTTGTCAATCAATGATGATGTTCCAAAATGCGAACACTGAAATGAAAACAGCCAAAAAACTGCAGAAATACATTTTTTGTTTTTTTATTAAATTTGTATGCATAAATTAAAACATTTGAAGGTGTAATACAAGAAAAACAAAGCTATAATTACGTTGATTATTAATTCGGCGAGTAAACGGTTAGTCATTCTTGGTTTAGAAATAAAGTGCAATTTTTTTCTTAAACGGGAGAAGGATTTATAATTGTCTTTTAATGAAACAGAAATACGAAACAATCTCGAAATATAACCAAACTTTTAACAAACCAACGCGTGGTTTTTTCGACAAACAATTTTTATCATCGAAATGTTTCTAATTATAATTTTTTTGACATCCCTTTTTTTGTGAAACATTTTTCGTATTTTTTAATGGCTGGAAATGTCGAAATTTTCTATACAAAAATACTGGTATTCATATTAGAACTAGCAATATGGAATCTCTTTTCAAGATATCAGCTTTCCAAGAATTGCCAGAACTCAGCTTTTTTTTAGCACTTTCCAACTAAGTTGAAAAGTGCTTATGATTTCGGTTTGTCTGTCCGTCTGTGCATCTATCCGCTCTCTAACTCCCGCAAATATACTCGGATTGCCTTGAAAGTTTTGGACGTTATTGACGTTAACCATAGCACAAACCCTACTTGAAACGAAATTTCTATCATGATTAGTTTATTTAAAGTACATCAAGTAGAGTACAATTTATGGGGACAGTCAAAAGTTTAGTATTACATTACAGTCTATGAGAAAAAAAAATCCTTTCAAGTACATTTAAAAGGTGTCACACCATATCAAACATATTCAAATTAATATGCATTTATAAAGTGCCTCAAAATATGCCTTCTATAAAATATGCGTTGAAAAGAATAGTTATTATTCATTTACTGGGCTACACAAAAGAATTGAATTAAATAATTATAAAAGGGGGGAATTGTTTGCGAAATAATTTAATTATATTAAAGTATTTCATGTATAATAAAATTGATATTTGTTGCTGAGGATTAATATACGTTATTTCAAGCATAATATTAATTGTACCATTTGCAGGGACACACAAAATATTTCAAATAGTATATTCTATCCGAAGTAATGTATATTATCGATGACGGCTGGTGGAGGGAAGAAATGCATTTTTAATTATGATACGATTTTTTTAGTTTCATCAAATGTATGCATATTATATGGTGTTTAAAAATGCTGTATTTGATATACAGGGCTACACAAAAAAGCTCTCAAACGTTACTGAATATGAGTGTTAATTGCGTAAAGGTATTTTTTTTAGAAGTTATGCGTTTTTACGCTGCACTGCATTCCGTTTACTAAGAAATGTTTGTAGAATATACATAAATGATATACAGGGCGACGGAAAGAAATGGATACATGGACGCCTGTGAACGATAATTTCTGAGAATTTGATTTCAGTAGTTTTAAGAGTGTTTTAGTTTAAAATTAATTTTAAGAAAATACTGGCGTGCAATAAAGGTACTAGTTAAACTACAGAGTTGAAAAAAAGTATTGAAATATGTTTCCATCTGTTAATGTAAATTTCTGAAAGAGAAATTTCAACCTGCTAGGCATTTACTTGCTAAACTAAATTTTTCCATTATGTAGTATATATATCAACAGACAGATCAAATACAGGGTTGTTGAAATGTATTGGAATAAATATTTGACTATGGACAGTAACATTATTTCCTTAAATAACGAAGTTTTGTTAAAGATTTCGGAAAGTTTTGAAAAGTGTTTCAGAATTTATGCTTAACGCATGATTTTTTTTACTTGTTTTAGATAGCGCGAAACCAAAAATTTCCCCGAATCATTGTATTAAAACCAATATATATAATGTTTAGATTTTTTTTACATCTTTTTGAATCCGAAATCTTTTATTGGCCGTTATTTTGAAAAAATCTGGTCATGGAATTCGTCCTTGATAAGTACTATACACATTCTTCCACGAATACAAATTGTTACATAATTACAAGTCAGATATGTACATTAATGATAAAATTCTAAAGTATAATATATATGATTCTAGAAAATAATTAAATTTTTCTGAAATTAGTTTCCGCCAATTGCAGTAACAGGTAGCATCTCACTGTTTGTAAAGAAAGTTATTTAAAAATAGGAGAATGCATACATGAAAATACAAAAAATGACAATAATAATTTATTTCCAACTTTGTTTATGAAATTACAACTGAGTTATCAGGTAAATTTTAGTGAATATTGATTAAAAATTAATTGAAAGACTAATTAGATCTATTAAAATGTTGTGTAACAGCAATTAATGTTTAAAAAAGGTACTATTTACTAGAGTAAAATATTTGATCCCATTGCATGTAAAATAGTAATTTTTTTTTTTTTTTTTTTTTTGAATAAAGTTTTGTAAAATCATATATTCTTTTTCTAGAATGTTTTGTGTTTTAACATACAGGTAAAAAAAAATGTTAATGGGCATCTCGAAAAATAAATTGAAGCTTTCTTGTACGAATCTATGCGACATTGACTAGAATAAAAATGTCGTTTCGTCCAAGTAGAAAAAAGTAAAAATATTTGTTTCTTTTACTATAAGTATGTTTTATTGCTGTGCTATATTTTATGGCTTTTGTCAAAATCAAATATTGATTTTTTTATTTAAAGAAACTTACTGCTTAAATTTTGAATAATACTCCCGTAAAGAAACACGGCATTACAAAGTGAAAATTTAATAAATATAACGTAGAAGAAATTTGGAAACACAAAAATACTTTTCGTTTTCGATTTCGTTTATGGAACTTTTTTACATAGTCATCAGGTAAATTGTGTCAAACTTTTATTAAAAAATCCCAAGAAACATAATTAAATTTATTGAAAATTAATGCAATAACAATGAGTTTTAAGAAAATATAATATTTACCATTTCAGAATATTTTATCGCTTTTGATGACATCTAGAATTAGTTCCATTTTTATTCATGATATCGAAATATTTTTACTTTCAATCTATGCTAGAAGAAAGTATTAGACTCGTGAAAAATTTCGACTTTCTATTTGCAAAGATTCTGAACGTAATTTAACTAGTTTTAGAATATGTTTGCATATGAATATCTGTGTCTATTTGTGTCACAAACTTTGTGTCCTAATTCATGAACTATACTGAATAGAATAAGGTGAAATTTCATGTGAAGTTTCATCTTTATATGCTGATTAATATTTGGGAAAAATATGCCAAGAAATATGGTTGAGGTATAGCAAATCAATGATTTATTTCATTTAGGTGATGTATTTGTATATTTCTAGTTTATGTTCGACGGATTTATACATTTTAGAAGGTCCTGAATACAATATGACTATTTAAAAAAAATAATCTGTCTGTGAGTTGATATGTCTTACTCTCTGTATATGATATGAATTTTGCTATAACTCACAAAGTACTGCGCATAATAGGATGGCACTTCATTTAAAAACATGTTCCTTATGCAAACAGCTGCACTGTAAAAAAAAAAAAAATTGTAAAGGTACTAAACATTTTCTAGGAAACGGGGATTCCAAGAACATTTCATGCAACGATAACAGGAAAAATCCATGTAACCGATTCTAAAACTTGAGTTTTTGTTGTTACCGTTACAGGAAAAGTTCTTGGAATCCCAGTTTCCTAGATAAAGTGCAGTACCTTTACAGATTTTTTTTACAGTGTGCTGATTATTTTTTTTAATTTTCCAAGAAGGAGTGCCGCAAATCGTTGATTTTATTCAATGTATGTGATGCATTTGTATATTTCTAGTTTATGTTCGACGGATTTTTACATTTTAAAAGGCCCTGAAACCGATTTGACTGTCTTTATACTGTTAACAATGTTGTCCGAGTTTGAACAAAATTTTAGTGCACAATAGCTGCCACTGTAAGATGGTGAAAGCTTGAACCAATTTTAGAAGTTCCTGTTGAAGCATAGTTCCAATAGTTGGAACGAGGTTGAAATAGAAAGCTCCAAATGTTAGTACGAAATTTCACCATCTTATGGTGGCAGCTACTGAACAGCAAAATTTGGTTCAAACTAAAGCAAAATTTTTAACAGCGTAGAAAATATCTGTCTGTGAGTCGGTGTGTCTTTCTGTCTATATGTGACACAAGTTTCGTATTCTTAATTCACGAGCTATTGCGTAGAATAGGTTGACATTTCATTTGAAATGTTTTCCTCTGATGAACTGCTATTGGTTAGTTCTTAAGATTTTCGAATTAAAGGTCCGAAAACTATTTTCTTATTCAACTTATGTGATATATTTGTATATTTGAAGTTTATGTGCACAGAATTCGACATAATTCATTTCTTCATGATAAGAAGAGGCTGTCAGTCAATTTTGATTGCAGTCATCTAAGAGGCGCTGCTGAAATTCGAACGATTTGTTAAAAAATTGCGATGCTTGTGTTCCCAGTTTAAAATACAAAACATTATCGAACCAAATAAATAAATAAATAAATAAATAGACTTCAACAAATAAATTTTAAAGCAAAATTTGTTTAGTAAGTATTCATAAGTTTATGGTATTGTAAAACTGGTAGTGCTCGGTTTGGGACCCCAAACTTATCGGATAACTTTGCAACTTGCAGCTCAACTCCATGCCACAAATATCATCTGATATAACGCTACTGAACTTTTTCCTTTGGGGATATGCAAAAGAAATCATTTACAGATGGAAAGTGTCGAACATTAATAGCATGAAAAATAGGGTTACAATACACTGTTAAAAATCTGTGAGACTAAAAGCATAATAAAAGTTTATCATATTTCATACGAACTTCTTAATTTTCTTCCCATTTTTATTTATAATATCCAAAATTCTCTTCTATACCATGCCTTATTTTAATTTGCGAAAGAAAAAAAAAGAATCTGAATGGATATCTCGAAAAGCAAATTGAGAATTTTCTGCATAGATCTGCACAACATAGACAGGAATAAAAAATGTCGTTACATTAAGGTACGAAATGTTATATATTCTTCCGCTATAAGAATGTTTCATTGTTGCCTTGAGAAAAAATAGTTGCTTATTTTAAGAGAATTAAATACCTTGTATAATATTTGCAAGAAGAATCACTGCATTACACATCGAATAAATAGAGGCGAGGAGTTACATAAAAACACAAAAAAGTTTCTTTGCTTAAATGTTTGCTTAAGAATTTTTTAAATGGTTGAAAAAATTGTTTTTTAGAAATAAATGTATAGATCTGATTAGACTATTTTCCTTTCGTCTCTTTCTTATACTCATCATGTCTAATTTTTGCCAAACTACCAAATCACATCGACAGAAAGCTTCCGTTAACATGAGCTTCACTCCATAGCACTCTGGTGCAGGCGCACTTTCTATCTCCATTGAACTTCTGATGTTTTCTACACAGGCAATTCCAATTTTGATATGAAGTGTTGAAGCATAGCATGAAGATGGTTAGCGTGTCATATATTCGAAGGTGATGACAAATCGTAATTTTGATGATAAGTTCCGTAAATAAAAGATGATATAGTTTAAGTCTTTTTCAATTACCCTATTCCTTACTCTGCCATTTAGAGAAACCGTGCGACTATATGAGTCTAATTTTTCCTTTTTGCATTTTCTGGGTCCGGAGAATGAAGAAATATTTCTCAGAATAAACTTCGAGTGTAATCGGAACTTCCTTGAGAAAAACTTTCTATCAAAACAGGTTTAGAACCCGACCTCTCTTTTAAGGAACTCAAACTTAATAATAATCTTCTGTCCTCTCTAGGATCTCATCTCTCGATCCCTTGATCTTAAACAATTTTGCTTTTTTGGCCATTTACAGCTTTTTCCATTGAAGCCATTTTTAAGTTCTCGTCTTATAGGTTGGCTATGTTCCTGCTCCGAGTATGGGCAGGGAAGAGTGATTCTAGTTTCACTTCGCGACTTGTCCGTGGCGATATTTTTCTGTCTTCCACTTAACGGTACATCACAGGGGTTCAAAATTGGCGAGCCTACTCAACTGCTTCTCTGCACAGTGTCAGTTTCGAAGATGAATTTTTATAAATCATTTTCGTCTCATCTTCCCGGCAGTATGTAGGACTCAGTTAAAATCACTGGCTACTTTCAGAGATATATTGGTTTTCCTATACCAGCCGATTTCTGGAGATATTTGTAGGTATTATTTGGCAAATCATTTGATTAGTTACAGAAGTAAATGTGGAAATTACGCCGCGCTTAGGCTTTCAAGAAACAATAATCTTTCATTAAAAAAATTTATGACGTAAATTTTAATAAACGTTCGCTAATATATTTTTTAAGAGTGTGCTCAAAAATGAACTCCGCTTTTTTAACAACACCAGAGGGAGAAAGTGCCCTGTAAAATACAATTTAAATTACCCCGCCTTCTAGTCCCCTTCGTTCAACCCCCCCCCCCTACTTTGCATTGTTGTCCGAAAGCCAATAAAATACCGAAAGAAGATAATGACTTTAAACATTTCGATAGCAGCTATATTTTTGATATTAACTCTTTTTTTTTGGGGATTAAATGAAAAAAAGAAAAAAAACACGAAAAAATTATAAAGTTTTGCTGTATTTTGCTTTTTAAAACACACACAAGGGCAGTGCCTGATTTACAACAGGGCATTCGGGGCCCGGGCCCAGAGCCCGATTTTCAGGAACTTGCAAATGCTGCTGAATGTTTCTTATTTATAATCCAAAAGCTGATGTAGTAGAATTTATACTTCGTTCGACATTCTATTACGTTCATATTGTGTTTTTATAATGTTGAACATATTTTGTCTGAAACATGCATTTATGATTACTTTATTTGAGTGAATACATATATTTTTTATCTTTAATAATTTAAAAATAATTAAAATTATAAAAAAATTAATAGACTTTGTCTTTATGAAAACACATCATCCATCACTACAAAATATTATAAAAAAATATCAATTATTCTTTTTCGGTTGCTATTCATGATCTGGAAATACATTTCTTTACAGCATATGTTGCTTTACTTAAATAAATTCTCATAAAAAAAATGTCAGTGAAACTTTCAAAACATTAATAGAAAGATTCTTTGCACGAATCTATATGTAATATTGTTCAATAAAATATGAAAATACTGTTATATTAAAACACGAAAGGACAAAGTTATTTCTTTCCTTGTATCTATGCTTTATTGCTATGCTTTTATTTTTCGCTTCTATGAAAAACAAATGCAAATGGTTGCTTATTTAAAAGAACTTACAGCTAAAGTGTCACATAACATTTGTATAAATAATCACTCCATTCGGAATTGAAGAAGTATTGAACAAGAAATATAGAAGCACTAGAAAGACGTTTATTGCCGATTTTTTTCTTAATATATTTTAACAAGGTCATCAGATAAATTATGATAACTGTTTCTTAAAAATTAATTAATAGGAAAATAATTAAAAATACTTTGTGCTACCTAATACCAAACAAAATAGATATTACTATCCACCGTGCACTTCATTCATAAATTAAAAGATGACGCAAAATAAACACATGAGTAAAACTAAGGAGGTGGGCTAATAAGGGCCATTTTTTGCCCATCAGCACCTAGATGTGACATACATTTTTTTCATTAGTGTACCCCATAACAAATAAGAAAATAACAATATCTTGAATGAAAATCTAATAATTGATGGAAAAATAAAATATATATTTAAGTAAATACAGTGTATATTAAAGATCATAAGCACTATTGCCATTAGTTTTAATCCAAGAAATCCATAGCAAATACAACATTAAATGCAAAATTACGATGAATGGAGCTTATTAAGACTTCTATTTCTATATATGAAACATCGGAAATAATCAATAACAGAAAATATAGTCATACAGTTTCAGACACTTTTGGCAGTATGTTGCAGATTATTTTCCTCCTTGGTTGCTTCACCAGAATCACTACTGGATAATCCATCGGCCGCGTCTTGTAGTATATGAGCATATTCAATACTTGTTTTTTAAATTTTAGTTGATTTATGGCACAAGTAAACCAGAAACCAGTGTGGAAGCAACATGCGTCTAGTAATCTTAGACACTTGCGCCTACTTTACATTGACAGTGCCATTGTGTGATGCTTCTTCGCTGTTTTTTTTAGTCCAAGTATTATAGATGTAGTTTTTTACACTTTTGTTTCAAACAATTAAACTTTTGTCACGAGAAGTGTTCCTTAGCATCCTCTGTTGAAAACTGTTGTTGCTATTTGGGAATCTTGGCATGTCATGTTCGATAGTCATTTCTAGCAGAAGTTCCAAACAATCCCGTAAAAACCTATCAGTTCTCTCAACATCGTTTAGCTTCAGCAACTCTCTGATATTATGTGAATCTTTTTTTAATGTATGTGTAAGTATGTTAGCGTAATTGATCTTTGAATCCGCGACATCCACAATATAACTTGAAGTAGTGAAGAATACCGTACGCTTAACGAAAGATGTTCCTTTGTATAACCGAAATGAATTCCTCTGAAAGGATTAGTTCTCACTTTTCTGGTATAAATTTACAATAAATTATCAAACATAATCATTACAGTATTGTCGTCATCCGGAATAAATAATCTTCCTGATAACCCTTTAAGACCCGTGAGGGAAATTTACGGAACGAAAGAAATGTGAATTTTAAGCAAGGTAAAAAAAAATTTATGTGTTCAACCAGTCATTCTAGACTATCTTTTATTATATTTTGTATTTCTAAATGTTTCAGCCCTTTAGTATTGAATAAATTCCTAGAAAGTAATCAATTTTGATAAAATCGAACCCGCACGATCATACGTATTGGGTCTTAAAGGGATAAAGGCCTCGTATATTTTTCAATAACCTGTGTTCTGGTGATGTGTTCCATTCCAAGGTGTTGTGGGACAAAGTTCTTAATCAATGTCTGTTTTGCATATTTAAAGAAGATATTATTAATTTTCTTATATTGAATAATATGGACAGAACGCCATTAGAGAGACCAGTTCTATGTTTTAAAAGTAACACTGCAAAGCAAGTACGAAATTATCTCTTTTTTGAGGAACGTATATTGAACTTTACTAGTTTAAAGATATAGCTAAAATGGTACATAGATATACCCATGAGAGTATAATAATCAATTTCGGCAAAGTGTTCAGTGTATCAAAATCGAGGTCTTCTGTTTTGTACATTTCTGATATTGTTTTAAATCCTTTAATATATATTTCATATATCGATGAATTCTCACATACAGAGATAAATCTTGCATAGCCAATTTACTGAAGACCGATCAAGAAATATGAATTTTACAGCATTGTTTTCCCAAGGAAATATAGATTCTAGTTTCTGTAAAGGCTTGAATTTCAACAGTTTTTGCTGCAATAACGAAGCATTTCTTACCTTTACATATTATACAACACGTGTTACAGTACTTACATTCATAAATGTATAATAGATTTCTTATTTGTGGTCTCGTCGGCAATAATTGTAGACGAATAATCTCTTATCTTTCCATCACAAGAAAAAATAGAAGTATTACGAGCCTGAAGATCACGAAATACATACTATATACAGTTAAAGCACAGAACCACTCTGTAGATCGCAGTTTTTCGAACATCTAAGTATCGATATAACTTTTTTGTTAGAACAGATAGAAAAAATTTTCCGCCAGACTTTACAACTCAATGACACTGACATCCAAGCATTATTTATTAGTAATTTTTTAATAAATATTTACAAAAATAGTTTTAGAAAACAACATTGACCTCTCAACAACGTAAATATTTTTCGAGTACGAAATTACAAATATGAACGTGCTCCGATAACAGTGATTTTGATTCTTTCGTATGATACATTTTTTTCTTTAAAAGGTAGAAGCGCACACTGAACCCAAATAAAATAATGCTCCTATGAAAGCTTATAAGGAGTAGTATCATTGCATGTCAAAATTAACTGGGTTCATCGAGAGCTTCATAAAAAAAAAATAACTCAAAGAAGCAAAAAACGACAAAAATGTTTAAAAAAGTCAAAACTTTCTATTTTGAGGCTATAATTTCCATGACTTATCATTTTATTTATCATGTAAAGCTTATACTAAACAAAAATGGATATCTTTAATAAAGCAAATACACTGAACAATTATCGGAATTCGAAACTTTTTTTTCGGGTATATGATGGGCGAAAAATAGCCCTTATTAGCCCACCTCCTTTCAGTTTGATATTTAAAACCATTATCAACAGTAAAATTTTTAAAAATATGAATCCATAGAAAACAATCAATATGTTACACCTTTAAAAAATAAATTCAAATGGGAAAAAGCTTAATAGAAACATTAAAGTACAAAGAGTTGTTTTTAAAAGATTTTTGTTTTTTCCAGTTTGAATTTAATATTGAAAGATGTAGTATATTGATTGTTTCCTACCGATTTGTATTTTAGAAAATTTTACTCCTGATGATAGTTTTAACGATTAAACCGAATCGTTGAGATTTATTTTATTCATGTGTTTATTTTACGTCGATGGAGAAAAAATATTTTCAATGTATTTTAAAGTAGTTTACAAAATGCTGAAAATAATTATATTTAAATACGTTTGTGGGGCGCACTGGAAGATGATTCTAATAAAATATGTTATCTGTAACCCATACACTGCTCGTATAGCCAGCCATCCACTTTATAATAGCAGAAACACTAATTTGAAGATAAGAATAATTATAAAAGAATTCATTATGGAAATTCCCTGCAATTTTTTCCAATTGTTTTTTCACTCCAATAATATGTAAACTGTAAATCTTTGTAGCAATATAAAATTATTACCTGTACTTTAAAATTTGAAAAATTAAGTTCTTTCCGTTCTTACTTACTCTTAAGTAAAGGCAATTAATTCTGTCCAGCAACCGCACTGGCTTTAAATACCTTTTAGATCTTAATTTTTAAATGAAAATTTTCCTTACAGGAATAATATTTGGCCATTTATTTGTTTATCTGGTTTTAATAAGTATAAATTAACAATGAATTGTCCAACCTTTTTCCCCCATGAAATATATGCTCTGAAAATACTTTTAAAAAAAACATAGAAAGAAATTTTATTTTAAGAAATTAACACTTTATTAAATTTTCCTAATTTTACGTTACTAAATACAAAGTCTTCTTTAAAAAAAAAACTGAACTTAGAGTGTTTTCCATTTTCTTAAAAGTGTGAAGCAAAATTGAGTTTTTTTTTTAAATCCTTAAAAGCACTCGCATGAATTTTTTTTAAAGCTTGGAAGAAAATATAATTTATGAGGCAGTATTTATCGATTTTTATGGAGCGCTTTCGTTTTAATATTTATGGTTGTGTCACTTTATAGGAAACTTTCTCTTCTCAACAGTCCCTATGCGCTTATATATATTTAAATAGATACCTCTTTTTGAATAATGTATGATTTTAAAATTTATTGGTTAGTGCTATAAATGTTATTTATTTGAAATTTATTTTATCATTATGGAGAATATTTTGTACATGCATTTGTAAATATATATATTTATTTTCTTTAATTTTACCAGGCAATCCAAATCGAGCTAACCGGTTTAAAGATTCCCTAGATACACCCTGGTACAGAATATAAATAAAAATATTTTTTTAGTTTAGCAAGGAGCGATTCAACCTATGTTTGATAATTTTAACGTATGTTTAAGGTAGAGCCCTTTTCTTAGTCTCAGGTTCTAATATTATAACACAACTTAAATACTTACTTTGTAATGTGCGTACTACGTAGCTCAGTTGGTATGGCGGCATTTGCTCGTTGTTTTGCAGGCTCTGGTTCGATACTGGGATGGGCTAGATTCTCACGTTCTGTTTTATAAATATATTTGTATTTATAATTTAATAATATAAATTAAATAATAATAATAATAATAATAATCTAAATAAAAAAAAATAATATCGTACGTTTTTGACAATATTAACGTATTTAAAGTTTAATTTAGCCTTTTTGACTGTTAAACCGTCATTTATCATCACTTAAAGTGTAAAAAAAGAGATCTATTAATAAATAAGAAAGAATTACAAAATCGTTTCAAAATATGTTGTGGCACTTTCTAGTTATGATAAAATAAATCATATTCAAATAAAATTAAAATAAAAGTACTAAGAAGATAAGTGGGAAAACAAAATAATTCAAAGTGCAAGCATACATATTAAGAAATTGCAAAATCTTTAATATGCAAAAAATATGTTGCAATTAAATTTTTTTTTTTTTTTTGCTAATTTTAAATATAATTATGCTTGTTACTTTAAAAACAGACTAAAACATCGTATTAACTTCCCTGATTAAGACTATACATAAATGTTTCTTTAGGATCACGAATTGACATAATTGGTCAATATCCATGCAATGACAAAGAATATATGAAATATATTTTAAAAGTTGTTTTTTTTAGCAGTTTTATGATGTTTTATCCTGTTGTTTAGTTACAAATAAAAAAAGTAAATAGATTATAATAGAGTACAATATCATATTTTTTTAATTGATGAATAAATTGTTAAATAATAATTAAAAATATATTTATAAAATAAAAAATGAAAAGATGAAATATAGTGCATTTCGTTATCGAACCAGAGCCCGCAGAGCAATGAGCAAACGCCATACCAACTGAGCTAAGACCAACGTAGCCCTCTTGTTATAAAGTAAGCATTTAAACTGCTGCATAATATTAGATCCTCCTCTCCTGTTTCTCAAGAATTAAAGAGCGTTGTATGAAATCCGTTGAACGTAACACAAATGAATCTGTAACTTGCAACATACATTAAAATAATCAAAATCTGTGATTATCAAGATTCTCCCTACTTTTAAGATTAATATGCTTTGCTTATACAGCAAAATTGATTTTGCTTCTTTCATATTAGTCTCATGCCAGCGACCACCAGTGAAAAATTTCACTATTTACAGCAGTCTTTTTGATTATGATTATTTAAATTTTTAAGTGCGTAGTGGAATACATACCTGTTAAATTCGTATTTTATTTATTTATTTATTAACTATTTGGAAAAAATAGTTTTTGTTTTTGGTAGAGAATTGGGAAATCTAAAGCATATCTGAATCTTTTTATTGGTTGAATTCCGCAATAAAGTTGGTTTATTTTATTCGTTTCCTGATTGGTCCAAGTTTAATATACAAAAATGGAATACTTCTTTTTTTATTTTATTCGTTTTATGATTGGTCCAAAAATACAATACTTCTGTATCAACAATTACAAAAAGAGTAATTAAAACGTTTGTTTTAAATTAATAATTTAACAACTAGTTGTGATAGAGATTTCAAACAAATTTTATTAAAAAGTGCATTTTTTTCTACGCAATTGTGTCAAAATTAAAATGTGTGATATTTTGAACTTGAAAAATTTGCAATTCCGAAAATTGCAAAACTGAAATTTCATTTAAAATTTGTTTGTGATAGGTCCAGAAATATTAATGTTTAATCCATGTCATACTTAATATGAGCCGTTTAAAAGTCAGTCTGGCTAACTCCATCAAATAAAAATTCACATTTTAAACATTTAAAGTTGTCTATCTTTAATCTAATGTTTTTTTTTTTTTTTTTTTTTTTTTATTTTTTTTATTTTATTTTTTATTTTTTAAACGTTGGCTTATTAATGTTGATGTTTAATGCACGGCGTACGTAATATATGTCTTGTTATGATCATCCTAAAAATGATGTTTATTATTATTATTAATTTAAATATAGAATTTATTTATAAGTCTTTGAAATTTGAGTCTTTTGAAATATAATTTTCCAAATAGTCGCTGTAATTTGTTAAACTCCTTTTTTTTTTTTTTTTTTTTTGTAAAAATTTAATTTTATATGAAATTTTGGTGTGAAATATTATAAAAAGTTCTGAATTATACCATGAAATTAATTCTCAAAACAAACTTCAAAATATACATAAAAACTCAATTATTTGATAAGACATCAATTTCAATAAAACATTAAAAAGTGTTAAAATTGTTCTTTTTTACGCATTTATTGAGTCATCATTAGAATATACAAAAATCACTGTAAATGCAGATAAAAACTGGAAACAGTGATCTATTAAAAAGGTAACATATACTATTCTCTATATTTTCATTATCACTCGTTGCTTATACCCCACCCCCTCCCCAGAAATACTATTATACTGAGTATTTAGGTAGAGTGGTTAAACAACTAAGAATCGATACATAGAGGAAACAAGAGGTGATATTAAAAAACATAAAGGGTGGTGTATGTTGATGTTTTAAAAAATGACCGTTTCCACTTGTTCCATGCAGACTTCGAGTCGATTACAGAAGACTGTAATCGATTACGATTACAATTATTTTCAATTTCTAAAAACCGATTACGATTATGTCTCTTTTTATGACAGTTGGATTACGATTACGTTTAGATTACGATTACAATTTTTTTGTTGGATTACGATTATGTTTAGATTACGATTACAGTTTTTTTGTTGGATTACGATTGCATTTAGATTACGATTACGGTTGTAATTTTTGCGACTGCAGGTCATGTTGACTTTGAATGTGTTGGCTTGTGTTTTAGCCATTTGTGACTCTTATTAGGATTTACCCAATTTTTTCAAAACAGTCCTAAATATTTCTTCGAGGAAAAAATGCATTCTTAAATATTAAGGAGTATTATATTTATTTATGTACGCAAGATAGCATAAATTTCTTCCTTTATAAAAAAGATCAATTTCTTATTAGACTAATTAATTAGAGCATCTTATTAGAGAAATTTCTTATTAGAGTTTCTTATTAGTTTCTTATAGGCTAATATTATGATGAAGTATGTTAAATTTGAGTCGGGTTTCGGATTGACTAAAAATAAAATTATAGGACTCTAATTTGGTTTAACCCGAGTCGTGCAAAGTTCTATGAAGAACAACTATTGCTTCGAACTCATTGTTTGACTATCAGTATGCAATATTCACATTTTATAATTATTTCAAAACTCCATTGTTTTATAGCTGTTATTTTTTTATTGAATTTTGATCATTTTACTTCACAAATTCCCCAAGAAAAATTCAGCCTAAATCATATTTTTTTCATATACATATTATTATTCGATATTGGGAAAATACCTCTTTAAAGAATTTTGAGGTATTATTTTGAACCTTCTCATTCACATTATAAAACATAAAATTTTCTTCTTTTTGTTCATAAAACAAACATAAAATTTTCTTCTTTTCTGTGCCTATTAATATGCAGTGTATAATATAAAAAGGCTACTTCAGTAAGGCGAAAACAACAGTTCACTAATGTTAATCCTTTGGAAGAAATTTTTTTTTTTAATATCTTGTTCGCATTTTAATCTTTTAAAAGTTTTTTTTTCTTTTTTGCATTGTTTAGCTCAGATTGATGTATATAAAGACCGTTGTTTTCTACTTTTTTGATTTTATATGCATTCTTTTTATTATGGGTGTTTTTAAATCAAAAAGGGCAATTTTGAGACATAAGTTTTAACTTATTTTTGTTCAAAAAGACATGAAACCAGCAGGTGTTGTTAATCAGAAACTATCTAATTGCTCTCATTTTTCTGTTTTTTTTTTTTTTTTTTTTTTTTTTTTTTTTTTTTTTTTTTCAAACGCAATGGATATTTCAGAACAAGCCATCAAAGTTGACATTTCGAACGCTTTTTTCCGACGAAAACAGAAAAACCAGTCAATGAAAGGGAGAAAATCACGAGATCACGTGACCAAAATAACTCATAATTCGGTAGATAATTTAATTACTACAAAATGGAAGACTCAATTCGATTCGAATTCGCTTCCATAGTCAGGCCTTCAATTTTTTATCTTTCCGTTAAAAAATGAATTTTTAAATGTGCCAAAACGTTTTGCGCTTGTTGAGCAAAGCAGTTGAGAACACCCTTAAAGATGTTCTTACTTTAGGAACGGGTTTTAAAATGTAAATATACTTAAAAAAAAAAAAAAAAAAAAAAAAAAACATGCAATGGAAATTGAAAGGGTAAAACAAAAATCGGTTTTCATACAGATAGATTTCAGTTGCTCAATGAGAAAAACATTTAAAAATATTGAAATGCAAGTGATCGTAAATTTGGTATCGTAATTTTTTTTTGTTTTGTTCATAAGATAAACTTTAGCGAAGAAGTGTTTTCGGATGACTGAAGTAGCGCTTTAATAATTATATTGCTTACCTCCGTAAGAAATGAAATGAAGAAATATAAACTAAAAAATTATACTGATATTCCGCATTTTCAAATTTAATAAATTTTAAAATAAATTTCAATTACACGAACAGCGTCGTAGACAGATGGGAGTGGGGAGTGGAACCCAAATGCATTGGGTACCACTAATTTTATAAAGCTTTCTTTGCCTTATCTAATCAGAGAATTTCCAGCTATTAGAATTAACAGCTATAACTCAAGGCGAAAACAACTTTTTGATTTTAATGGTATGAAGAGCAGGGAGCCCCCAGTCCCCTCTGGCTACGCCTCTGTACAAGAAAGTCAAATGAAAAAAATCACATTGTCTTCTGGCAGGACAGAATTTAAGGGGAGTGGGAAGGGCAGAATGTAATGTTCAATACAAGTGTCCGTAGTAAAACCACAAATAAAATAATTTTCTTTCTTTCCTTTTTATCTTCACTACTTCCACTCAAATGACCCATACCTTTGGATTGACCACATGTTGTTTTATTTTTTTAATTCCCATATATCTTTGACAAACTCAAGTCAAATACTATTTCTGTATCCTATTACAGTGTGCGTATACATTCTGTTTCACTTTTACCCCATTAAAGGCTATCTCTGACCCTCATGATCTTTGACCTTCACCCTCCTACTTTAGGGGCAGTTTGATGAGTTAAAAACGTGAACCGCACTCTTCCTTTCCCGGTACAATGTTTAGCAAACCAAGTATATTTTCATTTGGAAGAGAAAGGAAGGGGGAAAAAAGACGTAATCTTAGAGCGTAATCGTATATTTATGTGAGATTACGATTACATTGCAATTATTTAGGGTCCGATTATGATTAGATTATGATTATAATCGAGATGAAATCTCTTGATTATGATTATATTGCGATTATGTCGAAAACCAAAATCTATGATTACGATTGCAGTGCGATTACACGGTTTTTGTAATCGATTATAATCGATTACGATTACACGATTACGATTACTCGAAGTCTGGTTCCATGTAGGCAGACGATACCGTGCTACCTATAATTAAAATGTCAGTGTTGAGAAAGTGAAATGAAGTGAATTGTTTTTTATGTTTTTATTCTAAAGTTGTGTTTGAGATAAGTGCAGACGATAATGCAGCAGTGAGCTGCGAGCACTGAGCTCGACATATAAGTATATATGTCGTCATTATATGTCGAGCTCAGTGGCTGCGAGTGAGTGTTATTCTTTTAATAAAGAGTTTTTTTTAAAGAACCAGTGCATATGGAATAATTTGTGTAGTGTGTGCATTAATAATTAACATGGACCGCCGAGCCGTGAGGTGAAAATAATTATTTATGAGAGTGAAAAATCATCGAATTTGAACTATGTGCTGATGTTATATTAAGAGTTCTATTATAGATCTGTCAACGTTCAACATGAGAATCTTCGAATAATATCGTGCTCAAACAAGTGAAATATTGTGTTTAAGATGATCAATTTAAGAATTATAATGAGTCTTCCTCGGAATTTCGCAGCGATTTGAGTGAGATAACAGCAATTTTTTAGTTTATTTTGATTAAATTATGTCTGTTATTGATAATCTAAATAAATACGAGCTTAAGCTTGCAGTTGAGGAATTGGGTCTAACTGCTCCTGAAAGTAGTAAAATTATTGATTTAAGAAATATTATAGAGAATAGTGAATATTACTCAAATGAGCAGTTATTAAAAAGCATCGTTAATTCGGTTGTTGAGGAGTATAAATCACGAACAGAAACTGAGAAAACAAAATTAGAATTAGAAAAAATTAAATTAGCGCAATTAGAAAAGGAGTTAGAATTACAAAATTCGGAATTTGAAAAAATTAAACTAGCTCAGTTAGAGAAAGAATTAGAAATAGCCAAATTGCGTAAAGAATCTCGGGAAAATTTGCCGTCCATAACAGAAAAATCGGAAATGGAAATAGGGAACAATAACTTGGAAAGTTTTATTAAAAGTATTAAAACTTTAACTATTCCTTTACCAACGAGAGCTGAGTCATTTAATCTTTTTTTTCAATCTCTTGAGAAAGCGTTTCGAACTAAAAATGTACCTGAAGAGTTTATGGCCGAAATTCTGTTAAATATTCTCGGCGAAAAAGCGAGCCATTTAATGATCTATTTATCAGAGGAAGAGTTGATTAGTTATGATAAATTGAAAAATATAGTGTTAAGGGAATTTCAACCTACTGCACAAGAATGTTTAAACAATTTCAAGAATGCGCAAAAATTACCGTCGGAAAGTTACGTTCAATTTGCAGCTAGGCTGAGTTCAATTTTTCAGTATTACTGTAATTTGCGTGAGGTAAATGATTTTAAATCATTATGCGATCTGATTGTTTCAGATAAAATTTTCAGTTCTTTAGATCGCGAATTAATGAATCATATCGCAATTAAACAATCAGAGTCATATTTTAAACCACAGCAACTAGGAAGAGAATGCGATATTTTTTTGTCGATTAAAATAAATCTAAAGGTGAATCAAATGTGTATTCGAGAAACACGATAAATGAAAATAAACGTATAGCGACAAATAAATTTCAAAATCGGCCTCAAAGGAGCGCTTCAAATATATTTTTTTCGGAAACAAAAAATGTCAAATGTGTCTTGTGTAAATCTAATGAGTATCACGGTTTACATTCTTATCCGCAATTCAAAAAACTGTCCATTAAAGATAGAGTAGAAGTTGTGAAATTAAATAAAGCATGTTTCAAATGTTTAAATTATAATTGTTGCGCACAGAAATGTAAGTCTAAAAATTGTGCTAGATGTAAACTACCGCATTCTGAACTATTACACTTTCTAGAGAAGAAAGGGAATTAAATAATCAAAATAAAAATGTTGGTCATGTGTTTCAATCGGCTGCAGGAATAAAAAATTCACAACCCGAGGAAATCCTTTCCTACCCTCCGAGTCAGACTGTCGCCTCTAGTTTTGTGAAAAATAAAACAAAATCCGTTTTATTAAGTACGGCGCGTATCCTCATTAAAGATAAGTTCTCGGAATGGCAAGAAGTTAGATGCTTACTAGATGTCGGTTCACAAGCATGTTTGATTACTTCACAGTGTGCTAATCGATTGCAGCTTAGAATTAATAAAACGAATACTTTAATTTCATGTTTGGATGACACTTCTATGACAATAAAAGGCTGTGTAAATACAAAAATCGCGAATAGAGATAAAAGTTTTGAAAGAGAATTGACTATGCTAGTAGTAAGGAAAATTACAGATTTCATTCCGCAACAAGTGGTTAACATAAATGTTGAAGTACCAGATTTAACTATATTAGCAGATTATAGATTTAATTTACCTGATAAAATTGATATGTTATTGGGGGCAGAAATATTTTATGAGTTATTAAGACCGGGACAAATATATTCTCAAAGTTCAAATTTACTTTTGCAAAATACCGTATTTGGGTATGTGGCTAGTGGATGCATAGAGCAGGAAAGTGATGTAAAAGTTCATTGTGGGCTAATTCGGGAGGAAGATTTAAACCAAACATTAAAAAAGTTTTGGGAAGTTGAAAACGTCGAAGTAGAGTTATCAAAAAGTAAGGAATTTGAGATATGTGAGCAACATTTTGAGCGTACGCATTGGAGAAATGAGGAAGGGAGATACGTGGTGAAAATGCCTTTAAAGGAAAACCCTTCTTGTTTAGGCCAATCTAGGGAGCTTGCTCTTAAAAAACTCAAATCGCTGTGGACTCACTTATCAAAAGATAAGAAATACTTCAAATTGTATAAAGGTTTTTTAAATGAATATGAAATGTTGGGGCATATGAAACAGGTTAAAGAAGTGAAAGAACCTGACGTCGTGTATTATGCTCCACATCGTGGTATTTTTAGACCAGAAAAGTCCACCACAAAACTGAGAGTTGTATTTAACTGTTCTGCCACAACAACAAATGGCACATCACTTAATTCATTGCAATATAATGGCGGTGTTATTCAGAATGACTTATTTACGATAATGGTTAGTTTTCGAGAGCATACTTATGCATTAACTGCGGAAATTCAAATGATGTGTCGAATGATCAATATTGATCCTAGTCAACACGCATTGCAGAGAATTTTGTGGAACGATAATTTCGAGGAAGAGCCTAAAATTTTTGAACTACAGACCGTTACATACGGTACGGTTAGTGCGGCTTATTTAGCAATGAAAACCCTCAACCAGCTATCGATTGATGAAGGAGATAATTATCCGATGGCAGCATCGGTTCTTCGAGAAAATATTTACATGGATGATATTTTGTGCGGCGCACCTATGCTTGAAGAAGCCAAAGAGTGGCAGCGGCAGCTCATACCGATTATGCATAAAGCAGGTATGAGACTCCATAAGTGGTGTACAAGTGATAAAAATCTTTCGCTGACATATGAAGAAGGGTACAAATTTGAAAATGAAATTGAAACTAAAACGTTAGGGGTTTCGTGGAACCCAAGAGATGATTGTTTCACTTTTCGAGTTAAGGTGGAACTGAGCAATTCCTACACAAAGCGAGAAGTATTGTCAACAATCGCGAGACTCTTTGATCCACTGGGTCTTCTTGGTCCAGTTATATCTAAAGCCAAAATACTAATGCAAAAATTGTGGAGAATCAATACTGACTGGGATGACGAGCTTCCTGAATCAGAGTTTCATGAGTGGCATCAATTTCTTATGTCATTTAAATGTGTAAATAATATAAAGATTTGTAGGCGTATTATAATTGAAAACCCAGAAATTATAGAAATATACGGATTTGCTGACGCCTCAGAACGTTGCTATGGGGCAGCAGTTTATTGCAAATCCAGTGATTCCTTAGGAAATGTGATGGTGAATTTAATCGCTAGCAAGTCGCGAGTTACACCAATAAAGAGTCTAACTATTCCAAGATTGGAATTATGTGCAGCAGTGTTGCTTACCAAACTGGTAAACAGAGTATTATCATCCATGAAAGTAATAGTGATTAATGTTTTCCTTTGGTCAGATTCAATGATTGTGTTAGCATGGATTCAAAAAGAACCTATCGACCTTAAGCAATTTGTTCAAAATCGAGTGGCTAACATACAAGAAAACTCTAGTGCTGAACAGTGGCATCATATTTGCTCAGAAGAAAATCCTGCTGACAAACTTTCCAGAGGTATGGATCCTGACAAACTTGCTCACTATGAATTGTGGTGGAAAGGACCTTCATTTCTTCAGAATAGTGATTATCCTCAACGTACAATAACCATACCAGAAACAAATCATGAGTTCAATAAAGAGCTCAAATTTAATGTTTTATCCTTGAATGAATTTAATGTTATAAATTGCAATATCACCGAGAATTGTTTTGTATATAACTTGATTAATCCTAGTAATAATTATTTAACGATTGTGCGTATTCTTAGTTATATTTTCAGATTTGTGATGAATACAAGAAACCCTCTTTATAAGTGTAATGGACCCTTGAGTACGTCAGAATTGGAGCTTGCAGAGAGACATTTAGTTAAATCAATACAAAATAATGAATTCAGTGCAGACATACATAGTCTTCAGACTAAAGGATCGGTAAGTCCGAGTAGCAAGTTAAAAGGCCTCAACCCTTACTTAGATGAATTTGGAATTTTAAGGGTTGGTGGCAGGTTAAATAATAGTAATTTAAATTTTTCAAAAAAGCACCCGGCGATTTTACCAAAGAGTAATAAATTTACTGTAATTGTTATAAATTATTATTATAAGAAATATTTGCATGTTGGTGCGTCAATTTTTCTATCCTTAGTAAGAAATAAATTTTGGCCAATAAATGGTCGTGCAATGTGTCGAAAGGTGGTTCATCAGTGCATTCGATGTTTTAAAGCTAAACCAGTTATTGCAAATCAATTGATGGGCGATTTGCCCTGGAATAGAGTCCAATTAGACTATTGTTTTAATATTTCGGGTGTTGATCTGTGTGGGCCATTTATGATCAAAATTGGTTATGCACGTAGGACCATCTTACAAAAAATTTATGTCTGTATTTTTGTTTGTTTTGTATTTAATGCTATACACCTAGAAATTGTTTCAGATTTAACTTCTGAATCATTTATTGCGGCACTGAAAAGATTTATAGCACGCAGAGGTAAATGTGCCAAATTGTATTCTGATAATGCAAAAAATTTTATTGGGGCAGATAAAACACTTACAGTCTTTTATGAATTAGTAAGAAAACCTGATGAGAAATTAGCAGCATATTTGTCTAGTGAAGGCATTGAGTGGAAATTTATTCCCCCCAGATCACCCAATTTCGGGGGTCTTTGGGAGGCCGCAATAAAATCTTTTAAATTTCATTTTAAGAGAATTGTAGGAGGTGCTAATCTCACTTATGTGGAATTTCTTACAGTAGTGATACAGATAGAGGGAATATTAAATTCGAGGCCTTTGAGTCCATTATAAGATGACGCAGATGATTTTGGAGTCCTAACTCCAGCTCATTTTCTTATAAACTGACCATTAAATGTCATTATTGAGCCTGATTTAACCAATATAAAAGAAAATCGCCTCAAAAAATGGGAAAGAATAACTAAAATTGTACAACTTTTTTGGCGCAAATGGCGCCATAATTATTTAAGTGATATACAACAGAGGGGTAAGTGGAGATTTGAAAAGGATAATGTAAAAATAGGAGATCTAGTGTTGTTAGCAGAGGAAAATATCTCAAGCAATAAGTGGCCTTTAGGCAGAATTATTGAAGTATATTATGGTAATGATAAGAAAATTCGCGTAGTTCAGGTAAAAACTCAGAATGGAATTTTTAAAAGATCGATTAGTAAAATATGTATTTTACCTATGCCTGAAACCCATAGTACTTAAAAAAAATGTGTATACAGGGTGATTCATAAAAGATGGGCAGAACTTTAAGGGGTTATAGTACACTTAAAGACAAATAATATTAAATAGGAGACTAAGGGTCCCAGACGTATTCCCAAGGAGATAGGGGGCATTAAAGTTTAGGGTCCGAAATTTCAAATGATTATAAAAAATGGAAAAATTGGTCGATTCGTTTGCGGTTTTTGCAAAAAATTTTCTTTATGCCAGTATTTTCTTGAAATAAAATTTTAAAGTTCAATTTCAAAAAATGCCGATAGGGGGCGCTTTAGACTTTGGAGTAACAAACAACTATTTTTTAACGTTATTTTTTGTATTTCTTTAAATGATTTCGAAAGCTTAGACTTAAACTTAAATTTTGATCTAAAAATCTGAGTCCTAACGAGTAGTTAAGTAGCGTAAACTGAAATTTGAAATTTGAAACCCTTCTCCCCCCAGAACAAAAATCAGTTATTCCCGATCTTTGTGTCGTAGATTAGGCTCTAACTACTGCCGCGTTTTGCTAAAATTATTCTTTATGTCAGTATTTTCTTGAAAATAAATTTTAAAGAAAAGTTCCAAAAAATTCCGATAGAGGGCGCTTTAGACTTTGGAGTAACGAACAACTATTTTATACCGTTATTTTTTGTGTCTCATTAAATGCTTTCTAAAGCTTAGACTTAAATTTTCAGCCCAAAATCTGAATTGTTAGACGTGGTTAAGTTTCTGGGGAGAGGGGTTTGAAATTTCTACTCCTGAGCACAGTTCAGTTTACCATGTCCACACATTGTGTGCTGTGATACGAGGTAAAAAGACACAAATTAGGATTATGTTACCAAAGCATATTTATTAACATGTAATTACAATAAATGTTCAAAATTGTGACCACCAGAGGTTATGCACGCAGAACAACGGCGAAGAATGGAACGGCGAACATTCGCGAAAACATCAGGCTTTTCGAGCACTTCCCCTACAGCGGCGGAAAGTCAGGCGACCAGTTCCTTGGGGGATTCAATGGGTGTCTCATACATAAGAGCCTTCAATTGTCCCCAAAAACAGAAATCGAGGGGTGAAAGATCTGGCGAGCGAGCAGGCCAAGCAACAGGACCACCTCGACCAATCCATCTGTTCGGAAATGTGATGTCCAGATAGTTGCGGACGTCTCGTACGTAATGGGCTGGAGCTCCATCGTGCTGGAACCACATGACCCGCCGGATGCGTGGAGGAACAACGTTTAACAGTTCTGGCAGCACATGTTGCAGAAATGTGGAGTATGTTTTACCGTTGAGGCGTTCAGGAAGAAGGTACGGTCCGATTAGGTGGTCTCCGAGGATTCCTGCTCAAACATTGATGGAAAAGCGTCTCTGATGAGCATGTGGATACGTAGCATGTGGATTGACATCCGCCCATACATGTGCATTGTGTGTGTTAAATGTACCTTCACGTGTGAAGGTACATTCATCGGTGAAAAGCACAGTTCGTCCAAAATGTGGATTTAGCGCGTTCTGCTGCAGAAACCAGTGGGCGAATTCAATACGATTTGGATAATCCCCTGGAGACAGTTTCTGGACTCGTTGCACATGAAACGGGAGCAAATGTTCATCCTTCAGTACCCTCCAAGTCATGGACTGTGAGGTATCCACCTGCCTAGCCACTGTTCGTGTACTTGTACTTGGCTGCGCCGCTACTACATCCAGAATGGCTTCTGCAATTGATTCGTCCTTTTTTGCACGACCTGCATTTGACCGGGAAGCGAGAAATGATCCCGTCTCACACAACTGTCTGTGCAAGCGCTCGAAAGTTTTGCGGTTAGGCAACCGCCTGTTGGGAAATCGCTCTCCGTACATTCGTTGTGCCTCTGCACCATTTCCATCTGCCGCTCCGTAAATTAAATGCATCTCAGCCTTTTCCTTATTCGTGAAGGGCACCATCTTCCGATTCATTACTACAGCGACTTACACCTGACTCACCGTTCAGTGGTTTTTATGCCTGAATCGTGTCGAAATTTTGCATACGTGTTCTTCTTCTTCCGCATTTTACATTTGCATACTTTCTGTCTACTTCTTCACCCGGTGACTAGCGTCAGGAATGGAGCTTTAACGTTTGCATGAGCGACGTTTCCAACTGTGCCAGTGCCTTTATGAGTGAATTCCGACTATGCAGTCCTTGACGAAAGTTGTATTTTTGCCTCGTATCACAGCACAGAATCGTTGGGCATGGTTAAGTAGTGCAAACTGAACTATGTTCAGAAGTTGAAATTTGAACCCCCTCCCCTCGCTACTGAACCACGCTCAGCGCCGTTCGCCGTTCCATTCTTCGCCGTTGTTCTGCGTGCATAACCTCTGGTGGTCACAATTTTGAACATTTATTGTAATTACATGTTAATAAATATGCTTTGGTAACATAATCCTAATTTGTGTCTTTTTACCTCGTATCACAGCACACAATGTGTGGACATGGTAAACTGAACTGTGCTCAGGAGTAGAAATTTCAAACCCCTCTCCCCAGAAACTTAACCATATCTAACGATTCAGATTTTGGGCTGAAAATTTAAGTCTAAGCTTTAGAAAGCATTTAATGAGACACAAAAAATAACGGTATAAAATAGTTGTTCGTTACTCCAAAGTCTAAAGCGCCCTCTATCGGAATTTTTTGAAACTTTTCTTAAAAATTTCTTTTCAAGAAAATACTGACATAAAGAATAATTTTAGCAAAACGCGGCAGTAGTTAGAGCCTAATCTACGACACAAAGATCGGGAATAACTGATTTTTGTTCTGGAGGGAGAAGGGTTTCAAATTTCAAATTTCAGTTTACGCTACTTAACTACTCGTTAGGACTCAGATTTTTAGATCAAAATTTAAGTTTAAGTCTAAGCTTTCGAAATCATTTAAAGAAATACAAAAAATAACGTTAAAAAATAGTTGTTTGTTACTCCAAAGTCTAAAGCGCCCCCTATCGGCATTTTTTGAAATTGAACTTTAAAATTTTATTTCAAGAAAATACTGGCATAAAGAAAATTTTTTGCAAAAACCGCAAACGAATCGACCAATTTTTCCATTTTTTATAATCATTTGAAATTTCGGACCCTAAACTTTAATGCCCCCTATCTCCTTGGGAATACGTCTGGGACCCTTAGTCTCCTATTTAATATTATTTGTCTTTAAGTGTACTATAACCCCTTAAAGTTCTGCCCATCTTTTATGAATCACCCTGTATATATGTATATATGTGTGAGTGTTATATTGTTTTTTCTTTCAATTTTATATTTAAGTAACATATATAGTGACCTTTTTTATTTATTTGTGTAATTAGTGTACTTAGTAAAAAAAAGAGTTATTATTGAATGTGAAACATGTCAATGGGGGCCGGTATGTTCCATGTAGGCAGACGATACCGTGCTACCTATAATTAAAATGTCAGTGTTGAGAAAGTGAAATGAAGTGAATTGTTTTTTCTGTTTTTATTCTAAAGTTGTGTTTGAGATAAGTGCAGACGATAATGCAGCAGTGAGCTGCGAGTGAGTGTTATTCTTTTAATAAAGAGTTTTTTTTAAAGAACCAGTGCATATGGAAAAATTTGTGTAGTGTGTGCATTAATAATTAACACCACTTTTTATGCACATTGTATTTGTGGTTCTTTTAAATACTGATGATGTGTTAAAAAATGTAAATTCTATCATTTTTTAATGTTTTTATTAAAATTTTCGTCTTTTAAGCAAATAATTAAATTTAAGCATATATTTTGAATATTGTTTTAAATTTATATTTTGTAATAGAGTTAATATTGGATGGAAAATAAGATTTTTTTACTTGGATTTAATAAATTCTGAATGATTTATATTGTTTAAATGCAACAGGTTAAGCTTTTGTAATTCTGTTCTAAGCAGATTTAAAGGAATTTAGCTCTTTTCTGCAATACATATTATAATAATTTTATGTTTACAAAATAACGGAAATTATTTTGAAAACCATAAAAAATCAGCGATACACTTTCGAAACAAACCAAAGTTTTTCATGGCTGATTGCTTCTCTTAAATACTCTCTTAAACATAATTTGCTTTAAAATTCCTGCTCCAAGTTTAAATCGTAATACATGCTAAGGTTTTAGCACTATGTATTCAAAAATTGAGGATTTTTTTCATTAATAAATTACTAAAGGAAATTCAATTTTAAAAAACTGGTAAAAGCTAAGACTCCTCTAAATTGAAACTTTGAGATCGCAAAATGACACATTAATTTTAAGAAAACTTTAAAGCGCGATTACAAATTACCTAATATAATTATTAAAATATCGGAAAGTAGACATACAAAGCCAATGATGTATGTATTGGAATCAGTTCGTAATACTCCTTCGTAAACTTTAAGTATAAAATAAAAATTCAGAAACTCTGCATGTTCCACTTCGTTAATTTTTATCATCTTCTTAAAAATACTTGAATTTTGTTAAGTAGACAATTTATGTAGACATTTATTGTAAATGTACATCAAAATCTCTGATGTCTGTTTTTTGATGGTGTAAATGGTATTTTAATAATTACATTAGGAAACGAATAATTTAGTTTTAAAATTTCTCCATACATCGGATTTCGGGATCAGAGAGTTCTGTGTAGAAGTTTCCGATTTTAAAGCAGTTCTTCAGGGTAAGAAAAAGGTCAATTTAATTAATAAGATTGTAATTAATTTTTAAATGTAAGGAAGTTATTAGTTCAAATTAAGAAGTAATTAGTTTGAACTTAAAAAGGCGTGCAGGATCCGTAGCACTTCTGTATTTCTTCTAAGATGAATGCTACAATATCTCTTATCTTTTTCTAACTAATGTAGTCAGCTGAGTCTTTTTAAGGTGCATTCGTAATTATGTAAATACGTATCATCTATAGTTGTCGTTCAGTCCGTCCGTCCGAATGTAATAACGCAAACATTACCCAACCGAATCGTTTGAAATTTAAAATATATAATTATCACATAATTTTGTCTCGTCATTTCAAATTTTATGAAAATCGGATGAATAGATCTTTTACTGGGACAATCAAAAGAATTCCGTTATGGTCAATGGGGAAAAAGTTTCAAATGCATTTTAACGGTGTTTGCACTAATTCGGACATAATAAATGTATATGAATCTATGAAGTACATATTATAATATACATTCTGCACAATTTGTGGTGCAAAGAACATTTGTTATTGATTTGCAAGGTTACACAAAAATATTCCATTACATAATGGTATAAGGAGAACATTGTTTGCTGCGCGTTTTAGTTGTAATTAACTATTTAATATTTTATGAGATTGATATGCGTTGCTGAGGTGTAATAAAAGTTACTTCCTGTATATTTACAGGGACACAAAAAGGATTTCGGCCACTATATTATATACGAAGTACTGTCTACTATAACAGCAACATCTGAATATTTTTAAAACTTCGTTATCGTACGAACGCACTTCATTTTCTACGCTTCACGTGCAATTTCCAACGTGTTTTTACTGTAAATAACAGTATCAACAATAAAGAATATTTACAGTTCTCAAATTTTACAATAAACAGGATATCTTAAAAAATATCAAATGAGGTATCAAAATTGGTTCAGTTTCAGTTTCATCAGTTCGTTTTAGAATAAAACTGGTTTATCCGGTTTCCAATGCAGTTTATGCGCTTGAGAAAATTTGAATTTCCCATCGCTTTTGAATGTAGATATACGAATTATTTTCTTCAAATTTTATAAATTTACTAACAGCCCTTGGAGTCAGCCCTTGGAGTGTTTGGTCTTTCCTGAATGTATACTAAGAATTAAATAATATTGCTTTTATTCAGAATTTATTTTAATTGCTCATCTTTTTGCCAAATTAGGAGATTCTGAGAGAGAATTAGACACAGATGCCATATGCTTATCACATTTGCTCGATTGCAACAAAATAGCAATTACATGGTCCTCACATGGTAACCCGGCTATTGTTATTTATTTATTAATAAACTTTGTTTGCTTTTATTTTCTTTTTCAAAATGATATAAATTGTTTTATTCTATGATTATTAACTAAAATTTTTTTAAATTATTATTTCCTTTTTAAAATAATAGGAATTAGTTTAAAAATATGTATGTAACTAGTATTTGAAAACGGATTTTTCGCCAAATTGCCAGAAAAATAACGTGCTAATGTGGTGTGCATATATGACATCTGTGATGATAAATCAATAACTCGGTATTTTTATGCTAGCCCAGGGCAGATAATAAATCGTAAATATTGTACCCTTGGTATTTTTTCGTATTTCATTAATTATTTAAAATATAATAATATAATCTTTTCATTTATTCATTTCATCTCATTTATAATACATAACTTTAATTTGAAACTGAAAAATTTAAAATTGATGACTTTTATTTTTTTTTAAGTAAAAATAATAATAAAAATAATAATAAAAATAATGATATTTTGAAGCTCCATAATTGCAGTGAAGAAACAAAACATAAATAAATCCAATTTACCACAGCATAAATCTTACCAAAGGACTTTTGCATAGTAACCCATAAGATGTGTTTCATTTGGATGTTGCCTTTAAAAAGCTAACAAATAATCTTGATTTTTTTTGTGCCATATACGGTAGCGTAATATATACACTAAAATGACAAAAGTCATGGGATACCCTGCTAAAAGCGTGCGGTCCTCTGTTTTCCCGGCGAAGTGCAGCAACACAACGTAGCATGGACGCCACGAGTTGTAAGAAGTCCTCTGGAGAAATATTGAGCCATTCAGCCTCCATAGACATCCGTAATTTCGAAAGTAATGACGGTGGAGGATTTTGTGCTTGAACTGATCTCTCAATTATGTCCCATAAAAGTTCGATGGGATTCATGTTGGGCGTTTGCGGTGCGCAAATCATTCACCGGAATTGTCCAGAATGTTCTTCAAACCCATTGAGAACAGTTATGGCCTGTTGACATGTCGCATTGTCAGCTTAGAAAATTCCATCGTTGTTTGGGTACATGAAGTCCATGATTGGTTGCATATGGCTTCCCAATAGCTGAACGTAATCATTTCTAGTTAACGAACGGTTCGGTTTGATCAGCGGACCCAGTTCATTCCATGTAAACACAGCCCACACCATTATACAAGGTGTCCACTCTCAACGGTGGCCAATGGCTAATTTCTAAACCGTTAGTCTCAGACAAATAGTTCCAATTACAAAAATGCTTTAAAAAAGGTAAAGAAGTATTTTTTAAGTGATTTTGGTCAAAAACAATTTTTGCTAAAAAATTACGAAAATTAAATTTTTATACGGTCTCTCGTCCTATAAGTGATATTTAGTAAATTTTTACCACTACTCTAACAAGAAGAACAAAAAAGTCCCATTCCTCTGCGATTAAAACTGATCGAATAATAGATGTTTAAAGTTGAAGCATATTTTTTGCTGCAAAATAGGGGTCAGCCACAAATTTACTGGAAATAAAAATAAACGTCAGATAGAAAATTTAATTTTAAACATTGAGAGTAAAATAATTTTTGCAATATTGTTTTTGAATGTATGTTGACGTTTACATAGTAAAGCAAAATATACAATTTTTGCTAAAAATATAAGTAAAAAAAATAACAGAAATTTTGTTAAATTAAATTATGAAAAGTAAGTACCAAAACGTTACAAAATGATACATATTTAAAATTCTATTAGATTACTTAACCTAATAGAATTTGATGTATCTATATAATAAAGGCCAAACGTATCTGTGCGTAACGCATACGTCATGTTTTGAATGGCAACACTTTCCGATGAAATATTGGTTTTGCAATTTTCGCTATTGTAAATTTTTAAACTTCTAGACATTGCACGTTTTCAATCTTTATACCATCGTTTAGAGAAAAAAATGCACTTTTAAATGCTGTTTGTTAGAAAACTGTATCTCAATTTGTTTTTGAGATATTAATTTTTTTGTAGTTTTTGGTTCAATTTCTCTAATGGTGGCAACTTGAGTATCGCATTTATGTGGGAAAAAGAGAAAAAATAGCCATAGAGTAAAAAAGAAAAAAAAATAGAGATGCAGTTTAGTGGCTGGAGGTGACGCCAAAAATGTAACCTTAAAATTCGCTGCATTGCATCAAACACAACGGCGTGCTTTCACAAAAAAGAAAAACTTTTAGCGATGCAATTTTAATTCATAGTACAATGAAATGCTAATTTATAATGCTAAAATGTATTCAGATCTTTTTCATTTAGAGAAAAAATGATGCTAAAAAATTCGGTCTCTGTTCCATGTGATTCTTTTGTTTGGGTCGAATGAGAGACTTATATTGGAAGAATAACGCCCATCAAACCGTTTTAATCGCATACTGCACCTCCATCTATCTCTTTTCTTCATGGAAAATAACAGATCACTGTATATTTTAGTTGTCATTTTTTCATAGCAACTGAAAAAAATAGTAATTAAAAACCCGTTATGTCAATATATCGTCGGCTATAAAACCCGGTGAATGAATGTTGTTGGTTTTATTTCGTTTTTATTTATGAATTTAGTGACTTTTAGTTCGTTGTAAACTTACTTTACAAAAGATACATCAATTAACATTTACAAAAATGTATTTTAAAGAATATCTGGGTGTCATATTTTCTTAGTTGTTTTTAAAAATTGAGAATGCAATTTTATTCTTTGGCGAAATCTTTTGCTAATAACTGCTATCTTGCGTCTAATACGCAGGGCCGTAGTGAACAACAGGGAGGGCTCAAGAGAATGTAGGGGGACTCATAGTTTTTTTCTCTCTCTCTGACGCAGAAAGATAAATTAGTGCATATTCATATTGTAGGTACTCTGTTACTTATTAAACTGTTAAAATAATTTCATTTTTTGCTTAGAAAAGTATATGATGATGAAAGTTTTGAGTGTATAACTGGTGCAAAGTAGCCCATCATGTTAGCTTCATATGTACAAATAGGATGAGGGAGTGTTGAAACACTTATTTTAGATACAATTTAGTAACTCTGGAAAACAGTGAAAAGGTTTCAAAACTAAATTAGATTTTTAAACAATATTTCATTTGAATTTTCGGAACAGAAATTTATTGAGTGACCTTGGAATCTTTTCCAGGGGGGGGGGGGCTCAAAATATTTTAGAAGGGGGCTGAGCCGCCCATAGCGCCCCCTTAGCTACGGCTCCGCTAATACGGAAGTGCCGATAATTTTTAAAGCTGTATATGATTACATAAATAATATGTTTCATATAAAATTGCTATTTGGAACTAGTTGGAAGTTTAAAAAGCCTATAACGCAGAAAAAAATTATTAGGCTTTCCAATTTTAAATTTTAAAAAAGTGTTTCACCTTTACTTTGTGACCCGGGAACCCCGGGTTCGGTGTACTAGTTTTTATAAAATAAATAAATGGTACACGCCTAGAATCGTATTAATATTACATTCTCGTTGGATATAAATAAGTATGCGAATTGAACCTCGATCGGATATTTGGAAGTGAGTTAAAATTTGAATAAAAGTTTTGAACTAGGAAAACTTACATACGAACGTTACGAGTAACATATAAGCTTATTAAAAACACGTACCTTTTTAAAATAAAATCACGAAAAGAAACAGCTTCATTTGCTTACAAAATAAAACATATGTAAAAATAAAATTGAGGATGTGAATTTCAAAACTCGCCTTTATCGCTTTTGTTTACGCTATCAGTTTGTACAATTCTGCACTATTGTAACACTACAATCTCCAAATTTATAATGAAAACCAATTGACGCATTTAAAGGTTTTTAGCGATTTCCCCAAATTCGATATTTTTGATAAAGAGAATTTTGAAATTCATGTCTTCAATTATTTAATAACTAATCTAGAAATTAATTAATTAAAATTAACACTACCGTAAAACTTATATGGTGACTGCATCTTCAGTTAAATCGCTATAAAAATATTTATTTATCTCGTTTAAAACTTTTTTGTAATTGGAACATATGTCTCTCACAAATGGTTTAGGAATTAGCCTTTGGACAGCGTTGAAATGGACACCCTTTATAATACTTTAAGCACTTAGTGGTGTACGTTCCCTTAAAGCTTAGTCTAACTCAGAGGTTCCCAAAGTGTGCTCCGCGGAGCCCTTGGGGCTCCGCCTCAACTTTCCGGGGGCTCCGCGGCGTTCCAGAAAAATAAACAAAACATGAAAGAAATTGGCATATTTGTATTTCAAAAGTATGTAGGAATTTTTGTGTGCTGTGTCTCAGAAATAAATATATCTACAACTGCGTTGAAAAATAAAATAATACACTTCAAAACGATTTAAGCATTTGCATTATACTTGTATGTATTTTCTGTATAATATTTCTGGTTTCAAGTGCTTTATTTTATGTTTCAGAATTTAATAAAATGTTTTTGCATTCTCTGCATTCAATTGCATAATGCAGGGCTGTCCAACGCGGCGCCCTTTGTCACTTCCCTTGGCGCCCTTTTAAAGGTTTTTGTGACTAGCATTTTGTTTAATGTAAAATTCTCTTCTAAAAGATGCTTTATTTAAAATATTGATATTTGCTTCAGAGAATATTTTTAAGATCCCTGTAAATATTTCCTTGAATAAAAGCTCTTTCTGGTTTTGTTTTTATAAACAACTATGGATTGGTAACAGTATCATGCCTCTCTTTGTTTCTCTACTTTTTATAACAGCAAATATTGCATAGCTAAAATAAATCAAGGAATATATTCGTGTCTTAAAAAACCCTAACAAAATCGCTAATTACCATTTTATTTTAACAATAGACGTGATTTAATTTTTCGACTCCATCCAATTAAAAAAAAATTTATATAGCTCATCGCAGAAAAATGCGTCATTCGAATTTTACAACAATTTAAATTTTTTTAAAAAGCTTTTTAAATTATGGAACTTTAGAATTACATGAATCTTATGTTTTCTACAGCGAAATGCTTTTTCACATGTGTATCACTGGTAATACTGTGAGATAATTCATTCTTTGTTTTGAGCCATGTTAATAATGGCGCCCTTCGTTGTATTCGAAACATTGAGATGCGCCCCTGCTTAATAAAAGGTTGGACAGGCCTGGATAATGTTTCTGCATTTAATGCCTTTTTCTATGTTTCTGCATTAATGAGTTTTAAAAATTAGATTTAAAATAAGCTACGAGAAATAGCATTCTGAATAGAATGCACAACGTTATTCGAAACAGAAAAGTTCCGCCTGTGCTATTAATTATGCTTGCTGAACAAAAGGGAGAACAATTTTGTTCTTTGGAGCTCCGCCTATTCATATATTTATACTTAATTCTTTTTTGACTACCTCTTCTTTTGATAACACTTCAATTTACGACAGTTCTGAATGATGCCATAAAAATAAAAAAAAAAATTTATAAAATTAAGACCACTTAAAAATAGGCTTTTAAACTAACTTGCGAAAATATGGCAAACCTGCATCAGTCCCTGCTGCTGCATACTGAAATAAGATGGTTATCCCGAGGAAACGTGTTGACACGTTTGCTGGAGCTGCGTGCAGAGGTTGAAAACTTTTTGAAAGATAGCAATTCTCAATTAATAACAATTTTAAATGATGAAGATTGGTAATGTAAATTGGCATATTTGAGAACATTCTTAGTAAAATGAACGAAATGAATTTATACTTGCAAGAAGAAAGTGCTACTTTTTTTAATGCAAACTCCAAAGTGTCTGAATTTAAGAGGAAACTTACCTTCTGGTCTGAATGAGTAGAAAAGGCTGATATAACTTACTTTCCTCTTACTAAAGTGACCATAACAGCAAGTTTGAAAAAAAATTAGAAAAATATTCAAGATCATCACGAAGTTCTGATAGATCCGTTTGAGCATTACTTTCTAGCTGGACGATTTTAAATGTCTACAAAATAAATTTAGTGTACAAACAAAACCACACAGCTTAAGCTCTGAGGAATACGAAACTCTCACTGATTTAAAATCGCAAAGTAATCTCGCAATTTCTTTTCAAAGAAAGCGTATCACTGAATTTTGGCGTCATTTGATTGATGAATACAAAATCTTGTCAGATAGAGCAAAATTAATTTTACTCCTATTTTCAACGACCTATCTGTGATAAGCTGGATTCTCCACTTATACAAGAATCAAAACAACATACAGAAACGGGTAAAAAGCAGAACCAAGGATTTGCTTACAGTTGTCGAAAATTGCACCAGAACTGTGCAAAACAATTCAAGCACGTTTTTTACACTAAACTTTTATATCTTATTGTTCGCCAAATAAAAAAACTTTCGGCATTAAATATAATATATGTATATATTGCATATAGTATTACTTTTACTTTTGTAATTTAATTTGATTAAAATGTTTATTTTATTTTTATTAAATTTTACTTATTTGAATCTTTTATCCTAGTTTTCAAAATTGTATTTTTAATATTTAAAACAATTCCTGTCGCTTAAAACGTCTTTTTAAAAAAGGTCTTGTATCATTTAAGATCCCGCATTAGATTCATTTGTGTGTAATAAGTGTATATATTTATTTTTATTTTTATATCTTTGACTGTTTAAATCTGTTATTTAATCTGTCTGTTTTTTATATCTGTTATGTTATTTGTAGATATTTTTAGATATTTAAATTATTTATACTGTTTTTCATAGTAACATAATGTTTGTCGCAAAAAACTCATTTTTCATTGCATCTTCAGTCATTTAAAGAACCTCGTTAGATTCGTATTACATTTGTATATATAAATTTCTTTTTGCATACATAAATTTATATACTAGTTCTTTAAATTTGTCATCACACTATGAATTTAAAATTTTGCTCAGCTCCACCTCTCACTTAGAATTTTTGTCAATGAGTACCCGCCCTGATATAAATTCAACCTCACATGTTTCATATTCCCACTTTGTTAGTAAAGTTTTTCTTTATAGTTATAGTTTGTTTAATAGGTGTAGTTTTTAACTGCATATCTGTTTTGAGGCAAAAACAACGACGATAGACAGTTTCTTTCAAAATCATAATTAATAGCCAAATACTTTAAATAAAATATCCAAAAAAGTTATCAATGATGCATTTAACAATGCAGCTTATAGATTTTGACTTGCCCACTTAAACACCAAAACAATGACATACTTCTAGATATATATTTTTAAATGTTTCAAAAAAAAAAAAAAAAAAAAAAAAAAAAAGGCTGATAGGTGATTTATTTTAGATGCATGTTTAGAAGTACTAGATACTTAAAGAGGACCGAAAAAAAATATTCCATAATCACATGATTCGATTACGGGTAGGCAGGACTAGCAAAAACGTGTTTCATAATTACTCATAAATAACTAAAACTGCGCTTTTTTTTTTTTTTTTTTTTTTTTTTTTTTTAAAGCAAGTTGCCTATTGGAATTATACAGAAGTATCTCTCTGCAAATGTTAACTGTAGAACTTCCTTTTTTTCTGTGTGTATGTAGTTTTCGCCATAGATAATAATAGTTTCGTGCAATCCTCATTGGAATGCATAATCCAAATATGATTAAGATTTTAATTTTTAATTCCAAGTTCATACTGGAAATCCCAAAATAATACTGTTTATTTTAAAAATTGATGTCATTAACCCCTTAACAGTACTGCTTGAGCATCACTTCGGTAAAAAAGAGTTTGTTTTCCACGTAACTAAAAGCTTTCAGAAATCTCAAATTTTTAATTATAATTTTTGCTGTATTTGAAGAAAATATCGCGATTATACAGGGTAAATATTTGAATACAAAGAAAAGGGTTTTAATCCTTATTTTTGTCTTATTATGCCTAATAATAGTAATATTAAATAAAACTGTTAAAGGGTTATGTAATAAAAAATTTGATTTTTAAGATTTCTAGTATAAATACAGAATTTCTGTTTCAGGAAAGGGCCAAACTGAGAATCTTTGTCCTGTGTTGGAAATTAATTGCTCGAATTTTTAACCGCTGATTTTTCTAGGCTCCATAGGCATAAAAACATTAATTTGTAAATCCCAGAGTATGGTTGGGTTTAGGGGCTCCGCCTTAGCAATTCTTCCCAAAAAGGGCTCCGCGAGCCCAAAAGTTTGGGAACCGCTGGTCTAACTCATCCGATTTCAGCTATATAAAAGTGGTTTAAGTCATGAAATTTAAAGTTTCATAACTAGGTCAATTTTAATGTTACATGAATGGGACCTTTTCTGTATTGCTTGCTAGAGTGTTAGGAAATTTTTACTAAATATCACTTATAGGACCGGGGGACCGTATAAAAATTTAATTTTCTTAATTTTTTGATAAAAAATTTTTTTTGAGCTAAATCGGTTAAAAAACAATTCTTTACCTTTTTAAAAGCATTTTTGCAATTGGAACTATATGTCTAAGACTAACGGTTTAGAAATTAGCCATTAGCCACCGTTGAGAGTGGATACCCTGTAGAGCCACTAACAGCTTGCGCAGTGCCTTGTTGACAACTTGGGTCCATAGCTTTATGGGGTCTGCACCACATTCGCACCCTTCCCCAGTTCTTAGCTATTGAATTCATGACTCATCTGATCAAGCTACATTTTTTCCATCCGTCTACGGTCCAACTGAAAAGGTTATGAGCCCATGAACATCGCTGTTGGCGAAGACGTATTTTTAGTAATGACAGCCGAGACGGTCTTCTGCTGCTATAGCCCATTAAAGCCAAATATTGCCGAACTGTCCTGACGGACACGCCCGCGTCGGGCATCCCACATTCATTCCTCTGGTTATTTAACGCAGTGTTGCTTGAGGGGTCTGTTCACAATGACAAGTCTACGCAGAAGTCGGTGGTCACTGTCATTAAGGGCCGGTGGTCGACCAGTGCGTTGTCCATGATAGGAGGTTATAACTGAATTTAAGTATTCTCGACACACTCGTGACACTGTGAATCTCGAAATGTTGAATTCCATAACGAATTCCGAAATGAAATGTACCATCCCAGCTAAAAATGAACTCCAGTGAAACTGCAAAGAAAATGCAGTTGCGAAACTGTGGTGATTTGGCACAAATCACTGCAGTTTTTTCGAAGTCAACAACTACAAAATCACTACAGTGAATGTGTAGTTCATAACTACACATTTTCTGCAGTGAATTTGAAGTTAAATGCCCCTCCCACCCCCCAAAAAATTGGCTCTGCTGGCGCCATCTATTGACCATACTGGTAAGCTTGCTTTTTAACATTTCAAAGGCAGATTTTGACTGTGGAAACAGTTGTACTCGAACTGACGATCCCAGGTACAAGAGAGACACGCTTTGACCACTTGCCCGTTGAGACTTGAATGGCTAGTGTTGTGCGAGGTATAAAGGGGAGGCATTTCAATTAAAGTTTATTTGTTGCAAAAGCTGAATGGCAGGCAGAAAAATTGGATGTTTTAAAGTGCTTTTATTTTATTATTTATTTATTTATTGCAATTCGTTTATATGGGTGTGTATTTTAAAAACAATTTAATATTAAATGAATTAAACAAATACTGTAGCGAATTAGCGAACGCAAATGAATTGGTTTTTCTTCTGAATTTAAAAATCAGTAAATATTTAATAAAATAATTTTATTTTTAGGCTAATTGCGAAAATAATAATTTTTTTTATTATGAATTATAATGTAATTACATGCGTTGTGTTAATTTTATAAAATATATATTTTTGACATGGAAGTACTTACTTTAATAAATTATGGGTCGGTAATTAATATTTTTTACTTAGAATAAAAATTCATTTTATGTCGTTTAATGATAAGGTGAAACATATTTTTAGCTCACAGGCTATCATAGCCTGAGACCTTATGTGCCCGCCCGTTCTGTATGTATGTGCGTATGTGCGTAACGCGATAACTCATGATAAAAATATCGGATCCACTTGAAATTTTGTATATAGGTATATCCTGACAAGGCGCTTCCCTGATTAGTTTTTGGAGTTCATTCGATATGTATAAGAGGGGGAACGGGGGGCTCATGCCCCCCGTTAGTTGATATAAATGGGATTTTCATGCAGAATTAAGTTTTCAAAATTTAGATTAGGATCATTCTGATGAGGCGATTCCGTGACTGTTATTAGGTGTTCATTGAATAAGTATAAATAGGGGGAACAGGGGTTCTAATCCCCCCCCCCCCGTTAGTTGATATAAATGGGATTTTCATGCAGAATTAAGTTTTCGTTCAAAATTTAGATTAGGATCATTCTGATGAGGCGATTCCGTGACTGTTATTAGGTGTTCATTGAATAAGTATAAATAGGGGGAACAGGGGTTCTAATCCCCCCCCCCGTTAGTTGATATAAATGGGATTTTCATGCAGAATTAAGTTTTGGTTCAAAATTTAGATTAGGATCATTCTGATGAGGCGATTCCGTGACTGTTATTAGGTGTTCATTAAATAAGTATAAATAGGGGGAACAGGGGTTCTAATGCCCCCCCCCGTTAGTTGATATAAATGGGATTTTCATGCAGAATTAAGTTTTCGTTCAAAATTTAGATTAGGATCATTCTGATAAGGCGATTCCGTGACTGTTATTAGGTGTTCATTGAATAAGTATAAATAGGGGGAACAGGGGTTCTAATGCCCCCCCCCGTTAGTTGATATAAATGGGATTTTCATGCAGAATTAAGTTTTCGTTCAAAATTTAGATTAGGATCATTCTGATGAGGCGATTCCGTGACTGCTATTAAGTGTTCATTGAATAAGTATAAATAGGGGCAACAGGGGTTCTAATGCCCCCCCCCCTCTTAATGCCCTCTTAATTTATATAAATAGGTTTTTCAAGCAGAATTTTCAGATTTCGTTCAAATCTCTGAATAGTTTTGGAAGTTTAATGGTTAAGTATAAAAGAAGGGGATAACTCCTTTTAAATTATATAAATGCTAAATGGGTTTTTATTAAGAATTATCTAATTTGCTCTGAATTTTGGATATAGATTTTTTATATGATAAAGCATGTCTTTGATAGTATAGGAGATTCAATGATTAAGTATAAAAAAAAGAGGAAAGGGGAGAGCTGTTTCCCCTTCTTAATTTTTTTTTCGAACGGAATTAACCCTTGAAAATATAAGGCTTTAATGTACAATTAGTATTTGTAGCCTGTGAGCTTAATGCCATCAGTTTAACTGGGCAGTATTCTTTATTTATTATTGTGTTAGAATAATAATTTGTTATTTATAAACTTTTTTTAATTTAAAAATTAAATAATTTTTTTTTTTTTTTTTTTTTTTTTTTTTTTTTTTTTTGTAGTGAGTTTTTTAAATAGGGAATATTTCTGAATCTTTCTTGCAAATAAAAAAAAATAAACGAATTTTAGAGGTTTTTCTGATAATATAATTTTTTTAGGAATTATAATGTAATTAAATGTGTTAATTTAAGAAATATATATTTGTAAAAAGGAAAAATTAATTTTATAAGATAAGAATATAATATTGTGTTAGAATAATAATTTGTTACTTATAAACATTTTTTAATTTAAAAATTGAATAAAAATAATATATATATATATATATATATATATATATATATATATATATATATATTTTTTTTTTTTTTTTTTTTTTTTTTTTGGGTAGTGAGTTTTTTAAATGGGGAATATTTCTGAATCTTTCTTGCAAATTAAAAAAAATAAACGAATTTTAGAGGTTTATCTGATAATATAATTTTTTTAGGAATTATAATGTAATTAAATGTGTTAATTTAAGAAATATATATTTGTAAAAAGGAAAAATTAATTTTATAAAACAAGAAGTTCATAATTAATAACTTTGAATTAGAATAAGGACTCATTTTATGTCGTTTTTATTTTTTAATGTAGCATATGTTTTTAATGATTATGTAGATATATTTGATTGTTAACTTATCTACATTTTTACCTAAAAATAAAATAGAAACATTAATTTAATTTTCTTCTTTTTTTTTCTTTGGTAAATATTTTTTTACAAAGGGAAATTTCTGATTTTTTTAAAATTTTAATATAAAAAATGACTAGATTTTTCAATATATTTATGACTTGTAAAATAATTTTAAACACTTTTAACAATTTGATATTTGCATGAAATAAGAAACTTTGATGTGCTTTTAAAATGAATACATAATTAGAAAATACACCTCAATTTTTTTCTTTCTACGATTCATTAAGTTTAGATCGAATAATAATTTTAAAGAGCGATTAAAAAAATTATTTGATGATTCAAATATTTTTATGTCGATTTCAAAATGAAGTAATAGTAAATTAATTGCAAGTAATTTTCAGTTATGAAGATGGAGATGTATGGGGGCAGGAAGCAGAGGAGCTCGTTGGTTTATAAAATTTATTTAAATAAAATTTCCTCTTCTTTTTTTTTCAAAAACATAATGTAAATTTTTCGAGTAACTTTGAAAGAAAGAAAAAGAAATTTTCCATTAAGGAGGGGGTTGTAGACTCATTGCCCCTCCCTGGATTTTGAAATTTAATTAGCAATTTTTTCTCCAATTTACAAAAGCATAATACAATTTATTCTTTTAGTGTGATTTAAATAAAGAAAAGAAGAATTTTTCGTGAGGGGTGGGGGAATAGATGAGCCATTTTCCCTCACTCGATTTTGAAATTTAACTAATTTTTTTCTCCGATTTTTGAAAAAATACTAAAATTCAATCTTTTCATTTAGCTTAAAATATAAGAACTAAGAATTTTCTGTTAGGGGGAGGAAGGTAGAAGAAAGTATTTGCCCCTTCCTAAATTAAAATATATATATATATATATACATTAACAAAATTTTTCTTTTCTGATATTTTCAAAAGCATAGTAAAATGTATAATTTTCAAGAAATTTACAATAAAAAGTAAGAAGAAATTTCACATTAAGGGGCTGGTGAGTGAAAGGCCCATTGTCCCTCATAACTTTTGAAACTTAATATATTTTTTCTCTGATTTTGATAAACCTCGCAAAATTTATTCATTTAGAGTAACTTAAAATAAAGGAACTAAGAAATTTCCGTTGTATGCAGGGTGCACAGGTAGTCACTACCCCTCACTGGATTTCGAAATGTGATTTAGTGAAATTAATTTTTTTTTTCTCTTAGCTTAAAATAATAAAAGAACTAAGAATTTTAAGTTAGGGGGAAGGAAGCATAGATAGGGACGCCCATGTCTGAATATATAAAAAAAAAGAAATGGATTTTAATGTATTAAAACGTGTAATTTCCAAGTAACAAAACAAAGTAGGAACTAATAAATTTTTACTACGGAAGTGGTTCGATGGGATGAAAAATCCCTAGTTCGATTTTGAAGCATATTTGAAATTATTCTTCTCCGATTAAATTCTATGAATTTATCGGACAATAACTACAGTTATACGAGAGATGCATCGGAAATGTACTTCTAAATTAATGGTTGGATAATAACTTCAAATTCACTGCAGTGATTCTACGGTTATAAAGTCTTTAATTTTTGATTATAAAATGACTTTATAGAAACTACAGTGTTTTCAAAGTTAATAGCGCACAGAATGTTTAAAATAAATTACTGCAAAATCACCTTTAATTAACTACAAAATAACTGAAGTGATTTTATAGTTGAGATTGCACTATAGAAAGACTAGAGAAATTTTACAAAAACCTCAAAAACACTTCACTTCTACAAAAAAACTGCAGTCCATTTTTAGCTGGGATGAGTCTAGCTCAATTAGAATACCACGTTCGAAATCCATTAATCCTCGTTGTATGGTCATAATCCTATAATCAACCTTCTCACAAGAAACATTTGAACACGAATGGAAGTCCTGCTCAAGCACTGATAATTTATACAATTCTTATGTGACACTGCTGCTATCTATATATTTCCATATTACTATCCCACGACTTTTGTCCCCTCAGTGTATATAGATTTTTGAAAATAGCAGAATGTCTTTGATGTGATGCAGTTGAGGTTTTTTATATAACAAATAAAAGATATTTAATAGAATTATCCCCAAAACTAGGAAAATGAGTTATATAGTAGAAAGTTTGATAACAATCCTGAAGAATCAGTAGGAAGTAAAAAAGTTTATATTTAAAAGAATAAAACTAAAAGTAGGCTTAAAACAGAATATTCCAAAAAGACAAAAATAGAAAATAGTCCTCCAGTGTTCGTGTCCGGGATAGCTCAGTTGGTAGAGCATTGGCGGCTTCAGCCAATACATCCCTGGTTCGAATCCTGGCCTGGACTTTTTTCACCCAATAATGAAAAATGGAATAAATTACTTCTGTAATAAAAAAAAGAGTTCGATCAAACTTTTTTTCCAGTTTTGACAAAATAAAAATCGAAAAAAAAGTTCCTTTTATACATTGAATGAAAATAATAAGCACAAAAGTAATATTTCCCTTTCATTTAATACGATAAATGAGCAGAATCATTATAGAGCGATTCTTTTTATCTGCAATCCAGAACTTTATTGATGACAAATATGAACGCTTTGTTATCTAACCATTTCTTCCTTCTTTTTTTTATGAAGACGAAATGTCATTGTTAAAGCCTTTTATGAGGGCATTAAGTTTGTTTGAATGACTCGAATGAATTGAAACCTAGAAAACGGAGATAACATTCCCATTTCATTATAAGTGATTTAAACTTATTTAAAAATGCATTTAAATAGAGTATTTTAACGCAAAATATGTTTTAAACGCTTCTTAAATGTATGTACAGGAAGATTAACAGCGCTAAATTTTGAAAAATATTAGGTGGGCTTGAAAAATTTTAAATAAATTAACACATGTAATTTTTTCTATTTTAAGTGTATGTAAATTATATACACTAAAACATCCATTCGCATCATGAGAATTAGAATGGAAAATGAGAGGAATGGAGCGAATGAATAAAAATTCGAAATTAAATTGTATTTTTTATTAGCTAATTTTAAATTAATATAATTTTATAAATAATTACATTATTATTAATAATTTTATAATGTAATTACATTCTTATAGGCTCTTTATAAATACATTAATAATCATTTTAAATAATAAAATTGCTAATTATTGGAAATGAAAAACTCCAAATATCAAGAAAAGCATACACTGTAAAAAAATGCCAGATGTTTCTGAATATATAAAAATGTACTGTAATCAAAAACGAAAATATACAGTGACCTCTTCTAACTCACCTAAGGTTTCAAAAAACGTTCCTTTACCTTCGAAAATCCCAGAAAACTGTTTGTTTACGAAATTTAAGGAAGAATTTATAAAAATTAATTTTTATTAGTGCCCGTCTGTTTCGGAAACGTTTCTAAGTAGTTTTTACAGTACAATAATCACTTTTCTCAAATCAAAATATCACTTTTTCAGATGCTACCAATACGAAAATATCTTGATATTCAGAGAACATGTTTAATAGACAAACATACAATATTAACAGTATTAACATTAATATGTAAATTGACATTATTTTACTACAATTGCATGCACAAAATCAGTTATGCAGCTGAAAATGTTTACTTGAGAATTGGTAGCATCCGAAAAAGTGATATTTTGATTTGAGAAAAGTGATTATTGTACTGTAAAAGCTACTTAGAAACGTTTCCGAAATGGACGGGCAGCTAATAGAAATTAATTTTTATAAATTCTTCTTTAAATTTCGAAAACAAACAATTTTCTGGTATTTTTAAAGGTAAAGGAACGTTTTTCGAAACCTTAGGTGAGTTAGAAGAGGTCACTGTATATTTTTGTTTTTGATTACAGTACATTTTTATATATTCAGAAACATCTGACATTTTTTACAGTGTACACTTTAGTCACCCAAATGCTTTATCAATTCAAGATGCCAAGACAGAAGACAAAATATGCAGGAAATTTAGCTATATATCCGCTATAGGGGTTTTCAATGTTTCTGTAAATCTAATTGATAGCCTTCTATTTTTTTTAAACAAAACTGTTTTTTGAACATTAATAACGCAAAATTTCAATCCAGCAATTAAATAATAAAAAAAAGATAAATTACAAATTAAATCGATTGTAATTAGGTGGGCGGTGAGATCAAATTATTGAATGGGCTCGTGCCTCATGGGCCCATAAGTTGGCACCATTGCGGACGATGTTTTCATAGGCTATTTCCCCCCACAATATATATAAGTAAATGAATAGTTTAAATATCAAAGAGGCGTTGAATTATTGGTGATATTTTGAACATTAATTGGGCTTCACTCATCTTGCTGTCATTTCACATGCCCACTAGTTTCGGTAGCATATAATCAGGTTTTTAACTACAGTGCAAATTCAAGAAACACTTTTACAATACAAACTTAACATAATAGTTAACGCTTTTAACTAAAATAGTTTTTGATTGCCTTGTTAAATTTGATTGAATGTGTCGTGCTAAGAAAAAGATTGCTAAAACGCGACACTCAAAATCATATTTTTTTTTTTTTTTTTCAGATATGCAGTTATTGATATTTATTGGCAAAATTAACCAATTTGCTCAGTAATCTACCGTATTTTTTTTCAATATAGCAAACTTTTTCTGATTTCTTTTTTAAAATTGTGTGATTTTAAAGGCGCCATGTAGAAAGTGTTTTGAAACTGTTTTACATGTATTGTTTTATAGTGTTCTAAATTGTTTTTCGTTTGCAATGTGTTGTTACATTGTTGGCAAAATGATGTGCAGCACTACACTATTGTAAAAAAATATGTTTATCAACACTATTCACAACACTATTTTAACACAATTAACAACACTATTATTAGAACGCATTTCAAGATGACAATATTTTTGCAACATATTATGAATATATGTCTCGAAAGCAACACTTTTGTGACACATAAAGAACAATATTACAATACAAAAACCTTTTCTATATGAAGTTTTCTAATTCAAAACACTTTAATTTGTTGTAAATTTGATAAGAAAAACTTTTCTAAAGTGTGTTTATTTGTGTGTATTGAGAATTCGCAGTGTAGATTTCTGGTAACATTTTTGAAGCGAATATAGTTGTGAGAGCATCATTGCGTTCTACCTTCTTCACAATGTTGCTTTATGTATGTGATATGGTTTTATATCTTTACAGGAAACAGTGGTGTAATTTTTAATTAATTTTTTTTTATTCGGTCATGTTCGGTCATTTATCATCGTACGAAATTTCATCTTATAGAATCTGGTAGACCCTAAAAGGGGAGGGGGGGAGGAGGATATTGGTATAATTTTCAACTAAACCTATTTTAACCGTGCCTCTGTTTAAAACTTTAGGGGTTGATAGATTCCGAAAAATATTGTGACCGCAATAAACATACATAGAAACACATGGAGTTTTATCATGATGATGATATAAGTTGGGTGTGATTTAGCTCCCTTATCCCAATAGCTTTTACACATTTAAACACTGTTTTATACAATCTTGGATTCATTGAATTTCACAGTACTGTTGCTTTTATTTATTTACATACATTCGAGCAATTAAAATTTCCAAAAAATGTAGTTTTAACAGGTGTTATTTAAAGTTTGATTTGAATGTATTTACTTTATTTTAAAACCGAATAAAAAAAGCATATATTACTTTAATTATTTAATTTATTTTTTAATAGAAAGTGTGAAGCTGATAAAGAGATAATACATGAATGCTGCCTTAACCTTTGTTGCGGGAATTTCTGTTTACAGATTAATCATAATTTTTTCTTCGAAAGTTAACTCTATGCATCTCTTATAAAATTATAGCTATGCTATAAATAGTGCCTAATACATATGGAAAATTTATTTAAATACTTATTATTCACACAACACTTTCATTTGCGTCTTTTCTCATTCTTAAAAGAATGCTTTTAACTAAACAGATGTTATAAAATTCCAAACAAATCTTTATCGTTGCAAGCTGAATGAAAATTGTAAACATAGGCTAAAATACTTTCTGTTTTTCTATATGCGAACCAAGCAAAATTCATTGCACGATTCCTTTCTTATCTGCAGCCCCAAACTTTATTGACAACAAATATAAGCTCTTTGTTATCGAACCATTTCATACTTACGAAAACGAATTATCAATGTTTAAACATTTCATCAGGTCATTAAGTTTGTTTGAATGACTGGAATGTATTGAAAGCTCTAGAAAGTAAAGATATTATTCCAAATTCATAATAAGTGACTCAGACATCTACAAAATCGTTTAAAATACGTGACTTCTCCCCAAAAAGACATTTTAATCGCATATTATTCTTTTATGCATGTGATAATTAATTTTTTACAATATTTTACTAATATATGCATTAGGTGATGTTTGCTAGAATTATGATATGCGTAATATATTAAAAAATGTTTTAAACTTTAAAATACATTATTTTATTAATATTTAATTAATTCATCTGAAAGAATGTTTTCTCTATTAAAAGTAACCTTTTCAATTCCGTAATAAACGAAGTCCTAGCTTTTAGACCGGGAGGCGGTAGCATAGATAAACACCTCGTCGCATTCATGGCCGAAATTTCAGAACAAGTTAAAACTCGATTTGCATATTAAAACGTAATCGGTCTGCCAAAGCATATCTTGTTGTAGTATTATTTTAACACAATCAAACTGACTGGTAAATTTATCATATGAATTTAAAATTTCCAACTCAGCGAAAAATTGCTCAGGCCGGGAATCGAGCCCGGATCCTTGACTTACAAGGCCGATGCTTTACCTGTTAAACTAACTGGGCGATAGCCGGCTGGGATTTTTTGCTAAGACAACCTTATTGGTCAGAACATCTGGTGTGTCATTTAGACAGCTCAGCAGAACAAACCACAGGTAACGGAACTCCATATAACGATGGATACGTAGATATACTATTATTTTAACATAATCAAACTGACTGGTAAATTTATCATATGAATTGTAATCGTATCCATCATTATCTGGAGTTCCATTACCTGCGGTTTGTTGTGCCAAGCTGTCTAAATGACAGACCAAATGTTATGACTAATAAGGTTGTCCGAGCAAAAAATCCCAGCCGGCTGTCGCCCAGTTAGCTTAACAGGTAAAGCATTGGAGCCAAGTATCTGGGTTCGATTCTCGGCCTGGGCAATTTTTCGGTCAGTTGGAAAATTTATTAAGAATATTATATATATATTAAGAATGTACATTATATATATTACAAAAATACAGGTATGTGCGGCTAGAGTCCATGAAATCTCAAAAGGAATCGCTAGATATAGCAACCTTTTTATGTAAAAATCACAAAAATGCATAAAATTCATGAAAAACACCCTTAAAAATAATAAAAAAATCACTAAAATTCTTCTAACAAACAACATCGTCAATAAAGTCTTCATTTCAGATATTTAAAACTCACTAAAAATTACATCCTCATTCTCAAAAAAAAAAAAAAAAAAAAACCCAACCATTGTTACCAGAGTAAGAGAACGACTTTCCTCTTGAAAACAAGGTCTTCATTAAAACGGTTTAAAAATGATTCATTTACTGAATTCAAGTGTTAAACAACTTATGATATATAATAACAAGTAATGATTACGATTTTCTTTTTAAAAAATCAAGTAAATTCAGACAGTTTTGAAACTACGTGACAAGTTCATTACATTTAAAAGTTTTTTGCAAGTTGGTATTACGCTGTTGCTCAAGTTTATAATGTCGTATTTTAAACGTAGCATTTAAGCCACTTAACTTTTAAGTTAACGAAGAAGCTTTAAGATTTAACCTCTTGGGGACGAGTAACACATATATATGCCACAAAAAGTCTTAATAATTCTCCTTTATCCCCACCAGTAAAACTTTAATGTAAAATTTGCCTTATTTAATCAGAACATTTTCTCAATTTTATATGGCACAAATTTCTGTTTTAAAAAACGGATGAGAAAACATTAAAATTTTTGTAAAAATTTTTGTTCGAACGGGTTCAAACTTGATCATGTTTCGGAAACGTTCTTAATTGTAAGTTGAGGGAACTATGCCTTCTGAACTATCTTTCTTATATGAAACCGCTCTTAAATATTCATTTGAAATACACATATATCAGCGTTTTCGAAAGACATCGTCAATTATTTATTTATTAAGCAAGCCAAAAATTATGTAAATGATAAAAATCTTGTGGAGCAGGGTTGCCAGTTTAGGTGGAATTTTTGTTGCTGATTAGAATGCTTGATTGCTTACTACTTTGATAAAATAGTAACTACTAACCTTATTTAATCTATCATAAAATAAAGGAAATATTACTATTTAAAAAAAAAAATGTGGTAGAAACTTGGATAGAAAAACCATCCAACTGGCAACAGTGATGTCATGTCAAAAGTCGCAATACAAATTTAAGAACTTACGTGCATACTTACTCAGACATCTTTTTTGGCAAAGCTAAATCTCTTTAAAATGCTCTGTATTGGAACAGATGAAGATTAATTGCATTACGTAAGGTTTAAAAAGATTGAAATAAGTGATTTAAATACCACACTTTGAAAGCTTTAGAACTCTGTACACAAAGTTACATAAGCGTCCTGTCATAAGAAAATGTTTAACTATTTTAAGGGACAAATTAATGATATTTAAGGTATCGCCTTTAAGTATTAGAAAAAACATTTAGGAGCCTTTTATAAATTAAAGTGATTTTTACAAATTTTATATGTTTAATGTTTTGAAATCTTTTTTTTTTTAATTTTAATTGTTATTATTATTTTGAGGACATGCGAACGCTAGTTGTAGCTTTTATCGTCTCTCCCAAATTTTAATTGTTTCTACTCAGACAAGAAATTATAACTGCATCACATTAAAGATATTGAATGAAAATGCATTAATGTAAGCTCTCATAATTATTACATTTGACGCCCTCTTGAATTCCATTAAGTTTTCCAGGAAGTTTTATGCTATGATCGATTTTTTAAATTATTCTGTACTTAAACCACTTCTCAATACCGCACTTCCGTAGCTTAAAAATTGCTGATTTACGTTATTAAAGTTTCATATTTTCAAGAGAGAAAAATGAAATACATTTTAAAAAGAAATAAATTATTACAAATTACTGTTTAGATAATTTGGAAATCTTACCACACGCCATATTAGAAACTCAAGAGTTTTGATTTTCGCATTCTTTAACCTAAATGTTTTAGTTTTATTATACAAATTTTATATAAATAAAGATAAAATTGATACAACATGCATATTGATATATAAATTTTAATTTTAATTCAGATTTTTCTAGGTACATTTGATTAACAGAAGTTAATTTTCAATTTTGGAAATCAAGAAGCTTGTAGTCACCTTTAAGATTTAATCTCTTTTATTTTCGAATTATGCACTGCAAAAATTGCTACAGTAATTTTACTGCAGCAGAGATTCCCGGCAATAACACTATAAAAGAGACTTTATTCCTAGATTAACAAACGTTGCCGATAGATAAATGGGTTTTGCCCGTAAAACATAAAACTTGACGGAAATTGACCGTTTATCTCGAAAAAGTGTCATTTTCCGGAAATTCACTGGAGTAATTTACGGTAAAGTACAGTAACAATATATATATATATTTTACAATAGGCTCCTCGAAAGTGAAATCATAATATGACAGTAAATAGCTCAGAGTCGTATAATATACAATCAGCTACAGATAATTAGCACAATTCTCGGTGAAAGAGATATCATTCAGCCATGTGAGTAGTATTCCAAGTAGGTTGTACAGATAGGCCACGGATAGGCCACGGATAGGCCACAAACATAAAGCGCTAAGAAACGAGATTCGCGAACTTGAACCTGTGTAGTACAATAAAAAAAATTATAAATAAATATTTAAAAAAATTAAATTTAGTTAAATTTCGATTTTCAAGTTTAAAATACCATCTAGTTACATTTTAAGATTCAGTCTCTTTATTTTAACTTATACTTTTTTTAGAGAGAAATCGTTACTTAACAGGAAATAGTTCCAAAAGCCAAAAGCTTGAAATTCAAAATCTATGATTTTTGATTAATTTTGTCGAATCATTTAAAATTTTATGAAAATTGGATGCATAGTTTAGCTACAAAGACAATCAAAATTATTATCTTAAATTGCTGGCAATAGGAAAAAAATTTCAATTGCATTTTAATGATGTTGCACTCTTTCGAACATAATGAAATTGATATGCATCAATGAAGTACATATTGAAATATACATTCTGTGCAATCTGGAGTGCAAAGGATATTTTTTATTAATTTACAGGGCCACACAAAAATATTCCAATACATAATGGTATAGGAGGAAACATTGTTTGGGGCGCGTTTTAATTATATTAAAAACTATTTCACATTTTATGAAATTGATATACGTTGCTGAGGTTTACTAAAGGTTGTTTCCTGTAGAATAGAAAGCAGATAGTATTTACAGGGACGCACAATAGATTTCAAATTTATATAGTATCCAAAGTACTGTATACCATTACACCAAGATGTGAATATTTTAAAAATTTCGTTATAGTACAAACACACCTCATTTGCTACGTTCGACGTGCAATTTACAAATTGTTTTTTAAGTTAAAATTTCTTAAATGAAAATTTTAACTAACTGAATATATGGTTTAAATGTATGGTTATAAAAATGGATGGTTTTGCGTTATAATCTATTAGTTGAATTACTTAAAAGCTGTATATTAATTTGGAAATTATCATACACTGCTTGATAGTAAATATTATAGAATGGTAAAATATATATGAAATTAAATTTTTACAAAAGCCTCTAATAAAATAAATGCCTTATTAGTGCAAGATAAGATACTGTATAATGTCTATTTCTATTAAGAAACGATTTTCAAACATTTCTTTAGATTTTAGATCTGGTTTTAAAAATATATTTAAAATGTAGCATATTTTTTGTTTGCAAACATGTACATACTTGTTTGTACACATGTGGAATATTTATAAAATACCTCTAAGAAATAAAAGAGATATTATAAATTTATAACCATTACTTTTCGATCTTGCTTAATTGAATATGTTTTACATTTCTCGCCATTAAATAAACATAGAAGTCATAGAAACCATACGTACCTTGCATTTTGAAAATTACTTTCAAAACGCATTAAATGAGCATTATTCCAACAAAATATTATATTTTCACCAAATTCTTTGTTTAAGTTGTACTCATAAACTGCTATTTACACCAATATTAATCTAATAAAATAGAAATTCTTTAAATATCATCTGAATTTCAAAATGTTTGTGATCGAGAAAAAAATTATTGCCTGTTCTTAACTGCCGATAATTATATTTACTAAGCATTTCATACCATTTAAACGACGACTGTTGTATTGTTTATGTTGAAATAGAGATTTACATGAACAGTTCTGAAACTAAGTTTCATATATCCAATTTTAATGAACCATAAAATCAATCGAAGATTCATTAAGGATGAAGTTAATATTTGATACTATTTAAAATGCCTTTTTTTTCTTTTTGCGTGTATATGTTTTTACCGCATTTGAAATTCTCTTTATTATGCGCTCTCATTTTTAATAGCCCTACCAGTGGCTGAAAGTTTCTGCTCTCGAAACTAGTAGACTTTAGATACAGGGTTCGAAACCAGTTGCGCCCGTCGACTTAATCATTCGGAGTTTTCCGTGATTTTCTTCGATCCTTAGATTTCCTTGCGTAAATACGGTCTAGATTCCCTTAGTAAGAACCCCACGGAGGGCACTACTCCCTTAGGGCCTATATCCCTCTTGTTGATAACTGGCCGTCATAAAACGCAATAACAACATTTTTAATTTTATGTATTATGATATAATTTTTTCATCTTCAACATATTTCGCGTCATACTTCAATATAGAACTATATGTAGATTTTGAAAAAAAAAAAAAAAAATATTTTACAAAAACGAAATAATAAGAAACAACAACAACAACAACAACAACAAAACAAGACATAGATTTTGTCAAAATGTTTTTTTGTTCAAATTTATGAAAAAAGAAACAAATGCACTAAAATTACAAACATACAATATAAAATTATTTGAAAAAATACATTAAAAACCCAAAACATCTTCAACACTCTCTGATCCTGTGAAAAAATTTCGGGCTCTTAATGTATTTCTAATTGTTTTGTAAAGATATTTTAATGCATTTTGAATCATTTTATATTGTATGTATACATTTGCAAATAATTTTAGCACATTTTATTTGTGTTTTTTATATGCATTTAAACTATTTATTCAAGGTGAATTTAGCACTAGAATTTCAATTTCCCCCCCTTTTTTTTATTAAAAAATATTTTTTAAGCGACAACTGAAGGTGCTCTAGCTGGAGTGAAAATGTTTTTGTATTGTGTATTGTACTGTGTACGAATTACGATATGTATTTTTAGGATGTTAAAATGCGCTGTTATTTTTTCAAAAGATTGTTCAACATATTTTTAAAAGACCGATCAATAATGATAATAAAGATTTAAAATTTTGAAAAGCAAATAAATGTTTTTAAAGACTTATATTTATGAACACGAGAGGGAAATTTAACTAGTGAACAGAAAATAATGTAATTATGACTGACATATTCATATAAAAAGAACACAATACTAAAACAGGCATTATAATTTTAGTATATCTATTTCTTAGGTAAACAACTAATTGTACTCTTAATTAATTCCCTGTTAAAACTACAGGTGACACATTGCACCTTTTAGGGGTGAAAGGCTTGTCTCACTGGTGACGCCCCTACGGGAGACAGGATGGCACCCTTAATTAGGGTGAAACGATGGCACCCCTAATCCAGAGTGCCAAATAATAAAAATGAAATTATAAAACGACTTTTGGCCCGCGAGGGATTTGAACCCACAATGTCAGGCTGCAAGCTCAACGTTCTAACCGTTCGGCCATCGAGCTCACCTTTAAAGTCTTCCTGAAATGTTCAAATGTCTTGAAATTCAAAGATTGCTTTATATAAAAAGCTTGCCAAATGTAAAAGTATAAATAATCTGATATTTTAAAGTGATGTTTTATATTATATGTAATATTGTTTCATTTCAATAGTGACAGGAAAAAAAAACATGTGTCTGAATTTTACACTAAAAATCTCGTAGTGATATCCACGAGCTCCTGCAGTGCAGGGTATCCATTGTAAAGTAAATTGCAGAGAAAACGTAAAATGTAGTAAGATAAGCTTTACAGAGTTTTGATGGGAGACTTATTTCAGAGATTTTGTGAAAAGAACTATAAAATTTAATGCGAAAGTAGCAGTAATAGAAAGTCCCTGCCTTTTCGTCCTAATGCCGGAGATAGATGTCGAAGATATGTACTAATTTTACTAATAAAAAATAAAACAAGGTTAGAGATAAAACCAATTTTTTAGTAAGAATGAGCACTAGAAACCTAAACGTTTTGTGAAAATTTCAATTACCACATACCCACACGTATGTATATGAGATTTTGTTAAAAGAATCATAAAATTTAATGCGAAAGTAGCAGTAATAGAAAGTCCCTGCCTTTTCGGCCTAATGCCGGAGGTAGATGTCGAAGTTATGTACTAATTTTACTAATAAAAAATAAATCAAGATTAGAGATAAAACCAGTTTTTTAGTAAGAATGAGCACTTAGAAACCTAAACTTTTTGTGAAAATTCCAATATAAACACATACCCACACGCATGTATATGAAATAGATTTAAACAGTAGCAAAAACCAATTCAGAGAATCACACATTGTCAAAATATGCCACTGTTTCCATAGTCGGGTTTTTATCAGGTTTAAAAAATTTTCCAAACTCATATGGCGGTACATATTCACCAGGTGATATCTTTATACTTCTAATACGATGTAATATTCACATAAAAAAACTGTTAAGCTATTGAGTTTTTAGTTTCCATGTGGAAATCTTGCAATGGTCATTGTTGTGGTAAGAATTTTATTGTGTTTTCCTTTAATTTTTAAGAACTGCTATTAATGAAAAATGTTTATCTTCTTCTGTCAATTTTCTGTAAGAACTGGTTTATCAGAGCCATATTAAGGCTTTATTCAAAATTTTTAACCCTTCCCATTTCCACGTTCTTGTCCCGATTTGGCCCATTTGCAATTATCGCCTACATATTTATCATATACACATTCCGTCGAGTTTGAAGACGATCTTTGCATAATTGCGACTTTTATCGTGCGGACAAAATTTAGTACATTCATACATATACATATATATATAAACTTTTTAGGAGGGGGATGGTTTTGGATTTCTGGGGATTGATCAAAAAATTTTCAGAGATTTTTCAAGAGTCGTATCAGGGTAACGACTGCAATAGGTACTATTTCTTACGAAATCTAGCTAAAACCTCGCAAACATCAATGATTTTTATGCAGAGCATTTCTTTTTAACCTTCCTACTGTCGCAACCTGATATATCCGTTTAATAGGCTGCAAGTTTCACTGCAGTTAAAGCATTATTTAAATTAATATAATTCTACAAATATAATCCAGTTTTATGAAATTAAGTTATCTTTGATCCTCCCAAGGCTTATAAACATATACCTAACAACAACAAAAAAGTATACTATATTAGAAGGACCCTCTTTTTTAAATATTTAAATTAAATTACAGAGAAAACAACATTACAATTTTGCCCTTTTGCTCGGCGGTCATGGGATTAATGGAACTTTGTTTTAAAAAAAATTGAAAAAGGAAACTTTGTCTGAAGAGCCACCATGTAGACCTTGATTAGGTGGACCTGATATATTATATGGGTTTCTGAAGCCATCGAATTGTTTCATTCATCTGAAAAGAAAGTCAAGATGTCGCCAGTTTTCATTTTCAAATTTAATTGCTGATCTAAATGCAATTTGTTAAAAGTGGGACATAGGTCCATCCAGACTAATTGTCAGCACACTGTTAAAACTACAGGTGACACATTGCACCTTTTAGGGATGAAAGGCTTGTCTCACTGGTGACACCCCCATAGGGGGAGCCAGAATGGCGCCCTTAATTAAGGTGAAAATATGGCACCCCTAATCCAGAGTGCCCAATAATAAAAAGAAATTATAAATCGACTTTTGACCCACGAATGATTTGAACCCACAATGTCTGATTGCAAGCTCAATGCTCTAACCGTTTGGCCATCGAGCACATTTTCAAAGTCTCCCTGAAATGTTCAATTGTCCTGAAATTCAAAGGTGGCATTATATAAAAAGCTCGCCAAAATTTAGCCATCCGAAGTTCTAAACGAAATTGGGATAGCGCATGCGTGATAGTCTACGAAGTAATAGTCTTCAAAGGGAGAAATTACTGTTTTGATCCACCAGTGACGGCGAGTTGAAGGGGAAGGGCACACGTCACAGAGCATGCGTAAATAAGTAAGGGTTGGCAATCTTCCAACGGTATGCATCGCGCGGCATCCTAATTAGCGTGCATCACACAGTGAGGGATCAATGTGCACCCCAAACTCATTTTCAAGTCCGCGGGTGTTAAATGATAAAACCTTTTCGACACTGGGAGCCAAATGCAACTGGTTTGATACCTTTATTTTTAACAGTGCATGCTGGTTTTAGCCGATGTTCACGAGTTGGATACTAATGCGGTTTGGAAGAAATGATAGTACAGCGCTCTTAGGGTTTTCCTTATACGAGATCCTTACTCTACAAAAAGAAATTGTTAAATTTACTAAACCTTTTCTAGGAAACTGGGATTCCTAGAGTTTTTTATGCAACGTTAACAGCAAAAGTTTACGCAACAAAATAGGTTACATGATTTTTTGCTGTTACAGTTACATTAAAAGTTCTAGGAATCCCAGTTTCCTAGAAAAAGTTTAGTAACTTTACAGAATTTTTTTACAGTGTACTTCGAGTATTTGTTTTCCAAAATCTTCTTTGAAAGTATCATTAATATAGAAATATAGCCAAAATTGTATAATGCTTATCAAAATTTTCTTTTCCTTTCATTAAAAATGCGACGTAGTAGCTTTCTTTCTATAAATTCTTAATAATAATAGCTTGGAATAAACACAATGCTATCTAAATATATAAATTAATAAAAAGTTTCCGGTAATTTTTTTTCAAATAAATAAATTATGCTTGTCATGGCTATAAAAAACAAAAGATTAACGTATTTGTTATACTGTAAAATGGGGTGATAAAGAACGAAACCTCTCAGTTATACAAATAAATTCATTATAAATATATGTGATGATATTTTTAGTTGCCAATTTTTTTATAAGAATGTAATAACATTAAGAGTTGCGAAATTCAATTTTGCCATGTTGGCACCACTACTGGGGTATTCAAAGAACTGCAAGTGGATCCTCAAAAACCTCATTTTTTACACGTCTTCAAAACTTTGTATGTAATTGCAGTATTTTTCGTATTCTTAACCTAAGGAGCAAGAATTTTTAATTAATGATAGACCTGTAAACGATATACTGTGTTGAATTCTACTTATTTCTAAACTACGTAATTAAAAAATGAAAAATTGCTTGTAACATTTGAGGTTTAAGATTTACGGGGTGAATCGGAACACGTTTTCTCTCATGGTTTATTTTTCTATACATTATTAGTTTCATGTCATATCTGAAAACATGTGTATGAATATGTATTGCAATAATATTTTGTTTGTTCTAATTACTTGAAGAGCTTAAATGTGCCAAGAAATTACTTAGTTAAACAAATAAGTCAACGACTAACCCTACAGACATGGGACACACAATAAAATAATTTAAAAATGGCAAATTACTAAGAAAAATTGCACAGAATTATTCTCTGACATTCACAACATTACAAAAACATTTCAAAATGGAAAACCGATTAAAAAAGAGAGGAATGCAAACAGTACTTAGGGCTGGGGATGCAGGCGTACAAGTAGATCGTGTTAATACATGCAGTGATTGGGGCTACTCAATAGATTCACTTACCCAATGACTACTAGTAAAAGATAACACAGAACAAAACTGAATTTGTATTAAATTTCAACTTCTGCAATTAGAATACAATTTCTTAGAATAAATTTTAATTTTTTTAAAGGCATATCTTTACTTGTATATAAATTAAAAGCTTGGTTTGATAGTAACTACGTGTTGTGATTCCTCCTTTATCATTATTACCTATTTTTATTAACCCTATTAAAGTTTGAATCCTCATAAATAAAGATTTTAACATTTCTTCGATACACCCCTATCTGCGGACTGAATCGGAACAATAAAAAAATTAAATGATATATATATATAAACAATAACAAATGTTACGTTTTTGCTTAAAAAGTAAGGAACAAAACAGGACCGAAGTTTCTAGTAAAAAAATAACAGAATTAAATAATCAGTTATTGCTTGAAAAGTGTTCCGATTCACGTCCATTTTACAGTAATTAAATAAACAGTTTCTTAAAAAATATTTTCGAATGATTTATTTTAAATATTGACTGCTAACATGCAAAGTGAGCTATAATTAACTAAGAAATTATTTTTTATAACTACTTTTGAATCAATACGTTTATATTAAGAAAACTTACATTCAATAAACAGTTATATATGTTGCATATGTATGGTATAAAAAATAAATTCTTTGGATATTTTTGATAAATTAAATTAAATTTGTTAACATACTTTCGAAATACTGGTTTCTTTAAAATATTGATTAATTGAACAACTTTTTATTTATTTATTTATTTTTTATATAAAAGTAAGGATTTTTATGTAACAAAAAAAAAAAAAAAAAAAAAAAAAAAATCTTAGCATTTATTTTACAAACACTTCCTTCTTATTCCTTTTAATTCTAGTTAATAAAACGCGCTTGCAGTGCCGCCCATATATCTATAACATTACTTTTTCCTACATTATCTTGGGATAAAAAATACTCATTTGACTTTCTTGCTTCTTATAATATTGTATGCAAAAATATTATAATAAAATTAAGAGAAAAGATTAAAAAAAAGATGTATATTGTGTTTGATGTATAACAAATTTAAAAAAATTTAATGGCAATTTCTGCATACATTGTAACTGTACAGGTACAATAAGTCTTAACTACATTTTCATAAGTTAAATTAAAATGTAAATAATAAATGAAGCAATGTCTTTAAGAAAATAGCTTTCATTTTACAGTGTTTTTTTTATCATATAAAAAGTCATTACTTTTTAGCAAAATGATGATGAAAATACTTTTCTTTCTAAAAAAGCACTTACAGTAATAGAAATTTATATTTTACAAAACTTCGCAAATTAATGAGGTGAAAGTAACACAGTATTATAATATAAAATTACTAAAATGTGAAAAGCTTTATTTTTTAAAATATTTTTTTATATAAAAAATAAAGAACTCTATCTAGAAGGCGTAATCAAATTAAAATGTCAAAAGATAAATTTAAACATAAAAGATTTCGTTGTACAACTTTTTATGTTATCTTTTTATGATTATGAAAAGATGAAAAACTTTCATATTTGCAACAAGAAAAAATTACTGAGATTTATGGTTATTAGTTACTTGATAAACATTTATAAACACGAATTTGATTGTACAATACAAGAAAACTAAGGTATTAAAACTATTGTACGAGCATGTACCGGGTGTCCCAAAAATGACTGATGGATTTTAAAATTCAATAACTTGCAAACGGTGACAGCTATTTAAAAAAATTCTGCAGGAGGGTTATGTATAATGTCAGGAGTTTTTTTTTTTATCTTAACTTTTTATTTTAGTTCGAATTTCAAACAATAGGTGGGGCTGACGGCGATTATTTGAAATTCGAACTAAAATAAATAATTAAGGTAAAAAAAAAAAATTCCTGACTAGGGTGGACCTTATTTTTCAAGTTTCAAAATGCAATCTTCTCACCTTCTAAATTTGTTCCTTTTTATGAAAAAATAATTCTGGTAAAATATTAACTCAATTGAAAAATATTTAGAGGTAGCTCAATGATGTAGAAATTTCCGATGTATGAGCAATGATAAACATATGCGTACTCGCATGCTATGTCATAGAAAATAAATTCTAAATTCTATCTTCTAAAATATTTTAAAATGCATTTAGATTTACATTTTTATTAATAGATGGCAGTACTATGCACAGTATTATTTAAAACAATAAACTGCTTTTAGCAAATAGCAGTCTTTGAAGCCATTGAAGACTGGGGAATAGCAGATAATATACGTGCAATGTGCTTTATACAGTACCAGCTCAAACACTGGTTATAAATCTGGTGCATGTGTTCTTTTAGAACATAAATTGAAAAAAGAGCTCTTATCATTTGCTTGCAAACATCACATTATGGAGCTGATAATATGTACTGTATTTGAAGTATGCATGGGAGTCAAATCTTTACCTGAAGTTGCATCATTTAAACGCTTTCAGGAATATTGGAACTTAATTGATAAAGACAAGTATGAAACGGGAATTTCATTTGATGATGTTGCAAATCTAGTAGAAGATATTAAGCAAGAGACTATCAACTATGCAAAGAAGTACCTAGAAGAGCAAAGAGAAACAAAGCTAAGAGGTGATTATAAGGAATTTTTAGAACTTGTAATTATATTTCTAGGTGCTGTCCCAGAAAGAGGAATAAGATTTATGTCATCAGGCGCAATGCACCATGCCTGTTGGATGTCCAAAGTAATATATTGTCTCAAGATCTGGATGTTTAAGGCTCAGTTTAAATTGACTGTAAAAGAGGAAGAAGGTATACGTCATATGTGTGTTTTTACAGTCCGTGTATACTTGAAAGCTTGGATCACTGCACCTCAAGCTTCATGTGCCCCATATAATGACATGTTGTTGCTCAAATCACTACTTGACTACTCATCAATACATTCAACTGTTAAAAAAGTGACGTAAAATTATAAAGTGACGTCTTATAAGCAAACTAATTATTTATAAATTCTTGCCATTTCGTTTTAGAATACATATTATTATTATTATGATATAGTTATTAATAGACGTAATCAAGACTTACTGCTTTAATATTTTACATTGATGTTCTTTGATTTCTGATATCGCATTGTCTTACCATTTATTTATTTATTTATGCCTAATTGGAACAAGATCACCAGATCGCAAGGATCCGGTGTAGACCCTATTTGTCCAACCCGGTAAGTTCCCCGGCATGCGGGGATTCATTACAATAACTTCCAATAAAAAAAAAATATATATATAAATACACATAAAATACATAATATATAGACCGCTAGAGTACAAAGCTTTATTTAACATATTTATGCATGCTCAAACAAAATACCATTTCTCCCAGAGGAGGGACACTTCGAATCTACAAGTGAGGTGCACTTCTCGGGCTATCTCCCGAATTCATTGCTATTCCCAACGCTCTTACTCATTAAATCAGATATTAATTTCATAAAATGACATCATATGTAAAATGAAAAATATTGCTACTCTTAAAACAACTATAAACATGCAAGCGCGCGCACACGTACATACATAACGGTGCTTTTTTAGAGGCAAATTCTCCACAAACCTCTCGATACCTGTTAAATTATAGTCAAATTTGTGGTCAAATTTGTGGACAAAAAAATTCCACCATATATGAATCCAGCTTTGCGATAGCTGACTAATTTCTCGAAATTTTTATTGAAATTCAATAGTGCCTAAAATTGGAAATCGTCTGTAATCAGTCTCCATGTATTTTAGCTTTCATGTTTTCCAGTGAAATTAATTGAATTTGTAAAATTAAGGGATAGAAAAACTATCTTTTCCGCCCGGTACAGGTGGGAAGGACTTTTTAATATTAAATTTTTAAAACAAATAATATAACTTAAAGAACGGAAAATCATAATTTGAAGGCAAAAGTGCATAGCTAAATTGTAAGAAAAATAAACACTTTTGAGACAAACAACTCATGTTTTTTATATAGTTTAATTTAACGCTTTTTAAATGAAATCTATTCAAAAAGTAGAAATTATTGTTAATTTAAATTTGTAGTGGCGGAAAAAAAAAAAAAAAAAAAAAAAAAAAAAAAAAAAAAAAAAAAAAACTATCTATATTTTATTCTCAGAGTCTCCTAGTCTTTTCTCTATGTATTATATTTAGTAAGACTTACAATATTCATGTTGCTTTTTAGGGTTATTAAAAATAGTGACTTGTAAAGATAAAAAGTGTAAAATTTTGAATAAAATTGTTTGGATTGAATAATGTCTATGTGAATTTCAAAATAATGCAGTAGTTACTTTTTATCTGCGAAAATGATTTTTCAACCGCGAATATTTTGAATCTTGAGATTGTAAAAGACACAGAACATTTGAATATGTTGCTAAAAACTTCATACAGTGTAATACTGAAAATAAATAATCATATTTATTGTAAATAGAATTATTATGTTTCACCCCTTTCACTGTTTCAATTTCGTCTTCATTCTCCTGGTTTGATTCATTGCCAGAGAGAAATAAATGTTGGAGGAAATAATTATCACATAATAATCAAAAACCTTTCAGGTCGTTTACACTTTTATTTTACATTTGTGAGTAAATAGATTACAATTATATGAAATGATACTCTTTTAATAGTAAAAGCTTACATGAACTTCATATGTCCATTTTGAAAAGGATACACGAACAAACTTAACCGAAATTAAAACATCAATTAACAAATTAACTGATCTATAAATACACCCTTTTGTTACTAATGCGAGATAAATTTGGCAAGCAATAACGAATATTAAATAACAACCCAAAATACTTAAGTCAAAAATAAATATTCCTTTTATCTTCGGAGCTTCACTGCGATAGATATTTTTCATGTTTCAAAATGCCATAAATTGTAATGATAGCTAAGTGATAGTTTATTATAAGAACTGAGTGTTAAACATTTTCTTGCTTAATATATTTGAAACCTACATAAACATGCTTTTGCTAAAGTTGGGTGGAGTGGGCGTTATGATTAATTGACTGTTCTGTCCCTGATATTCTGTCTAAATGGTTGCTTTAATTGCAGAAATAAAAACGAAAATGTGCCCATACATATTGGGAAAATATGTTTCAAATAACACATTGTTAATATACACTATTAAAAGAAAAAGAGTATGTGTATGCATGTTAACTAATCAATCTTTCACAATAAAAATCTGTCGCAAAATTGAAATATCAAAATTTTGGTTAAAGAAAGAAAAAAAAAACATTCATAAAAAAAGCATTTAATTATTTGATATTTTTTTCTTTTTATGAAAAGATTTTTGTTTAAATATATAATGTCAATCAAGATTGGTTTAGGTATGAGGAGGGAGTGAGTGGATTGGCGCCGGTTGTATTTGATCTGGGGATCTCGTGATCAGGAAGCGAGAACGTTAGCGCCAAGCAAAAGGCCAAGCCAGTTACTTTCTTCTAGTAACTCGCTTTATACTGATCGAGATCGCTAAAGGTATATTTAAGGGAACACATTTTAAAATAATTTTGATTTATTGAGTTAAAATTTGAGGCTCTTTGTGATAATTAATCATATAATTTGTAAACAAAATCACATGATAAAACTTCACATAATTTAAAAATAATGAGATAAAATTTAAATATTATTAAAAAAAGAATTTTTTTAAATCGTTATATTATTTATATATTTTCATTTTTTTTCATTTAAATAAACAAAAATTTCTAAATTTTTAAAAATATTAAATTAAAAAAAATTAAAATTAAAATTCAAAATAAAGATGTCACTTAAAAAAAACTTTCTTTAGAGGTAATACTTTTTTAAATTTTCTTAATAAAAATTAACGTAAAACAACTGAAAAAGATATGTTCCAAATCTGAAGCGTTTATTTTTAACGATTCTTGATTTACACCAATTTGAATGCTTGAAATTGTAAAAAAACCCGTCATTAAGAAAGAATGTATTTTTAGAATAAGTTACTTCCATGACAACTATTGCTTGAAAGCTGCCATGTAAAAGAAAAAAAAAAGGAAAAAAGAAAAAATAAATCCTTTAAATTTAAGGCAAAAACTGCTGGCAGCAATGTTGCCAGCAGTTTTTGCCTTAAAAATTGTTGTAAAATTAGATATAATAAAAATTTATGTCCAATTTTACTGGAATTTTTACGGCAAAAACTACTGGCAACATTATTACCAGCAGTTTTTGCCTTAAATTTAAAGGATTTCCTTTTTTTCTTTTTCTTTTCTTTTTCTTTTTCTTTCTTTTTCTTTTTTGGGTGTGTGTGTGTGTGTGTAGATTTTAAAAACAAATCGAAACAAAAAAAAGTTATTTCCTCTTCTAATTTAGATAGAAACGTGATTTGAATGTTATTTTAAGCCTAAAAACAGAAATTTTTAATGTAATGAAAAGTTTTTAGAAAATTTGAAGAATTTTGTGTCTTGGACCCTATTAATATTATTTTCACAGTCCCGGGCAACTCCAAACGGGTCAGCTAGTTTATAGTTTAAAGCAAAAACTGGTCCATGAGTAACGCTGACACCATATGGACGGTAGCAATAAACTGAAAAAAAAAAATAATAATGGCGTTTTTTAAATTTCTGACCATCACACAAGAAGATCATTATAGTGGAGTCCTCCCAGTGCGTTTCTCATGCTACAGGTTCACAATTCAATTGTGGACTGAGGACTGGTTCACTCAAACTTTCATTACTTCGAAGCAGTGTTGAATTCTAAGGGTGGCCCCTGGAGGACATCCCCCCTAAGCAATAAAATGTCCCCCCCAGGAAAATTTGAAATTTTGCATTTTTCAATGGTCAAAAAGTACAGTTTTTCCCCCGGAATTTATAATGTCCTCCCCCCCCCCCGGAGCCACTGAAGTCCCTCCCGGAGTAAAGTGCCTGAATTCAACACAGCTTCGAAGTTAACGAAATGAGTACCAAATTTGCTTGGAAATTAAACACTGGGAGTCCTACGATAGGCGGATCACCTGTCCACGTTATAGGCTGTGTAGCACCTTAGTTTAAAAAACAATGCTGGGTGCTGTAGGCCATGATTCTCAATGGATCGTAGAGACACAAGCTTAGTTTAGTTTTGAAAACATCTCAAAACTTTAATTTTCACTCCTTCAGTTAGAAAAAAATGTATTCTCAAATGCAATTTCTTTTTGAAGTGTAACCCGATTTACGGAGTTTCATTTTAATCGAATTTCATAATGATTTTCACTCAGAATTAAAAAAAAATGAATAAGGTATCCTGCGGTAATAGCGCCCATTAAGGTTCTACTAATCTTCACGGCTTAGTTTTAGATTGTATTTTTCAAACAAATATAGGATTAGATATAGCAACTCATTCACTATCCATGTAAAAAAAAATATATATATTTAACAGATATCTATTTATAAAATGTAATGGCATGTTTTCTTGATCAATGCTATTTGGCGTTACTATCCACCTATGTGGATCATAACACCATGCAAACAAAACTATAAAATAAAATGAAGTAATCCCATGTATAGTGCCAAATTCTAAGAACAAAAACTCTACAATCCTAGAAATTGAAAAAATTGCATTCTAAGCGATATAAAATGTTGAATTTTTTGTGAAAATGTAAGAAAGAGAAATACTGGGGAAGGGGGAAGGAGGCAAAAGAATATCAGACCCTGAGCTTCTTTTTGCTTAAAATGTACCGCTTAAATAAAATTATTAGACACATTGTACAATTTTAACTGTGTTTATCTAAATCAGTATTTAAGTTTGAATATATGAATTCTTTGCGATAAGAAGATATTCAATTTTTTGTGAAAGTGAAAGAAAAAAGAAAAGGGGGGATCTCCTACAGAATATAACACCCTAAGCTTCTCTTTGCTTAAAAAGTCCCGCTTAAATATAGTTATAAAAAACATTGTATGGTTTTAACCATTTTTAATGTGACATTTTAAACATGAGAAATTTTATAATAACTAGAGTTATATGTAATAAATATTGTTGTTAACACTGCTGAAGAAATCTTGTAATTACTTTTAACTCGTAAACTCCACATTAATGTGAATTCGCACAAATCTAAAGTTAAAATGTCAGCGTTATATAAATCATGCTTTAATAAATTTATATTTTTAATTAATTAAATAAGATTTTTGATAAAAATCAATTTCCCTCTGTCCCTTATTAAATTTTATGCATGATTCATATTGTTATATTTCATTATCTATATTAGCAACAAATTTAACATTTAACTGCTGTTTGCAATCTCACTAAACGGTGTTTTTTTTTTTTTCAAATTCCAGAGTTTAACTTATAATTTCTAGTTTAGCTGTAAGAACAACTGAAACTCTCTTTCGTTTTGAATCCCCGCACTACAGTTAAAAGTATTTGAATCGATTAAATTTAATTAGATTTAATCTTGTACAAAAAGTTTAGTACAGAAACAGTACTCTATGAGTTTTAATCATTGATCGCCTTTTAACTTTTAATTAATGTTACCGGTCTCACAGACGACTATTTTTTTCAATTATTTGAAAACTTGTAATTTTTGCTGTAATTTTCAGGTTAACTACAAAAATTAGCAAAATTTTGTTTCATTTGGAACTTTAGCTCTATCACCAGACTCCTTTAAATATAAGAATGCTAATTATAACAGTGTTGTACAAAAAATTTAGCACAAAAACACCATCCTATGAGTTAATCATGCCTTTAATTAATCTTTTGATCTTGCGTCGCAAAGACCGCTTCAAAGTAGTTGTGTTAGAATTTCCGTCACATCAGTTAAACGTTAAATTTGTAAAATCTTGAAAAACAGAACTTGAGAAAGCGGACAGTAATAATTTATAATTCAATTGAACCACCAAGTGGGAATTTATTAGAAATATGATTTTGAAAATGTTGGAATCTGAATATCAAAAACATTTTCATTTAGCCTTATATATTAGTGTTTAAAATTGCTTTTACATTTGATTAAAGAGAGAAAGAGAAAGAGAGAGAGAGAGAGAGAGAGAGAGAGAGAGAGAGAGAGAGAGAGAGAGAGAGAGAGATATTAGTTTTGAGTATTGAGCTTCTCTTAATCTATTCATTTCAACAATGACAATAAATCTGTCTCATACATAAAGTTAAAGATAAACCTCCTTCTGATGTAGTTACACCACTGTAAGGAATCAACCGGGGTAATAACGCCAAGGAATGGCGTTATTACCCCGATATACTTATTGCGCAGTACATTTTAAAATACAAACTATCTCGGAAACATATCCAAAACCTTCTAGAACAATATGAAAGTACATGAAATGCACTAAAAATTTGCATATTAAACAAAGTATTTCCTGATAAATATGTAGTCTTCACATCAAATGACTTACCTCATAAATTTTAGATCAAGCGTTAATTTTGGTTGCTTCTAAAATCGATAAGGCCTGCAAATGGAATAAATTAACTTTAAGCTGTTGTGTGTGTTTTATATGACTCAGAGCCCTTTTGCGCAGAGCCCATGGGTACCATTTACAGGATTATTTCATAATTATGCGTAATATTAGCACATGGCGTTATTACCCCATCTGGCGTTATTACACCAGAACACCCTAGCTGAAAAATAAACTTACAGGGAAATTACGGAAGATTTATTTACAAATAAACTAATGGAAGTATTTTAACATTTGTTTGTTTCCATTTAATATTCCGTATCTAAATTAAATTGCCAAATGAAATTAAAACGTGCCAATAATTAATAAAATAGGAATTTAACAAATATGTAATAAATCTACGTTCGTAAACATCTGAATAATGACAATATGAAACGTTTCTCGCTATTAGTAAAATGTTTCGCGCTCAACTGCCAATATGCAGTAATAAAGCTAATACGAAAACACGAAAAATGCTAATTGATGGAATAAAAAAAGAAAAAAATTATTAAATGTAAAAAAATCTATTTGATGTTTCAATTGAAAACAAAATTAATTTATGCTCTGTGCAACAGACAGTATATCGGGCATATTTAATCTCGTTAATATATGTTGGTAGTTTTAAATGGCAATATTTCATATAGATGCCATAAGTAATTATTTTTATCTGTTATAATTTACGATAGATTTAGTTTAGATTCGAATTTTTTTCTAAATAGAGCATGTGTTTATAAATTTTGATATTCGTTATAGACAAAAATATATTATATTCTTTTAACTTTATGTACTGGAGTACATATAATAGAGTACTGTAAAAAAAAAATCCGTTAAATTTACGACGCAGCAATGTTATCAGCAGTTTTTTCCGTAAAAATTGCAGTAAAATTAGATGTAATAAAAATATTTATATCTAATTTTACAGTAATTTTTCAGCAAAAACTTCTGGAAACATTGCTGCCAACAGCTTTTGCCATAAATTAAACTGATATATACAGGGTGATTCATAAAAGATGGGCAGAACTTTAAGGGGTTATAGTACACTTAAAGACAAATAATATTAAATAGGAGACTAAGGGTCCCAGACGTATTCCCAAGGAGATAGGGGGCATTAAAGTTTAGGGTCCGAAATTTCAAATGATTATAAAAAATGGAAAAATTGGTCGATTCGTTTGCGGTTTTTGCAAAAAATTTTCTTTATGCCAGTATTTTCTTGAAATAAAATTTAAAAATTCAATTTCAAAAAATGCCGATAGGGGGCGTTTTAGACTTTGGAGTAACAAACAACTATTTTTTAACATTATTTTTTGTATTTCTTTAAATGATTTCGAAAGCTTAGACTTAAACTTAAATTTTGATCTAAAAATCTGAGTCCTAACGAGTAGTTAAGTAGCGTAAACTGAAATTTGAAATTTGAAACCCTTCTCCCCCCAGAACAAAAATCAGTTATTCCCGATCTTTGTGTCGTAGATTAGGCTCTAACTACTGCCGCGTTTTGCTAAAATTATTCTTTATGTCAGTATTTTCTTGAAAATAAATTTTAAAGAAAAGTTTCAAAAAATTCCGATAGAGGGCGCTTTAGACATTGGAGTAACGAACAACTATTTTATACCGTTATTTTTTGTGTCTCATTAAATGCTTTCTAAAGCTTAGACTTAAATTTTCAGCCCAAAATCTGAATCGCTGAGCGTGGTTCAGTAGCGAGGGGAGGGGGTTCAAATTTCAACTTCTGAACATAGTTCAGTTTGCACTACTTAACCATGCCCAACGATTCTGTGCTGTGATACGAGGCAAAAATACAACTTTCGTCAAGGACTGCATAGTCGGAATTCACTCATAAAGGCACTGGCACAGTTGGAAACGTCGCTCATGCAAACATTAAAGCTCCATTCCTGACGCTAGTCACCGGGTGAAGAAGGAGACAGAAAGTATGCAAATGTCAAATGGGGAAGAAGAAGAACACGTATGCAAAATTTCGACTCGATTCAGGCATAAAAACCACTGAACGGTGAGTCAAGTGTAAGTCGCTGTAGTAATGAATCGGAAGATGGTGCCCTTCACGAATAAGGAAAAGGCTGAGATGCATTTAATTTACGGAGCGGCAGATGGAAATGGTGCAGAGGCACAACGAATGTACGGAGAGCGATTTCCCAACAGGCGGTTGCCTAACCGCAAAACTTTCGAGCGCTTGCACAGACAGTTGTGTGAGACGGGATCATTTCTCGCTTCCCGGTCGAATGCAGGTCGTGCAAAAAAGGACGAATCAGTAGTTGTTGCAGAAGCCATTCTGGATGTAGTAGCGGCGCAGCCAAGTACAAGTACACGAACAGTGGCTAGGCAGGTGGATACCTCACAGTCCATGACTTGGAGGGTACTGAAGGATGAACATTTGCTCCCGTTTCATGTGCAACGATTCCAGAAACTGTCTCCAGGGGATTATCCAAATCGTATTGAATTAGCCCGCTGGTTTCTGCAGCAGAACGCGCTAAATCCACATTTTGGACGAACTGTGCTTTTCACCGATGAATGTACCTTCACACGTGAAGGTACATTTAACACACACAATGCACATGTATGGGCGGATGTCAATCCACATGCTACGTATCCACATGCTCATCAGAGACGCTTTTCCATCAATGTTTGGGCAGGAATCCTCGGAGACCACCTAATCGGACCGTACCTTCTTCCTGAACGCCTCAACGGTAAAACATACCTCACATTTCTGCAACATGTGCTGCCAGACCTGTTAAACGTTGTTCCTCCACGCATCCGGCGGGTCATGTGGTTCCAGCACGATGGATCGCCAGCCCATTACGTACGAGACGTCCGCAACTATCTGGACATCACATTTCCGAACAGATGGATTGGTCGAGGTGGTCCTATTGCTTGGCCTGCTCGCTCGCCAGATCTTTCACCCCTCGATTTCTTTTTTTGGGGACAATTGAAGGCTCTTATGTATGAGACACCCATTGAATCCCCCGAGGAACTGGTCGCCAGACTTTCCGCCGCTGTAGGGGAAGTGCTCGAAAAGCCTGATGTTTTCGCGAATGTTCGCCGTTCCATTCTTCGCCGTTGTTCTGCGTGCATAACCTCTGGTGGTCACAATTTTGAACATTTATTGTAATTACATGTTAATAAATATGCTTTGGTAACATAATCCTAATTTGTGTCTTTTTACCTCGTATCACAGCACACAATGTGTGGACATGGTAAACTGAACTGTGCTCAGGAGTAGAAATTTCAAACCCCTTTCCCCAGAAACTTAACCACGTCTAACGATTCAGATTTTGGGCTGAAAATTTAAGTCTAAGCTTTAGAAATCATTTAATGAGACACAAAAAATAACGGTATAAAATAGTTGTTCGTTACTCCAAAGTCTAAAGCGCCCTCTATCGGAATTTTTTGAAACTTTTCTCTAAAATTTATTTTCAAGAAAATACTGACATAAAGAATAATTTTAGCAAAACGCGGCAGTAGTTAGAGCCTAATCTACGACACAAAGATCGGGAATAACTGATTTTTGTTCTGGGGGGAGAAGGGTTTCAAATTTCAAATTTCAGTTTACGGTACTTAACTACTCGTTAGGACTCAGATTTTTAGATCAAAATTTAAGTTTAAGTCTAAGCTTTCGAAATCATTTAAAGAAATACAAAAAATAATGTTAAAAAATAGTTGTTTGTTACTCCAAAGTCTAAAGCGCCCCCTATCGGCATTTTTTGAAATTGAACTTTTAAATTTTATTTCAAGAAAATACTGGCATAAAGAAAATTTTTTGCAAAAACCGCAAACGAATCGACCAATTTTTCCATTTTTTATAATCATTTGAAATTTCGGACCCTAAACTTTAATGCCCCCTATCTCCTTGGGAATACGTCTGGGACCCTTAGTCTCCTATTTAATATTATTTGTCTTTAAGTGTACTATAACCCCTTAAAGTTCTGCCCATCTTTTATGAATCATCCTGTATATATATATATACAGAGTTTCCATCAGAGGGTTTCAGGAAGGCGCTCCGCCCCTCCTGCCCTTTAGTTTAAAAACTAGCTCCCCTCTTGCCCCTCATCCAAAAACTAGCGTCCCTCTTGTCATTCATTCATAAAAAAATAGCGCCCTTCTTGCCCCACATTTGAAAAAACGCAGTCCGCCAGCTATGATCCGAACGCGCTGTAGCGCGTAAATTACGCAAAAGATCGGCGACAGAACGCAAAAATAGCTTCATATGCGTCCCGTGGGACGGGTAATTTCGTCAAAAAATCGTTAAAAAAACGGCAAGTTTCATTAAAAATCGCGAAATAACGACTAATATCCGGCAAGATTCGCAAAAAAAATGGCTAATTTCGTCACAAAATTTCATATAACGGCAGATTTCCTCAAAAGATCCTCAAATTTATTCCGAAAATCGCGATAAAACGGAAAATTTTGTCAAATGAGTCGCAAAAAACGGCAACTTTCGTCAAAAAATAGCAATAAAATGACAGATTTCGTCAAAAGATTTGAGAAAAAACAGCAAATTTCGTCCAAAAATTGCAATAAAACGGAAAATTCTGTGAAAAGTTCCATTTTTTTGCGATATTTTCACGAGATTTGTCGTTTTTTCGCGATTTTTTTGGCAAAATATGCCGTTTTTTGCGATCTTTTAATAAAATTTGCCGTTTTTTTCGCACGAAATTTGACGTTTTATTTCGTGATTTTTTAGCAAAATATGCCGTTATTTGCGATATTTAAACAAAATCTGCTATGTTTTGCGATCTTAACAAAATTGGCCGTTTTCTCGTGATCTTTTAACAATATTTGCCGTTTTTTCGCGATCTTTTCACAAAATTTACTTTTTTTCTTTTTCTCAATTTTTTGAGAAAATTTGTTTTTTCGCAACTTTTTGAACCGCTTGATTCTAGATTAAACTCTATAACAGTGCCCTTAAAAATGAAAAAATGCCCTGAAAAATGTAAAAAGTGCCCTGAAAAATGTAAAAAGTTCTCTTTTTAGAACAGTAGCGCCCTGCCCCTTTTTAAACCTGGGGGAAACTCTGATATATATATATATATTTTACAATGAGTGAATATAAGAAAATAATACTGAAATTGTAGGCCGCACAGTAAAATTCCTATTAAATGTAATATAATGCAATTTCTTTTGATACATTCGAAAAAAAAATATATCCTTAGAAGTATTTTCAAAAGACATTACATTTCTAATAACTGTTAATATATAAGGCTATTTCCATGAGTACTTGTAGTGTAAGTCACAGGCTACGATTTTTGGCTACCAGTATTTTAGTACGAAAAAAATATGATTTATTTTATCGGCACATTCTCATTAATTGAATAAGGCCAAGCAGACTTTTCGAAAATAACGGTGGCAAACAGGCATAGCAATCATAAGGTAATGTGACTTACACTACAAAACCCATGGAACTAGCCATAACTGTTCCAATAATAATGTCTGTTTCTTCTTTGTTTATGATTGCAAAAGTTGTTAGCCTTAAAAATGTGTCAAAGCAGATTAGTCATGCATTGTCAAATGACTTATAGATAACCCACGAATTAAAACAAGGATTTGTTTGACCGACTAGTTTATGATTTGTCAGTCAAAAGTTGGCGGGGGTATTTTTATTATTAATATTATTATTTTACATTGTATAAAATAAATAGTCTATATAGAACTAAATAATCTAAATATTCTTTAATAATTTTAATATATTCATTCTCATATATATATACATATATAATGATCATACTATGAGAATCGTTATCAAAATGATAATGTGGTTGTTTATTATGGGACATTAAAAAAAAAAATTCTTAGCTAATATCAGTACCGAAATTAAAATAAATATGTTAATAAGATCTAACAACAGAATAATAGAATATAACTATACTTAATAAAACGCGAAAGTTCTTGCTAATTTTAAGTAAAGTAATGCTAATTTAAATAATTTTTCATTTAAATTTTGCATGAATACAAAATTTGTTACAATTATCTACATTAAATTCCATAATAAGGAATTAATATGATTTCATCTTAAGTAAGGCGTAATCGACATGACAACCTCAAATCATTACAGATCATGGGATATCATAGAATTAATTACATATGATAAGATTTAATGAAATGGAGAAAACTTTTATTAATATATTTTTTTATTTTGTATAAACTTTGCCGATATTGTAAATCACTTGGCCAGGGCCTGACTAAGGCAGGGGCATGCGGGGCAATTGCCCCGGGCCCCCCGGCTTAAGGGGGCCCCCAATGAATATAAGTTTTTCATTAAAGGAATGTCAAATGATAAAAAATGGTCAAAAGTGACCAAAATTCTTTTTTTTCCCCAATTTTAAGGATCTTTCTTCTTCTACCCTCTCTGTTTCCATACCCAATGCCCATTTTCCTGTAATAAAAAAAACTGTATTCTATAATTTTTTTAAATTGTCTTTCTTCTGCTATTATGTATATAGATATGAATAGTACTTAGTACAAAATTCATGCGCTCAGACAATAATTATGAATTTCAGTTTTAGTCACTTCAGTATATTTACGAAGAATTTTAAGATAGAAGGAGGCCCCTCTAATAATGTTTGCCCCGGGGCCCCCCACTGTCTAAGTCGGGCCTTGCACTTGACAAAATTCTGCAACGATTATATAAATTAAATTTGAAACCATTCGTTTTGATAGTTTTTGCACGATTATATGCGGACAAACATATGGAACAGACAACGACTATACGTGCTACATATTTATATAATTACAAACGCATCTAATAAAAGAATGTAAAAACAAAATTAAATAAAAGAGTAAAAAGCGATAATAAAAATATTAGAGATAACATCTATTAAAGGAATGGTTAAATAAAATCAATTTAATGCAATATTATAGAAAAATCATTAGTCTTCTTTTGTAGAGCATAGAATGCTATAAACAAATATTTTATAGCATTCAAAAGGACCATCGATATGTAGACAGCAATTTAATATCCGAATATCATTAGAGAAATTGGCAGAACATGTTATGGATTCTAAAAATATACTTCCGCTGTTTGTGATCCTGTAACACGTGATGGATTGTCTCTTTTATTTCTGCTATCATTTTTCAATTTAGAAGAACTTTTTAAAATGTTCAACCTTGAAAAGAGAGGGTGACAATAATTTAAAGACGTAACAAAATGTGTAATATTGTTATAGATCGATGCAATAAAAAATTATATAGTTTAAATTTCAATTTTCTCTCTCTCTTTCTCTCTCTATTATATATCACATTTTTAATGGTACTGTATATCAAGTAATAGGTATCCTTTACTTGATTTATATATAGCTTTGGTTTAGTTGCTAAATTTTTCCTCGTTCGTTTTAATTCTCTTAATACAGAAATTTATAACTGCGTTATGCGCATTACTCATGCATTATTTCCATTTAATGTTCAATTTTTTTTTTATATTAATGATTTTGTGCCATTATCGCCATTTTACCTTTTCTTAAAATCCAAATATTTATTAGTTTTGTTGTCAGACATTAACTTTTTTTTCTCTCTCCCTTTTTCCCCAGTCCAGTCTAATTTTCACTCGTATTTTCATTTTTGCACATCCTGTTTTTCTATTTATCCATTTATTCTTTAATTATTTATTTATATTTGTGATTCCAATTCTATTATATATATACAATTACGGATGCATCTAATAAAAGAGTGTGAAAACCAAGTTAAATAAAATGGAAAAAAGAAATAAAAAAAATATTAGAGATTATATCTATTAAAGGAATGGTTAAATAAAATCAATTTTTATGCACTAATCTTATAGAAAACCCATTATTCTTCTTTTGAAGTGTATGGAATGCTATAAACAAATATTTTATGGCATTTACAAGGACCATCGATATCTAAAAAGCAATTTAATACCCGAATATCATTAGATAAATTGGCGGAACATGTTATGGGTTCTAAAAATACGCTTCCGCTATTTGTGATCCTGTAACCCGTGATGGATTGTCTCTTTTCTTTCTGCTATCATTTTTCAATTTAGAAGAACTTTTTAAAATGTTCAACCTTGAAAAGAAAAGGTGACAATGCCTGAAAGGCATAACGAAATGTGTAACATTGTTAAAGATCGGTATAGTAAAAAATTAAATAGTTTAAATTTTACACTGAAATGATTTTTCGGTAAAATTCTCTCTTTCTCATATATATATATATATATATATAGAGAGAGAGAGAGAGAAAGAGAGAGAGAGAGAGAGAAACATATATAAAAAAGAGAGGGGATCTTTGATCTATTTTTAGGGTCTCATTTATTTGATGCAATCCTGTTCGTTTCTGTCATCTGTCTGTATGTCTATCACAGAGCCCGTTCAAAAGAAATGTAATAGTCAGAAACTTCAAATTTTATTTATTTACTGCTATTTATTTGCTAGTGTCACACGACAAATTATAAAATTTTGAAAAATTCTATTATTTTAATTAAATAATTTTTTATGTCATCCATTCATTTTTGCGATTTAAATTTTAAATCAGAACCTTACTTTCAACCTTTTTCTTGTAGACATTATAGCTTGGAGGTAAAGCTTCTCCCTAGTAAACAGAATGTTCTGAGTTCAATCCCCGATGCGGGATGTTTAAATCATCATATTCAGATGGATTTAATTAAAAGAAATTTCTTATTTTTTGCCAATTTAAGGATTTATATTATTTATATTATTACTGACAATTTTTTTTATGCATTTTTTTTCTATTTTAAAAGCTATTGTGATTTATAAATGATGCATTATTTAATTTTTGTTTAAAGATTTTTTTTTTTAGTTTTTAGAAATTAAAAATTTTATTTACATCTCTGCTAATTGTTTAAATTTCGGATTTTTATAAAATTTGGAATTATGGATTTTATTTAAAGAATTCAATTTGAACAATTTTAATTTGATTTAAATAAATAATTTCCCTTTATCTTAAAATTAATTTTATTGGTGTCAACATCTATGTAAGAATTTAATATTTATAAATTAACAATTTGGATTTATTAATTAAAGGGTAAGTTTTTTTTTTTAAAGAAATATTAAGCGAAACCATCTGTGCGATCTGCGATCATACTTATCCAGTGGCGCTAACTTTCGAAAAATATTGGGTTGGCTCAAAAATATTGAATGGGCTTAAAAGTACTTTTGTAGAATGGTACGAACAATTTATTTTTCTTTGAAGGGTTGACATACGGCGAAAGATGACAATTTTAAGTCAAGCTGTCATGTTTTTATAAAGTTGCGAATTTATTAAATTATATTCTCATGCGTTTTCTCTTTTAAAGACAGTGATATTTATTGTAATTTCATCATATGATGAACATGACTACAAATTGAATTAGCAGAACATGGAGCAGAACATTTCAGTCATGACCTGATTCAGTCATGACCCATTTCAGTCATGAGCATGAACATTTCAGTCTGAATGACAATGACTGACCTGGGAGGTCAATCATTGTCATTCAGAGAATTAAAATACATGGCCATTGGCACAATAAATGTTATTCTAAAATAAAAACTGATAAATATGATAAATAATAAAATAAAAATGAATAATAAAATAAAAATGAAACAAATAACTGGAAAATGAAAATTGGGTACGCTATGATTCAAAATTATTGGGTGAGCTCGTACCCAGGGGCCCATATAAGTTGGCGCCACTGCACTTATTAATTTGTTTAACATTTTTCAACATAGGTAACAAAGAATTTATAAATTCGGTTTGTCTTCTTTCTGTCTGCCTACGATCCCTCTAGGCTCAGTTACGAACACCCAGTCGTATTCCCGGGATAGTACACAACATGTGCGTCCCAAGGGTCGTCCGCGAGTCTCTACGAATGGGGTCGAAAAACTTATGAGCAAGACTGTGTCTGTGCAGTCAGGAGGCTTTCAACATTACTCATGGACTTCCACTAGGGGCATCTTCCTCCTTTTCGTCTGACTCCAACAAATGTCTTCCCATAAAGGGTTTGATCTTGGAGACAGTCGTAAAGTAATACCCTCTTGGAGATCCTCGGCATCGGCTCATGGGCCTCGGAGTCTCTGTAGGCGTCATTTCTAGACATCGCACACAGACATATACACACAAATGCAACTATCTTTACTTCGTTAGAACACATTTTGGTGAAAAAATATTGAGAAAAGGATTTAATTTCTGAGGAAGTACTTGCAATAAAAGAAATATTGGTCTAATATAGGTGAAATATATTTTATTGCTGCAATATTCATAAATTCAAAAAATAAATAAACCATGTTAAAAGCTTATGCTAATTCATGCATAGTTTAAAAATGCACGATAAACGCCAATTGCTTTATCGGTAAAAGTTGAGAAGAAATTAAAAAATAAAAAATAAAGTTAACCAAACAAACAAGTTATTAATAAAGTGAAAATGCAATGCAGGGTGCAAATAAAGGAATGGAAATATTAAGGGGGGAGTTCAAAGCCATCAGAAAGTAAATATTTTTAAACACTCTCCAAATTCTTTAGCAAAAATAACCAGTAGAACTTTCTTATTTAAGTTTTTGTTTCAGCATTGTTCCGGATGGAATTTCACCTAGTATATTTAATTTTTTTACAACCTTGTATAACAAAACTTCGGAAATGTTTTTCAAATCTAGTTATATAATTATATCATGAAACATAAACTGTGATTAAAAAAAACCCCTCTATAGAGTAATAAGAAAATTTACATATGTAAAATGAAAATAAATGTAATCCATTTTTAGTACCACATTTAATTTTATTTGCTTGCTATTTCAAATTTTTAAAAGTATAAGTTAAAGCTTTAAAAACAGTAAAATACTTTTATTTGACTGTTGACATGTTTACCGCACTCATTTTCAAATCGATTAAATAATTTATATATTTAAATGACCAAACTGTTTTTTTAGTCATCCACCTTGAGCTTTCTATAGAACCGATTTTGATCTATTTTTCCATTTATTTACATTTTTAAAATATATTTTTTTATTTCTTTCTTCTATCTTCAATAGAAGAAAGTATTGTAATCAAAATTTTTTCGACTTCCGGTTTTCGACGGATTTACACGTTTTAGGGGTCAGAGATTCCAAAAAACATGTTTTTACAAAATTGTGTCTGTGTGTCTGTGAGTGTGTCTGTGTGTATGTCGCCATTCTACCATCAAAAAGTATATGAAGTTATGCATAGAATTGAACCAAATTTTATGTGAATGTTTTTGGCTGTGGCAAGCAGGTGTCCTCCTTCAGTTTTCAAATATTTTGCCGGAAGAGGGCGCTGCAATCGCGATTTTTGTGCCATTTTCAATATTGTACCGACCAAAAGTATATGAAGTTATGCATCGAATTGAACCAAATTTTTTGTGTAAGTGTATGACTATGACTAGTTGGTCCTCCTTGAATTGGAAAATAATCCGCCGGAAGGGGACGCTGCAATTGCGATTTTTGTGCCATTTTCAATATTGTACCAACCAAAAGTACATGAAGTTATGCATCAAATTGAACGAAATTTTTTGTGTAAGTGGTGGTTAGTTAGATCGCCCTGAATCTGAAAAAAAAAAAATCCGCCGGAAGGGGGAGCTGCAATAGAGAATTTTATGTTATTTTCAATATTGCATCACTTAAAAGTGTCTGAAGTTAGTTCTAGAACTGAACTAAATTTTTTGTATATGATTATTTTTTGGTAAGGCAAGTAAGTCCTCCCTGAATTAAAAAAAAAATCTGCCTATCATTCTATTGTCCATCAGCTCGTGCAGAGACGGAAATTCGTTTTTACTCCGATTAATTGATTGAAGCAGAAATTTAAGATGGAAATCAAAGTTGATAGGGTATTGAATTTAAATTATTAAAGCATTAAAATGAGTAACTATTTTTTTAAAATATTAAAATGTACGTATGAGAAAGAAGAAAGTTTTGGGATTGGCACATCCAACTAGTTTTAAATGTTTTTTTGAAGTTTCTCTAAAATGATGGCAATCAGTTTACTTCCAATGCTGAAGAGAAAAAAGAAAACGGAGTTTGTTTATTTTTATTGATTATATGCTTTTTGATACCATTTTCTCATTACCATTAAAAGTAACTTAAAAAAATTGAAAAAAAAAAAAGCTTTAAAAAAACATGCATTTATCTCATAAAACGGTTACATTTCAATATTTTTTCATCCCATTAATACTGATGTGACGCTAGGCGAAACGCTTCTTTGAAATGAGGAAATATGAAAGAAAATAAGATTACATTTAAAAGAAAATTAAATTCTTTAATAAAACTAAATTTCTTACAAAAAATGCATGTAAAATGGAATAAATTTCTGTAATGTTTACTCGTCGGTACTCACGTCAGATTAAAACTTGAAGTCAACAGTGGGAATGTTTATGTGCAAAATATATGTAGCCGACAAATGTCTCAAACGACTCGACAGACGACTTCAAATTTAATAAAAATATTTATTAATAACTTATTGCACGTAAAAATATTTTTAAGAAATGTGTTTGGGGTGCCATTTGACCTCTCACTGGTGATTCATTCTAATTAGGGTACCGTAGGAAGATTTTTACCCCTTAGTTATTTGCACATGCTCTGTGATGTTATCCTTGCCCTTAAAATCGCCATCACTGGCAGATCAAAACAGCAATTTCTCCCTACGATGTCTATCACCACTATACGCTATCCCAATTTCGTTTAGAACTTCGGATGAGTAAAGCAATCTTTGAATTTCAGGACATTTGAACATTTCAGGGAAACTTTGAAGGTGAGCTCGATGGCCGAGCGGTTAGAGCGCTGAACTTGCAATCAAACGTTGTGGGTTCGAATCCTTCGAATGCCAAAAGTCGGTTTGTATATTTTTTAATTTTTTATTATTGGGCACTCTGGATTAAGCGTGCCATCTTTTCAGCCTAATTAAAGGTGCCATTCTGACTCCTTTAGGGGTGTCACCAGTGGGACAAGCCTTTCACCCCTAAAAGGTGCAATGTGTCACCATTAATTTTAACGGTGTATGCAAATTTTTAGACTGTAAAAAGGACGCAAGATTCTTATGACAAATTTCATAATTCAGTTAGGCTGAAATTTTTTTTTATTCCGTAATATCTACCATAAGAACCTCATTTGATAATTTCATCATGCTTACACTAATTACGTATTCGAAGTCGAACTAAGTAATATTCGATGCATATTTTTACCGTAACTAATTTTGTAAGTTTATTAAAATTTAATGAAACAATTCCTTTTTTAATTTCTTTTGTCGAAATTCAACTGGTTCCACATCGTATTATTCTGAAATTGCACGAAATATGATGCACTGATCTGAAACGCAATCTTTTTTTTTTTTTTTTTTTTTTTTTTTTTTTTTTTTTTTTTTTTTTTTTACATTAGCCCGTTATTATTTTTTTTTACTTGGGTGTTTATTTCTTTTTCTGTAACCAATAAGTAACTCGAGGGGGGAAATATGCGTTACACCAAAAAAGTAACATGCGTTCTTAAAAAACTGAATGATGAAGTTTCAAATAATTGTGTTATGGATTGTAAAATTTTAGAATATTATTATTTATTTGTTTTGAAAAAGACTTGAGTTGAATCAAAACATGTTGACAGCCAAATAAATCTATTTTCAATTTTTTAATTTACACCTTTTAACAATTAGAATTAATATATTATTACAAGATACAAATTCATTATATATATTTATTTGCTTGCTTTTTATAAATATATATTTAGAGATTTGTCAGACTCGTTTTGGCTTATGCCTATATAGATTCACAGCTCAACACATATTTCATAATAATGCTAAATATATGGCTTCTGTCATGACATGCATGCAAGCGAACTTGTTGGAATATTTCATTCTATTTGCTCGAAGACAAGTAATGAGGATTCTCTGGACTCGGCAGAATTTCTCGTGCACGCAATTTATTTCAGGGGAAAGTATTGGACGGAAATAATTTGAACGCAGACAACGTGCGTACATTTGGAATTCACAATGAAAAAAAGAAAATAAAAGAATTGTATTTATTTTGTTTTAAAGATATGCTTTCATTATGTTTCATTAAAACAGGCCCGTAACCAGACGGGGGGCAGGTGGGGCTGAGCCCCCCCTAGCATCCTCTAGAGCCCCCTCTAACGATTTCTTTACTTTCTACTTTTTTTTTATTTTTATTTTTTTTTTTTTAACAAAATCTATATTTTAACTTTTCTCAAAAAAAAAAAAAAAAAAAAAAAAAAAAAGAAAAAAAAAAAAAAAAAAAGGTAAGAGAAATTTTTTAGATCTTTTAACTGCCTTGAATAAAATGGGAATACGCCAAGAATTTTGTATTCGGAACCTTATTAGATTAGTTGTTTTCTGTTACCTTGCTAGCGGTATAATGCATTTCTCGAAACACGTTTTAAAGGAACATTTCTTTCTCCTGAAAAAAATTAAGTCCAGATGCACTAACTGGTCACCACATGTGTTAGTACATCGTTATATTTTCAAAGCAACGATCTTACGCAGAATGAATGGAAATGGACACATGGTGTTCAAGTTGACCAATAATTAGTCAAGCGATGTTCAAAATCTTGACTAAGACATAGTCATTAAAAACCCATGTTTCTAAATTTTAATGGTTTGCTTGTTGACAATACGTACTTATCAGTAGATTTAGTTAACGATGAAATATCACTTGAAAACTAGAACGTTTGAAAATTAAAAAGATAAAAAATTTCAATTTTTATACACGTGGAATTAAAAAAGCCAGTAGTTATTTCATTGTATGGGTTACAAGGGTGTACATTAAAAAAAAAAGTTTATTTATTTTTATTTTTAGTTATTTTTTTATTTTATTTTTGTTTGTATGTTAAATGAAAACATTTTTTTTCCAATTTGTCATATAACAATTAAAAAATTAAGAAAAAAAAAAAACACGATTAAGGTTAAGTTTACTATAAGATTACGACAAAAATACCTGCAATTATTTGATGTATGAAATATTAATAAATAATTATAGTATTAGAAAATAAAATATTAATAAAATTTAATAAATTACGATTTGCCGTTAGTTAAAGATATTAAAAGTAGGAAATTAAAATAAGAATAATAAATTAAGTTTCATTAAGTATGTAATTTCTACCATAACATATGCAAAAAAAAAACCTGTTAATTTTTAACTAAAAAATAAACTTTTTTTTAATCAAAAAGAAAACAGATTTCAAAAACTATTGCAAAGTATTTTTTTCATAATAAATAATAAGACATTAAATTAAGAGCATTGTATTTACCATGTGTATTATTAATATTTATGTACATTAATTTGATTTTTTGGAGTCGGCGCCAATCTAACCAAGATAAAAAATATTTGTCCTTTAAAAATTATAACAAAATTCAGCAAAAACATTGCGAAAATAAATTTAATTTTAAATCAATCAACTCTAACTTAGAATCCCATATTTTAAAATCTGTGTGTTTGGTTGGTCCCCCCCCCCCCATTAATGGCCAGTACAAACGCATTATTTTATACTAACCATAGTTATAGTTGCTAATCTTACTTGAAAATATACATTTAAACACGTGAGATAAAATGTTACAAAAATGGTAAGATTAAAAATTTTAAACTAAATATTAAATCAGAAAAAACTTCATAGATAATTGGATATGTATCTATCGGACACTTATATTGAACTTGGCTGGACTTTCATAGACACTAAAAAGTCAAATTAATGTACACAAAAATAAATATAATAATACGCATGGTAAATACGCATTCTCTTAATTTAATTTCTTAATAAATATATTGTGTAAAAATAATATTTTAAACCTTGCAGTAGTTTTTCAAAAAGGTTTTATTTTTGATTAAAAAAAAAAAAAAAAATATTTTCCGATGATCATGAAGTATTTTCCATTTATTAATTTCCTTACAGAAAAATTCCGTTATAGAGAGGTTTTACACTCTAGACTAGAGGTCTGCACGGGCCCGGCCTGCGGAATCGTTACGAATTTTCTAACGGGCCGGGCCGGCAAAAAATTGAACGGGCCATACGAGCCGGGCCGATAAAAAAATTTAGTGTGCCTGACGGTCCGTTATAATGATTTAGGCACAAACGATAAAATAACAGCTGTTGTTAATGAATATGGCTTTAATGAAAATAAGTATTAATGTGCGTCACGAACCAACACTAGTTTGACAACATCAATGCAGAAATGTAATTTCTACAGTGTAGAGATCGGCAACGGACAGTTACATTGTGTGTAACACGTGCTTAATATTTTTAGCAGACTCGTGCCGGGCCGAAATCAGACTTACATTGTTTTTCTACATACAGACGAGCCGGGCCGAAACTAGACTTAATTGATCTCAAGATGTGTATGTCAGACAACATGATTTGTAAAATTATTAATAGCGATAAAGAACTTATGTTAACGTAATCTTTGTATATGTTACTTCTTGGTGATTCTTAAATACAGTTTTCTACAATGCTAAAGTTTCATAAATTTTCTGACTAATTTTAACTGTAAAAGCATAATATTGACAAGCCTGATTTTTGAAGGGATTTGGAATCAAACAGCGTTTTTATTTTTTGTAAAAAGGATACTTGTATAACCTTGTTGAAATATAAGTTATTTTGTCAAATGGTTGTAAATTTTTCTTCCAATCAATGTTGTCGCTTCCGGAAATTCTATTCAAAACGCTAACTTTGACAGTATTTTTTTAGCTTTCTTGTATCAAAAAATGGATAAATCCATTCGATTACACAGTTTCTGAATAAAAACATCCGCTGATCTAATGCATTTTCGAAAAAAAAAAAAAAAAAAAAAAAAAAAAGAATTCAGAAAGCAGCTCTTTTGAATTAGAGAATGAATTTGGATTCGGAATGTTTAATAAAATAATATAGAAATATTTCCATAAATATTTTTACTATACAGCTTCAAAAGTTACGATGTTTTTAACTTTCTTTTTTTTTCTTTTATTCGAAACCATATTAATTTTTTAATGAATCTTTGTTTGAATATTGAAAGTCTAAGAATCTAAGTAATCATAAATGTTGAAAATGTATGTTTCCTGTAAAATATACTGTAAAATCCTCCCGGTGATATATATGCAGTATTCTTTAACCCTTTCCGGCACGGGCAAGATCTGCTAGTAAAATTAGAAATTATCGACTGGCACCGGAATTCACAAACAATTTTTTTGAATATTTCGAAACTCCTATTTTAAGCTTTTATTATAAATGCAAAATTTTACTAAAATATTATTGGTGCCGTATGCAAGTTTGGAATTAAAATTAAGTATCCCAGATCGGGCACAGTGTGCCGGAAAGGGTTAAAAAAATCTTAATTATACGATAAAAATCTGAATTTTTTAGAAATAATAGAAATATTGACGGGGCACAACGGGCCGGGCTGGGCCTATTTTCACTCATTTTTGTACGGGCCGGGCCTAAAAATGTGAAATATGAACGGGCCGGGCCCGGGCCGAATTTTTGAGGTTTACAACGGGTCGGGCCCGGGCCTGGAAATTCCGGCCCGTGCAGACCTCTACTCTAGACACTATAGGCAGGTCCATTTTATCAGTTTTTGCTATATTTAGTTTGCTTAAGATATGGATTGTTAAAAAATGTTAGCCCCCCAGAAAATTTTCAGAGCCCCCCCTGGCATGTCTCGCTGGTTACGGCCCTGCATTAAAATATAGATTTTCTTCTTTAATGCTATAAAAAGTAGAAAACTTTGGCAAACTAGCTAGCTTTTGCGAAGTTGGCTTTATACGTGACAACTTACTTTCGTTGCCAGATTTGACGAAATACCGCCAAGTTGGTCGAAATTTGGCATTATTGTAGACTGACCATGAGTACTTTTCAACGATTACTCATTGTTGAAGTTGATACTGATTTTTCCATAGGAAATCAACCGTCGTTCTGATTACTGATTGAATATTAAAAAAAGAAAAATAAATAATGTTTTATACATGTATTGCCCCCAGGAGTACGTTATATTCTAAAGCTCAAAGCTCTGTTTTAACAGGAAGTAGATGAAAAATGAAACACAAGATTTGGCTGTCACATACCAACGATTGTACGTTAAGTGAGAACATGTTGAAAAAGGACAATTGTTTCTAGCAAAATAAATATAAACACAGAGGAAAATATACAATAACCTTTTATGAATTTTTCACGAAGCCAAAAAAATACTTTTAGCTATAGGGACTTCAGATTTAGAAACCACTATATTTTCGAGATCTGTCTGTGTTTAGAGCGCCTTAACAAAATGCTCAATATTGAATAAATACACAGATTTTTAGTTCTATTTTAATACAGACTGATGAAAAAATGTAAAACGCTTGAAATATCTTCATGTACTTTTAAAAGATTACTTTTTACTCCCCTCTCCTTTTTTTAGCAAAATTGCATGCCTATGCCAGACACAGCATACTTATTTCAACTAAATATATTTCAATTTCCTTTGTGCTACACACTCTTACTCTTACTTGTGCACTAAACTAGGAGTCTTACAATAGCTTGAAAATTATTAATATATATGTGAAAAAAAAATACATATTTTTTTAAATAAAAGTTTACTATTTTTTTCATATTTGAGATTTTATAAGATAATTATTGTTGACATAAGATAATTATTGTCGCAGTGTGTAGTAGTAGTTTTGTTCTTAACGTAAAAAACATAAATAACTTGCATAAAATGATAAAGAAAAATTTTCTGTCCTGTACATATCAATTGTCAATATAAGTATTCCATAAATATATATAAAGTGATATAGTTAAGATTCTTGCCTGTAGGAATCTTCTTCGAAGTCGACGATGGGTTTATCCATTCAATTCTTCTTCAAATAAATATGTGAAATGAAGAATTAATATTTGGCACTAAATAAATTATCCGTAGTAATAGGCTTGTTTTAATGGTGTATTGTTATATAGTAAGTTACAAAGGAATGCTACATACATCTTTATTATAGCAGCGTGAAAAATTACATCTTTACTTTTAAGTTACAAAAACAGAAGAGAACAAAAAGAGAGTCATTAAAAAAAAGTTATTAATGTTCCTTATTTTGTTCTTTTGTAATCACGTGATCCTATTAAGCATCACTTGTGACGTAAATAAACAGTCTTTTACATATGTAATTGATAATATTGTATTATTTTAAATGATGTCTTTTCAGTTAAATGCTGCAGTGTTTACCAGGCTGTTCAATAAGTTTTGTCGGTCGATAAGAGAGGGTGTTGCTACTAGTCCAAATTTGTTTTTGTTTTGTTGGTTCACTCTTCTTATCAACGTATATGAAGGTTCATTTCAATCAGTCAATTCATTCTTTGTTTACAAACCATTTAGTGTCGCCGTGTCACAGTATTTTCGACAATGGAAAAAATTGAATATCGTGCAGTGATAAAATTCTTATTTTTGGAAGGTGTAGCACCAAAAGAAATTCACGAACGAATGTTAAGAGTGTATAATGAACGTTCACCTTCAATTAGAACAGTAGAAAGATGGGTTGCTGAATTTAAACGTGGTCGTACAAGCCTTGAAGACGATCCACGTAAAGGACGTCCAAAAACCGCATCAACACCAGAAATCGTAGCCAAAATACAGGATATGGTTTTGGAAGATCGTCGATTGACTGAGAGGGATTTAGTAAAGGCTCTACACATCTCATTAGGCAGTGTGAGTCATATTTTAAATGAAATTTTGAGTTTTAAAAAGCTGTGTGCAAAATGGGTGCCGCATTCGCTAACAATGGAACAAAAATCATTCGAATGCGACTTTCTCAACAACATTTGGAGCGTTTTAAAAAGAATAAAGTGGATTTTGTGCGTCGATTCATCACTATGGATGAGACTTGGGTCTATCACCATGATCCTGAATCAAAACAAGAGGCTAAAGAGTGGTGTGAACATGGTTGTTCGGCTTCGAAACGAGTTCGTGTCCAGAAATCGGCCAAGAAGGTTCTGGCCTCAGTTTTTTGGGATGCGAAAGGAATTTTATTTGTGGATTACTTGCAAACTGGTAAAACAATTAATTCTGAATATTATTGCAATCTTTTGCACCAGTTGAAGGAAAAAATTCGTGAAAAAAGACTCGGTTTGCAGAAGAAAAAAATCCTTTTTCATCAGGACAACGCACCGTGTCACAAGAGCATTTTGACAATGGCTAAAATCCATGAATTGAAGTTCGAATTGTTGGAGCATCCGCCGTATTCACCAGATTTGGCCCCCAGCGATTTCCATTTGTTTCCAGAACTCAAAAAATTTATGCGTGGCAAGCGTTTTTCGTCAAATGAAGAGGTCATAACGGCTGTTGAAGCGTATTTTGCAGACCTTCCGGAATATCACTTCAGGGGTGGGATCCACAGATTGGAGGATCGTTGGAGCAAGTGCATTAATGTTCAGGGAGATTATACTGAATAATAAAGTGTATTTTGAACCATAACATTGTGTTTTTCTTATCGAACGACAATACTTATTGAACAACCTGGTAATTATACACTTTGATTGATTTATTATATAATTTAATTTTCTACGATCAGAAATGTTTATGGTTAAAAAAAATCAATGTCAAGTTTTAAATGAATTGAGTGATTTATTGATCATTTGAGTGTGATTACATACTTTCAAAAATTTTACTATCACATGGAATTGAAATTCTAGTTCAGAACATATGGTTTAAGATGGAAAGCATTCTGACAAAATTCCATTAAAGTATTTTCAAAACATTTTATGCAGGGCCGTAGCTAGAAATAAACAATAGGGGAAGGATGGGGGCTCATAATTTTGTTTTCTCTCTCTCTGAAGCTGAAAGATAAATGAGTGCATATTCACATTGTAGATATTATGTTTCTTATTAAACTGTTTTAACATTTTTTTTATGCTAAGAAAAGTGTAAAATTTTGAGTGTATAACTGGTGCAAAAATAAGCACTATTTTAACTTCATATGTACAAATAGAATGAGGGAGTATTGAAACACTTACTTTAGATACAATTTAGTAACTCTGCAAAACTGTGAAAGGGTCTCAAAATTAAATGAGATTATTGAACAGAATTTGATTTGAATTTTCGGAACAGAAATTTATTGAGTGATCTTGGAATCTTTTACAGGGGGGGAGGGGGGCTGAGCCGCCTATAGTGCCCCCTTAACTACGGCCCTGATTTTTTGTAATGACGTACATTTAGGTAGAATACATTTGACGTCCATTTGCAGAAATAGATAAAGGTAAATTTTCAACTGTGTTATACGTTTTTTAATTGAACTAAATTTTAACATACAATGTAGTATGTAATGTTATATTTTACATGCAACCAGGGTTGGGTTTTTGACGTCAAAAAGGGTTTTTTGACATGACAAAGGTTTAAACCGGATTAAACCGTCAAAAACCTGTCAGAAACTGTCCAAAACCCATAGAGTCAAATTCTGCTGCGGTGTACTACAGTTTGTTGTTAAATTTTAAAACTAAGAACAGATGCCATACATTATGTTGAAATTTAATTATATTATGGGTAATTAGTAGGTTTTTAAATATTTTTAATTGATAAAAATTAAGGTAAAAACCACAGATTTCAAATTTCAAAAATTTATCTCTAAATGGACATGCAGAATTATTTATGTTTAAATATCTTGTTTATTTATTTATCTTGTTTATTATTTATTATTATTATTATTATATTTAAAATATAAAGTTATTTAGAATGCATTTTGGCATAGCTAATATTTATAAATATTAACGAATTAAGTGTTGTAAATGCAGGATTTTCAAAAGTTTGGAATTTGATATACGTGTTTAATAATTTTTTGTATACTATATACATAATATCCAGTAGGTTAATTTGAATTTAAAAATAATGCATATTATTTATTATATGTATGATTATTACACATCATTTTTATTCCCCCCCTCCCGCCTCCGCCTCCTTACCCAACAGCACACACGCTAATAGTATTAAAAATACAAATAATGTTTACTTTGATAGCAAGGTAAGACAATAAGTAATTATTCAACAACGGAATACTTAAGATATTTAAAAAAAATTATAGTATTCAGTGAAAAAAAAAAATCATAAGTATTTTTATAAGCTAATTTTTCAGCAGAGTAAATAAATAGGTTGGATATTGTAAACAGATACTCAGATATTTATAGATAGGAAATAATTTTTTATTATTTTTATGTTAGTTATAAATTTAAAAAATGACTGACGATTTAAAATTCAGAATGACTGATTTTTCAGAAAAACCAAATAACAATTGTAAAAGTCAAAACAGAAAAAATATTACACTGATCTATGAAATACTTCTAAAACACAAAATATCATGTAGTAAAACCAAAAAATAAAATACTTAGATTACTTAAAGGTGTTTTTTATTAATAAAACCTAGTACTTTCGAGCATGTCATGCTCATCATCAGGGTTAAAACAACGAAAAAAGTAGAAGTCGAAGGCTGAGTTCTTTTATACGAAGTGGACTGATCCAAAGACAACGTAAAAAAGAGATGAGACTAAAGAAGAAGTCCGAAGCATACTTCATTATAATTTGAATTCATATTTACACAAGAAACCAAGAGAGGTTAAGAAGAACGAAACAAAGCATGAAAATACTATTAAGAAGTTATATTCTAACCCGAACATTATCATTAACCAAACTGATAAATCGAATAAATTAGTAGTTATGGATAGAAGTGAATATAAATTAAAGATGGAAGAATGTATTAGAGGTTTGGACTGTAAATATCTGAAAAAAGATCCAAATGAAAATATTAGTAACAAAACCAAAGATTTGATACAAAATGGTACCTGGCCAGACAATTTAAAAAGAAAATTGTATATTAATAAAACTGCTGTAACACCCCGTATTTTTGGAAGAATTAAAGATCACAAGGAGGGGAATCCAATACGGCCTATAGTCGCTAAGTGTCACAGTCCTACTTATCCGTTAGAAAAAGCTTTGGTAAGTTATTTAAAAACTATTATTCCACCTTCCAACCTAACTGTTTCATCTTCTAAAGAGTTTATTAGTAATATCAAGAATTGTGAAATAACAAACAATTGTATTTTGGCTAGTCTGGACGTAATTTCTTTGTATCCATCCATTGATTTGGCAGAAGTAAATGATTATATTAAAGATGCTGTAAATAACGATACATCACTAAACTCAGCTATGAAACAAACTATTATATCCAGCTTTAATTTGATAATGAATAATAATGTTTTTACTTTTAACGGTAGTTTTTATAAGCAATTAAAAGGTGCACCGATGGGCTCCCCCATCTCTGGCTTACTAGCGGAAATTAAACTTAGACCAATGGAAAATAAAATTATGACAGAGTTTCAAAATAAACCAAAAAAATGGTATAGATATGTAGATGATATCTTTATCATTTGGGATTCAACTATGGAACAATTACAGGGGTTCTTGGATGAAATTAATACAATCGATAAAAACATACAATTTACATTGGAAATAGAACAAAATGGAAAACTACCCTTTCTTGATACTGAGCTCATAAAAAATAATTTGCTTATTGAAACAAAAGTCTATAGAAAAGAAATTCGATCAAACAACACCATTTCATTCAATAGCTCTTCTCCCAGTAGTTATAAAGCTGCAGCATACAGATTCTATATAGACCGAGCTTTCAATATCTGCAGTAAGAAATATATTAATCAGGAATTAGACATAATCAGAAATATAGCAAATGATAACGGTTTCCCACTCAAGTTTATAAATAGACTTATTTACCAAGCTCAATGCGGCAGCAGTAATAGTAAGTTTAATTATAACGAAACAAAGTTGCACAAATTTCAATATTTTCCTGGTCTCTTTGAATGTCTAAAGTTTAAATTAAAGAAACACAATTTACATTTAATTGCTTCCCCCCCTAATAAATTAAGCACAAGACTTCACAATAGCATCGATCCTATCCCCATGGAAGACTCAGCAGGTGTATATTTAATCCCAGCCACAACAATGGAGAGCAAAAAGAGAACAGATTACATTGGCATGACAACCAGGAAATTTAAGAAGCGTTTATCAGAACACATTGCAGATATCAGACTTAATCGATGCAATACCGCTCTCTCTAAACTGTACCAGGAGCAAGAAGTTATAATAGATTTCAAAAAAGCTAAATTAGTAAAGAAAATATCAGATTATCAGAAGATTAAAATCATGGAATCAATTGAAATTTTATGTCGAGCTAACAATACTTGTAACGATACTTTGTCGTACGATATTCCGAGAATATGGTACAATCTGCTCAGAATCACTTGAACCCCCTTTCTATCGAATTTGGAACATTCTGACTTCTCCCCCCTTTTTTACGTTGTCTTTGGATCAGTCCACTTCGTATAAAAGAACTCAGCCTTCGACTTCTACTTTTTTCGTTGTTTTAACCCTGATGATGAGCATTACATGCTCGAAAGTACTAGGTTTTATTAATAAAAAACACCTTTAAGTAATCTAAGTATTTTATTTTTTGGTTTTATGTATAAGTAAGGTGAATTAAAGGATTCGACATATGTGATATGTTATATCATTTTAATCTTATATCATGTAGTTTTTTTATTATTATCTAATTAAATTCATAATTTTAAAAAATAAAACATACACGAAATACTTCCAATTAATTTGATTACATAATCGAAATCAAATCAAATGAAAATTATCAAAATAGAAATTTAGTTCAATAATCCAATTCATTTGCTCTACGTATCACATGGTAGCACATAACCAGTTTTGAACATCTTTCTGTTCCTAATCAATTACAGAACCTGTCTAATCTTTAATATTATTTTAAACAATGGATAGATAAATTTGGTTATAAATAAATTTCTTCATAATATACCAGGTTGTCCCTAAAGTTCTGCACCATACAAGCGTCGAAATAAAAAGCAATGGTATCAGAAACACAAAGTATTTTATTCAGCAAAATACAGGCCATTGTGATTCAGGACAGCTAGCCATCGTTGTGCCAAAAGTTCAATTTGGTGATGATACCATGAGGCAGGTTTCGAATCGAAAAACTGTTGACAAGCGTGTTTCACCTCGTCATAGTCATTGAATTGTTTACCACAGAGGAAGTGCGTCATGGAACGAAACAAACCGTAGTCGGATGGCGCAACATCAGGGCTATAAGCAGGATGCGGAAGAACCTCCATGCAATCGAGTTCCGCGAGTTTCGCTTGCACTTTTCTGGAGCGATGAGCTGGTGCGTTGTCATGTTGCAGCAATACTCTCTTTCTGTTTGTCAGAGCGGGGTATTTCTGCACAAGTACAGCGTGAACACGCTCCAGTTGTTCGGCATAGAGGTCCCCTGTGACGGCACGGCCCTCAGGAACCAATTCGAAGTGAAGAATGCCATGGATATTCCACCAAACACACAGCATGACCTTTTTGCCGAATCTGTCTTGTTTCGCCTGGGCCTGGGTATCTTGACCTCGTTTTGCCCACTGTTTGCGATTGTCTGGATTGCGGAGAAACACCCACTTCTCATCCCCAGTAACGATGCGTTTCCAGAACCGATCATCCCTTGGGTTTTTCAAAAGTTCTTGACAGAGTTTCACTCTGTTCTCGGCCTGCAGTTGTGTCAGCTCATGTGGACTTTGTCTCGGTCGCTTATTACTGAAGTCCTGTTCAAGGAGCCTCCGGTGCACTGTATTTTTGGATACCCCTAATCTGTGGGCTATCACACGTGTGCTGGTTTGAGGTTCGGCCATGACAGCAGCTGCTACAGCGGTCCCAACATCCAATTTTGGCCGTCCACTTCGAGGCTGCTCTTCCAGGCTCAAATCGCCAGACGAAAAACGTTTGAACCACCGGGATGCTGTCGATCGATTGATCGTATCAGGTCCTTCAACTGCACAGATTTCCTCGCTAGCCGCTTTCGCACTTAGGCCTTTTTTCCATAGAAAACGAAGCACGGCACGTGTCGCGGTTTTTGAATCACACATCTTTCACGATTTCACACTACTACTACGGACGCTATTCTTCTCAATGAGCATACACACTATTCTATTACCTCTACCTGTTCACCTGGCGGCACTTTTTAGCGCATGCGCATCTTACTCTGTCGTCCGATCCACGTCGAAATCTGCATACCATTGATGGTGCAGAACTTTAGGGACAACCTGGTATATCCCTGTATATTTTGAATAACACATTAAAATTTAATAAATAATATTACAAAAGATAAGTTTTCCAAAATATAAGGTTTTTGTTTAATATTCAAAATATGTTACTTCAAAAATTTAAATTTATTTTTTCTACAGCATATTTAGAAACACATTTTCTTTATTAAAAGCAAATAAATTTTACTTATTAAACATAAATATAGGTAGATATATATATATGTAAATAAATATTTTTATTTACATATAAATATAGATTTTTGACAGTTTTTGACATGACTGTTTAACCCTTTCGCTACTGGCGTCCATGATCAAGGACATACTTTTTAGAATTTTTTTTATCAATTCTAATTTAATTTAAAGTAATTTTACAATTTTTGTCTGTATTTTTAATCATTTCCCAACTAAAAGCACAAATATTTAGAAATCAAACCAGTACATGGCAGCACCTAGGAATATTTGTATCAAGATAGATATAAACACGAGCTCTTGTCCTGGTAAGCCTTTTAAAAATCATAGTATTTTGATGTGATTTTATATAAGCACTACCTAAATATATTTATTATTTTATTACGGAAACTAGAAACTTTGATTTAAGCTTATTTTGAAAGTTCTAAGTATTTACAATTTTGTTATAGAATTATTTAAAAACATGTGTCCATGATCATGGACAAATGTTTTCAAACGGTGTGTGTACCACTATACTGTAACTTTATAATATTGTTTGCTTTCATTTAGTTTTTATTGTATACTGTTCATGTAGCTATGGGGGCAATGAAATTTGCAAGAGTTGGGCTCTACTGGGATAAAACCCCGGGTATTGACCTTTTCCAAAATTCTATGACCTGCAGTAGATTTTTTTCATTGCCACATAATTTACATATTGTAAATAATTTAGACCGCCCTTCAGACAATACCGATGTCTTTTATAAAGTTAGGCCACTTTTTGATGCTGTTCAAAGTAGATGTAAACACTTGAAAATGGAAGAAAAGCTATGTGTTGATGAGCAGATGTGTCCAGGGACATCTAAAAGTAAAACAATACACCAAAAACAAACCAAGCAAATGGGGAGTAAAATTATTTCTTTTGTGTGGGGAAAGTGGAATTGTGTATTATTTTATATTATATCAGGGAACAACTGCAGAGATCTACAAAGCAGATTTGGTGAGGCAGCAACAGTTGTTATGCATTTGAGTAAGAGAATAATCACCGAGAAAACACCGTTATATTTTGATAATTATTTTTCATCTTATACTTTGTTGCAGATTTTGGAAAGTCATAAAATGTTAGCAGCTTATACAGCAAGCATGAATAGATTTGGAAATCCACTTTTCATTCCGGAGAAAGCAGCAAAAAAAAAAAAAAAAAAGAAAGGGGTTTTATAGAAGAGCTATATAGTAAGGACAACGATATTGTACTTGTTAGATGGTATGATAACAAAAGTGTGTATATTGCAAGTAACTTTCTGGGTAAAGGCAACACTGATGTTGCTAAACGATGGTACAAAAATTCTAAGCAATACATTGATGTGATTCGACCAGAAGTTATGAAGAAATATAATGAACCAATGGGAGGAGTTGATAAGATGGATTTTCTAATTGGCCTGTACAGAATTTTTAATGGATAAAAAAAATGGACACTTCGCCTAATATTTAATGCAGTAGATCTGGCTGTATGTAATAGTTGGCTTGAATGTAAAAGAAATGCTACTCAATGTAATATTCCAAAAACAGAAATTATGGATGCCAGAAAATTCACAACACGATATTTCGCGCAAAAGCACAGAATTAAAACCATATAAGGCAATACAACTCAATGCAGTAGATCATATCCCTATCCATAACAGCTGCAAGGAAGTAGGCCGCTAAAAAAGAAAACAGAGCAAGGGGAAATCACATTTTAGGTGTGAAAAATGCCAAATTCATCTATGTTTGAGTAAAGAACGCAATTTTTTCAAAGAATTCCACTTAAATACTTAGTTATCACAGCATTTCAAATTTAAACAGTATTTTGTAACAGTATTATTCTAAAACAGTATTTTGTAACAATAAAATAAAATTTGTTTTTCATCAATAGTGTCTTTTAATTATAGTCTACCCTACACCCATTGAATACAAACGTCCTTGATCAAGGACATTTTCTAATTAAAAAAATTATGGTCATGAATTTTTTTCTAGGTGGTTTTTAGCTTATTAGGACCTTTATTAACAATATGTAAAAACTTCATAATTTTTATTTCATTTTTAAAGTTTTGGTACTGAAAGGGTTAAATCATGGTTAAAACCGTCAAAAACTGTCGCGTGTCAAAAACTTGCCAACCCTGCATGCAACATATTTGTCAAATTCAAAGTTTTTTTTTTTTTTTTTTTTTTTTTGTAACAGTTTGAAAATTTAAATGTAGATATTACTTTTGTGTGGTTTGTTTTTGCTGCTTGTGCAGTTTCTACATGATTATTTATTAATAAAATACATTTTACGTTTATGCTTATAATTAGATTTCATACACAAACTATTTTACATAAAGTTGCAGCAGTAAAGTCAGCTAATTACAGTTCTCAACATCAATTACGCCGGACGTCAGTATAATTCCACCTCATTTTCGCTTATCTGAAAATTATCCATAATCTTTAATCTCCACTTAGGCTCATTAGCATTATGCTTAAATATGAGATTTAGAATCTCGAATTGCTGTTGATTCATTTTAAGTAAGTTTTGCATTATTTGTTAAAATAAAATATTTATTTTGGATCTAACTTATATAAATTCATTTCTTCAAAGGTTAAATAATTGATTTTATTTCCTTGGCTGAGGTTAAACGTCACATAATTTCGTAAAATAGAAAAAACTTTTAAAGACATCTACAGCTTAGTTAGGATAATATTTTTAATAACAACCCTTTTTATATTCGATAAGATTTATTTCTTAAATGTAGTGAAAATTTATGCAAAAAAAAGGAATAAATAAATTGTTTACTTGAACCAAGAAGCGGCTTCTTATACGCAAATTAATGTTTCATTAAAACGAAATATACATTTTGAATTGCACATTATTAGATTTTCAAATTTTAATTTAAAAGGAAGCATCAAATGTAATCAATCATAGTTCACAATGAGCGTAATATTCAACTGAATTTGTATAGAATTTAAAATCTGAATGAGAAATAACATAAGCAAACATTAAGCGAGACCAATTGTTTTTTCTTTAATGCCTGCTAAAACTTATTATTTTGCTGCTTTTTCAGAATTTTTTAATCACGAAATAACGGCCACTGAACTCCATAAGAATGTAACGCTAACTCATCAATTAATGAATCCGAAATTTTATTAATAAAATTAATGATAATTTTTTAAGTTTTCAGCATATTTTAAGTCATTTTTAGCTATTTCTAATTCTATTGCATATTTTTATAAACATTATTTAAAGAAGTTCAAGTTTCTTGTTGAGCTTGCATAAGAATTTATTTTCAAATAAAATAAAATAAAATATTTGTTATGAAATTACATATAATCTACATTTGTACATGTAAAAAAATATAAATGAGAGAAAATTGTAGCAAATTCGTTGTATTTAGCAACAACAACAAAAACTACCCCATATATCCCCTATGGGAGGAAATTATGGTTTTGCCATAATTTTTCCTCTGAATTCTGTATCATTTTGTATTCGGACGATGTACAGTAAAGGTTCCTGTTCGGACGGAACCTCTTATTATGGAGTTTAATACAGCAAAGCTGTCAAATCTAAGAATTTTTTAATAGTAGCTTTTTTGCCTGGAAATTTTTCTTTGTTGATTCGAAAATTCTCAGATTAAATAAACCAGTGAATCAATCAGTATTAGTGTTGCCAAGTGTTTAGCGGAAATTGAGGCTACAAATGCTCTGAATAACAGTATTTTAAACTAATTTCTTTGCACTACCTAGTGGCAGGACAAACTGTAAGAAATTAGTGAGGCCAGAGTATTTGGACCCGGGAATTACGCGGGACATCTTGCAACCTAAATCAGAATCAAGAACAGGGGTGTAGTGGAGGTATACGGCGGTATACGCTGTATACCTTCTGGATTTTTTTAAAGAAATGCCGTATACCCCCTGTTTCTTAAGAAAGCTATAGTATATACACTCTAGGGTATACTCTCTGCCTTGAGCGTATACCCTCTGCTTAAAGCGTATATTATCTGTTATTTTTACGACTACACCCCTGATCAAAAGTTGTTTTACAAAAGAGATGACGGTCTCTATTTTATGAAATGTTAAATCATAGATAATTAATTTTGTGATGTCTTTTCAAAACTGAAATAATTTCATGCATTAATTGAATAAAATAATAAAAGAGCTTTTTCTTATTACGATAATGAGAAACAAAATTTAAAATTAATCGTGTTGTAAAGAGAAGATTTAAAATTGTTTCTCCGATTTTGTAAATGATTGCACTCTTTTTAAATTTTGAAAATACCTGTTAAAATTATCTTAAAATGGATTGCTATAATACTACATATTTTTCATGTAGAGAAATGCCATTAATACTTTCAAAAGTAGAAAATGTCTGATCTAATTGTTGCGCCATGTTCGCTAACAGTAAGAAATTTACGCCTTCTAGTATAATTGACCAAGTAACCATTTGCTAACAAGACACCACAAGTGATCCGTTCGTTAGCTGCTCAGAATCCTGTTCAATTACATGCTCTGTATCTACCATTTTTCAACTGTTTCTACAAACGTCCAACGATGGGAAAATAATCTGCGCATATTGGTCCCAATGCACTGTTAAAAATTTGAAACTTTTGCTGCATCGTCACTCAACCACTTATATAGAAAACGATTACTTCAATGTATTACGGAGGATTCCCACTGGTCAAAATAGAGATATTCTGTAAAAGCGATGGAATGACGATGTAGCAAAAGTTTCAAATTTTTAACAGTGTGTAAAGCAGTGAGTCCCAATATACTCAACTCGCATGTTTTCCGGATACATTTTTTTTTTTTTTTTGAAAAAGGTTTATTTTGTTTTCTTTCATTCTATGAACCTTTTTTTGCCTAGATGTTTAAATAAAACCCCATTTCTTTTTAAAAAAAACCCAAGTGAAAGATATTAAATAGTACTATGGCAATGCGTGGTTTATGGTGCCTGTTGAAAATTCAAGTAAGAGAGAGGTTGGGCGAAAATAATACAAAAATCCTGTCTTATTGAAAATTCATTTTCATACGTGTGTAATCAAGATTAAAGAAGAATTGGTAATCTAAAAGCAACCTTCAGGCCGAATATTATGTCTTCAGTACAGTATCGCCAAATTTTCGACCAGTCTTAAATACTTCCACTGGTGTTAGATACTTACATCCATATCACATGTTAATATTAATGTTATATACTCCTGATCTTGTATATTTACATCTATTTTTCATTTTTACATCAATTTTGTATACTTATAATCTTAGATATCTATATCCCTCTTATAAAACTTACACACACACTTTCTTGAGAAAAAAATTATAGTAACTCATGAATGACCTTTAATTCTTCATTCAAAGAAAACTTAATAAAATTATGTAAGAATTTCAAAATGTAGGCATGAATAAGTCTTTGATGTTTATATTATTTTATAACGATACATCATGAAATAATTAATCATAGTAGGTAAGTAAAATTGGTACTCACCAAATTCATAGATTTGTGTAATATCTGTATCCACCTGATGCAGAGAAATCTATCCTTTAATGTTGTCTGGAACTTCACTTTCATTTCTCTTAATATTACACATTGAAAAATATTAAAAATTAAGATAAATTACCTTAAAGGTATTTATATATGCATATTATTTGCACTATTATCACAATTACACACATAACACACACTGAAGAAATTTAATTTGAATGACTTTAATTTTATCCATGAGAGCCAATATTTTCTGCTTTCTCTTAGAAGTTACATTTTCGAATAATAACAAGAACACACGCTTTGCACGATAAAGTAATAAAATAAAAAAGTTATTTATAGTTTATCAGCTCAAAAGAAAAAAAAACATATAATAGTCCTTTTAGCTGTAACAAGTTTTTCAAGGTTTCGATAATTGCTACTCAAGCAAATTTATGATATTATTTCAATTGTCCAATTGTTGTGAAACGAAGGAAATTAGTTTTTATTATGAAACATTTACTTTAAATGATTATTTATGTCCATCAAATTAATATGTTGATTGAGAAGTTGATAAAATTTTATTTTTGTGAAAAACACGAGGAATAGAAATACAAATGGAATCGGCAAGAGATTTTGTTTACAATTCAACTATAGTAAAGAAGAATTCTTTTTTATAATGAGAATGCATTTTCTGTAAAAAATACTAATACCTTCCATTAAAAAGAAAGCAAGTGTGTCACATAGGAAAGAGGCAGAATATCTTTTGACAGTCGTGCTACTAAAAAATATATATATCATTCAGTTATTGTGTTGGAACTAATTTATAATGCGAGATATAAATCCGAAGCTCACGTTATTTTTAATTCAAAAAGAACAAATATCAAAAGCAAATTTACATTTTAAAATAACATATACATTTTCAAATCGAAATAAAGCGTGAATTTAAAAAGTAGAACGAAGTCGAGTTTAGATGTACTGTTTTTTTTTCTATTTTGTAGCGTAAAGCAACTATTTTAGTTTTTTTTATATATAAAATTTCAACTCATTATACAACTAAAAATCTCTCGTTCTTGCAATTATTTGAATAAGTAAAAGAAAGTAATGCAAAGTCAAAAATAAGAAGTTCTTTTGATGTCAAATACATTTATTCAAGGAAGGAACCTTTGAAAATGCTTTTAGGTATAACAATGTTTCAAGTGATGCATTATGGAACAGCACTGTATTTTCTTCCCATTAAGATAATATTGAATGTACCTGAGATGTCGCAGTTACAATTCGAATAATTCTTCTATATGATATATGCTTTTTTGTTAGGAAAACTGTGCATAATTTGGAACAATAAAAGTTTTTTTTTTAATTTTAAATGCAAATATGTAATACATTTTTATTACTGTTTTGTGCTGAACTACATATTTTTTCTGCTAACTCTAATAATAGTGCAAGAGTTTACATTTGCACTATTATCATGTCGTTACAATTATATTTATAATTACAGTAAACTCCCGATTATCCGCGGAACTGAATAGAGCGGCTATCGCGGATAAGTCGATTTCGCAGATAATTTACAAATTTATGAAAAAAAGGGAATAAATAAATATAAATATTCACTCGAACAGTCCATACACTCAATAGGTAGCATAAATATACATTTGAACAATTTATACGCACATAAGTGACATAAACATACTTATTATTTAAGGAATAATAAAATTATTCTCTTCTTACAAATTTGGAGATTTGCTTCTTTGAGAATTTTTTTTCTTATTCTTTCTTTCTTTTCTCTTTCTTTCTTCTTTTTGTATTGAAATACTTTTTATTTTTTTGGGATTTAAGTAATTAGAGCTATTTTATCACAAAGTAACGCGTCGCCTTCTTCCTCTAAGTACTGCATAAAGCCTTCAACGTAAGCTAAAGCTGTGTAAAAAGTCATTTTATTTCGTTTCTTATCATCTTCTTCATCGTTTTCTTCAAAATTCACGCGTAACAGTTCGTCTACAGTTTCTTCATCTGTTGCATGATCGAAACCTAGATCGAATCCTGGATAAATCAGTTTTAATTTATCCTGAATTTTTAATAAAATTATGTTCCTCTTTTGCTTTTTCTTCAAAATTTCAAAATTAGGCTCGCAGACAATCCACAAAGCGGATAATCAAAAGTAATTAAATAAATGCCGTAGAAAATATAGCGAAATTAATGCTGGTTACAAAAACGAGGTGGAACCCGTCGAAATTCGACGAAAGAAAATCTTTCAAAAAGAGCTGTTTTGTTTTATCAAGTTTGAGTAAAATTTCAATAGGGTAGGAAGGTTAAGAAAAAACTTTTTCGCGACCCCTCTTTAAGAAACAAAAAATTTCGACTCCCCTCCCCTAATGTAGGATGTATATCAATATGCAAATTGTTGGGTGACTTCTATAAGCTACTGCCTGTCTTATTCTATGAAAAAAGCAAATTTTTGTACTAAGGACTAACTAATAACAGAAATCTGAATTAATATTCCCAATCTATATAAGTAGAATAATAATAATAATAAAAAAACACACAAATATAAATAAAAATAAAAATATGTTTAATTATAATCAAACATAACTTTATGATCAGTGAGATTTCTCGCACTGGTGCAAGATGCATCTATATCAGGATTAAAATTGATCACGCAGTTTGTTTCTGTATACTTGTATTTGAAAAACAGCAAAGTTCAAAAAGCATGTCCACATAATTACGTCGAGTTGAATCCCATTAAGTAATTTAGATATTTCTGGATATTCAGCTCATCTGCTCATGCATTTTACAAAATGTGTTTTTTTAAATAGTGGTGCAATAGAATAAAAAATGGTTTTCTGTAATTGAAACTTTATTATATTATGTAGATACCAAATGGCAACAGAAATATAAAAATCCAAAGCGACATGCAGATTTCTAATTGTCAGCTGGCAGAACAACCACACGTCGTAAAAAATGCATTATTAGACATGCAAATTTTTTAAATGGAAATTTGCGAAAAAAATTTCATCTTTGTTGATATAATGCATTAGAATAACCAAAAAAAAAAAAAAAAAATAGAAAGCATAAAATTTCGGAGAAAATTTAAAAAATATACTCACAATCTTCACAACCATTTGAGCGTGGAATACATGATTATTGATGATATAATAAATAAAATATACTGCTTAGCAATGTTTAAAAAAAAAAAAAAAAAAAAAAAAAAAAATGAGAAAAATAAAAATATCTCAATTGCGTCGAAACATTTCCAATTTTCAAAAAGTTGAACAACTATTTTAATTTTAATCTAATTTTCTTTAAAAATCTAAGGATATTTTCTAGTACTGCCAAAAAAGCGTTAAAAAACCCAGAAAATTAAAAATAGCCACCACTCTTATATATATAATTATTTATAGATTAAAAAAATCATCATCATGAATTAAGGAAAGGTTATATATTTCGAAAAAAATATATCCTATACAGTTCCTTTTATAACTTATTCATTTCTAAATTATACCGACAGGTAGTCAGTGAATAGATGAATATGTTCTCAAGAGCCACTTTGAAGATGCTGATTACATACTTGCCAACCTCCGGCTTTTTTAAAATCAAACAATTACATTATCAACCAGAAATGTGTTTAATTAATGAAAGTAAGTACATTTCAAATGATTAATTCATTTAATGTCAGACACTTTGAACTAAAAAAATTTTCTGGTGAAAAGTATGTTTTCTTTATTTTAAGAAAGCCGGAGGTTGGCAGCTATGTGATTAGATCAATCCAGTTCTTCATTCATTGCTTTGATACTAAATTCAAAAGAGTTATTTCTAATAAATTATCTAAGGTCAAAGTATAGTTATTATATAGAATTGTAATTTTTTTTTTCTCAAAAACCTTGGCATTAGTCATAGAAAATTTTGAGTCTATACTTCTATGTGTTTTTAATTAAAAAATTTTTATACCTTTCTTACTAAACATTATTGAAAGTGAGTATTTTTCTTTCAACAGTTTCTTCAATTTTTAATTTAAACGAAAATTTAAATTTGATAGCATAGTTCAGTTTTATATTTTTCACGTTCTTCAAAATTTTTTAAGAAAACATTATTTTGGAGTTGCATAATGTATGCAAAATTATTTGAAATCCAGTATTATACTGCTTTAATGCAATATTTTTAAATTCAAAGGAACAGAAATTCAAATGATATTACTTCATGTTACATGTAAATCTAAATTATTATGTATGATTCAAGTTACCTTTGAATAAAATTTACCTATGGAGATTTTCTGATAGAAAAATATTTGAAAATATAAATCCTTGTTAATAAAAATACATTTTTTGTAAGGTAATAGCTGTAACTCTTTTTAAAAATGCTGTTCGCCGTTTCTAGATCTTTTTATATGATTCAATTTCGTATTCCATTTAATAAACTCATTTAAAGCTAATAAAGTCGAGCATAAATATATATATAGGGTGTCACCTCTCAATGGTGGACAATGACTAATTCGTAAATAGTTAATCATAGACATATAGTTTCAATTACAAAAACGTTTTAAATGAGGTAAAGAAATATTTTGAAAGCGATTTAGGTCAATATATATATATTTTAAATATACGTAATTTACATTTTTATACGGTACCTTCAACCTATAAACTATCTTCAGTAAATGTTTCCTGTTACATTGACAGGCAATAAAAAGAAATCTCCGTTTTGTAACATCAAAATTGATAAAGTTATGAACTTTAAAAATACTCGAGTTATTTCATGTGTATCTGCGCTTTGAAAAAATTATACAAATTTTACGATTGAGTTAACTTTTATTAAGTTTTAGTTTGGCTAAAATAATTGCATTTTAACATGTTTTATTTTGTATAGATTTGGGAAATGTTTCTTTTGATGATTTCTTTAGAAAAATTATATTATATTTATTAAACTTCATTTTAATACAAATGATAAATTATTTTATTAAAGTTTTTATTTAATTTCAATGGTCGAATTTATATTTTTGCAGTTCAAAATTTGTATTCGAACTTTAACTCACTTTCAAATATCTGACCGAGATTAAATTTTACATATTGATGTAAAATCCCATGACAGTCTAATATTGTTATGATTTTCGTGGTTACATGATTTTATACTTATTCTGCAGAATAACACAGAAAAAATTGGACAGATTATCGCCAAGAAGTTTAAAAAAAAGTTTTAGATTCGAAAAAACAAGACTCTGATGGTTGTAATTTTTATTACTAAATTCGAATATTACCTTAATTTTTACCCATCATGTCAATTTTTTTCGCAAATGATTATTCGTTTTCATTTTTCTTTTCCTTTTCTTCTTTTCCTTTCTTTCTTTTTTTATATAAAACGGATTTGTTTAAACATTTGGAAATTAATTTTAATAGCCCTAAATTTGTAAATGACCTTCATTTTTAACTATCACATTAGAATTTTTTATCAAATCGCAAATGTCAAAGTTAAAATATTGCAAAAATATGATATTATAAAACAGATTTATACAGATATAAAACATTTAATTTAATTTTGCTTAATTCAATTATTTATTTAATTTTTTGGCTTACTCGTAGATTCGTACGTTTAAACAGCTGAAGGATCCTATGAGATGGATAAAGAGGTTCAATTTTAACTTTGAACTGTTCAAATTTGAAATTTACAGTTTTCGAGAAATTTTAACGTGTATTTTGGTTAAAACTGAAGGTCATTTTTGGAAACCAATTATCAAAAGTTAAAAACCCAACAGTCACATCTATTTTATAGTATCAAATTTTCGCCTTTTTTTTTAAACTTTAAAATTTGCAATTTTCACAAAATCTTTACATGACGGTAAAAAATGAAGTTCAATTTTGGATTCAGTGGTAGAGAATAATACGAATCAATTGTCTAAAGCTAAAACAGCGACATTTAAAATATTTTTTTCTTCTCATATAAAACATTTTTAAAATTTGACCTATATATCTATCGTTAACAGTTCAGACATTAGCCACTGGACACCTTTAAAGAAGACACCCATTATAAATTCCACAGTTTATGATATTTTTTAAAGCTACTTGTGCATTTTCTAGAAGAATGACTTGCATAAAACATTGATACAATTATAAGTAATTCAATCTAAAATGCGGCAAGAAAATTTATTTCAGATCTTAAAATATTATTTATGGATCCCTTAAAAAAATATTTCGTAATTTTATCAAGAAATATTTTTTATTTGAACAAAAGGATTTTAAACATAACTTTTTATCTCATTTAAAACACATTTAAAATTGGAATTATATGTCTATGATTAACAGTTAAGACATTAGCCATTGGGAACCTTTGAGAGAAGACACTCTGTATAAATTCAACAGTTCATGACATTTTTCTAAGTTAATTGCTCATTTTCTAGAAGAATTACTCGCATAATACATTGCTACATTTTTTAAAATCTTGTCTTAGTTTCAACCAAGTGTTGGTGATCAATAGCTGCCACTGAAAGATGATGAAATCTTGAACCAATGTTTGGGGCTCCTGTTGAAGCATATTTCCAATAGTTGGAACGAGTTAAAATGTGAAGCTACAAATGTTGGTACGAGATTTAGCCATCTTATAGTGACAGCTATTGGGCACCAAAATTTTGTTCAAACTGGGAAAAGATTTTTAACAGTGTATAATTAAAAGTAATTCAATCTAAAATACGACAAAAATTAATTTCAGACCTTAAAATATCACTTATGGATCACTTATAAAAACTTCAATTTTCAAATTTTGTAAATAAATATTTTTTATTTGATCAAAATGACTTTAAAAATACTAATACTATTTTTATCTCATTTAAAACATTTTAAAGATCGGAACTATGTGTCTATGATTGACAGTTCAAACATTAGTCATTGAACATCTTTGAGAGAAAACACTTTGTATAAATTCAACAGTTCATGAAATTTTTTTTATAAGCTAATTTTGCATTTTCTAAAAGAATAACTCGCATAATACATTTCTACAATTATAAGCAATTCAATTTAAAATACGACAAGAAAATTAATTTCAGACCTTAAAATATCACTTATGGATCACTTAAGAAAACTTCAATATCGTAATTTTAAAAAGAAATATTTTTTTATTTGATCAAAACGACTTTTAAAATATTGTTTTTGTATGATTTAAAACATTTTTAAGATTGGATCTATATGTCTGTGATTAAAAGTTCAGACATTAGCCATTGAACACTTTTGATAGAAGACACCCTGTATAAATTCAACAGTTCATGACATTTTTTTAAGCTAATTGTGCATTTTATGGAAGAATGACTCGCATAATACACTGCTACATTTATAAGTAATTCAATATAAAATACGACAGTAAAATTAATTTCAGACTTTAAAATTAATGAGTAAATTTTATTAGATATAAAAATCATAAAAACAAATATACGTACTTACGTAACTTTACAAGATACTTGAAGAAAATATTAGGAATTTGCAAAGATAAACTGCATGTGGCGATATTTGAGTAGTGCAATCCTAATATTTTCATCATTTTTCACCTAAAAATCGATATGAACACAGCGTGAGATTGCTAACGATGATTTCATTCTATTTTCGAATTGTCAGCTTGAGTTTTTTGTCTAGATGAATGGAGTATCGGCCATGAAATCTGTTCTATTTTGAAATCTGCTTCGGTGATTAAATTGCATAGACAAATAATAACTCGAAAACAAAATATTCTATTTTAAGACAAGTGTTAGGTTTACAGATATCTTCAAATAAATAACTGATCTTCATTATAAAGAGTAAGAATTGATGTACAGTGAAACCTCCAAATAAAGGACACTCCGAATAAGGGGCACCTCTATTTAAGGGAATAAAGTTTCGGTCCCATATCTGTCTTTTATTTGGAATTTTCATTGTAATATAAACTCCGAATAAGAGACACCTCTATTTAAGGGGCAAAATTTCCGGTCCCATAGGTGTCTCCGGAGGTTTCACTGTATTTTTTTTAATTGTTGTTTTTGGTATTTATTATTTCTCATGGAAACAATTTCTGTTTAGATCGAATAGAATGCTTTTAAATTAAATAAGATAACATAGGGTAACATCCCCAGTAATTAGCACTTTAAGAATTTGTCTTTAAACTTACTTAAATTTTCATTACAAAAAAAAAAAATAAGATATTTACTTGGAAATATTTTTAAATCGAAGAATGCATATCTATGTGCATCTATATTGCCCACTAAAAGCAAAAAAAAAAAAAAAAAAAAAAAAAAAAAAAAAAAAAAGAAAATTGAAAAAGTATTTTTATAAAAATATATTTATAAAAAGTTGCTGAAATCACCAGTAATTGGCACTTAGAGCACCAATGTATGACACCTTGTGATCCAGTAATTGGCACATGTTTATACTTAAAAAAACTTCACATTTTGCATTGGGTTCAATCGCTTTAAATGAATTTGCTGTAGATGAAGATGCCATATTTCAGGTTTTTGAGAGTAAGAAATCAGCATATTAGTCTGAAATGTGAACACTTTAAAACAATACAATAAATACCTAGTAATTTTCATGCTGTCCCCAGTAATTGTCATATGAAGCTTTAATGGATTCCAATTATTGATAATATTTCATATTTTCAAATAAAAACAACTGATAAATAAATTTAGTCTAAAACATTAAAAGTACTGCCAAAATAAATGGTTTAATCTCAAATCTTGAGATTTCATAGTAATTGGAATAGATGCCAATTACTTGAAACTAGCAAAATTGAAGCACCATTAATTGGCATCTACCATTAATTCAGAAATCCAAATATTTATGTCAAAAATACTTTTATACAATCAAAGTAACCCTTTTCATCTAAACAAAACTGTTGTTGATTAAAATTTAAAATACATTATAAATAAAATAATAACGAATTGAAAAGCATACCTTTCTTAAGCCAAAAAAGAAGCATTTGTAACAAAAATGGCTAATTTGAGCAAACCATAATTGTTTCTCTTTCCTAGGCATTATTGTCATCTAGTAGCATAAATCAAAGTTATAATATTTAAAGTAAATGAGTATATAACTGGTATATGGTCTTATATTTTTAAAAGACTGGATATAAATCTTATTTTAGGACATGTTTTTAGGATGTGCCAATCATTGGTGCATGCCAATTACTGGGGATGTTACCCTAATTGTCAAAATTTTAAAAGTTAAATTTTTTGGTATGTTTACAGGATTCATATGTAACAGGATTCATATGAGGGAATTTCAAATTTCATCTCATCAACCATGGTCCTTTACTCAAAAACCTTTTTTTACATTGGTTTTCTCTGTACAAATCTAACGGTTAGATTATATAGTGCGCTTGAATATGATGTGCTTTTATTTTTAAATGAAATTGTTGAAACGTGTCTCGCATTGTTATTTGATTAATGTAATATGCATAAAACGTAGTCCTAATCACTCGTATCAAGTATGTGAAGTATGTATGCCAACATTTTTATAGCGTTTCTTCAAGCTTAAAAGACGTATGGTTTTTTTATATTAAAAAATTTAATTTCTTTTATTCAATTCATTTTTTATTTTTAATTTATTTCAATAGAAAAAATTTATTTGAAAAATGCAAATATTTGAAATAGGAAGCGTGAATAACTTAAAATGACGCAAAATATATATCGTAAAAGTGATTTATCAACACTAAATTTTACAAATTTATTTTGTAAAAAATAAAAAAAAGTACTTTCTACTATAGCTGCTGGATTTTATAACATTTTTCTTTCTATTGATGTAGTTGAGATCCTTAAATTTTTAGCAACAGAGGATATTATTTTCTTTCTCTAATAGGGTTATTGTAAGGATACCCTTGCATTTAATGTATTTATTTCTTGATTAAGAGTGTATCTGATTGTAAAACCATATGGAATGAAAAAAAATTTGATTGCATTTTCTTATATCTTTCTTTGAAGATACCTAAAAATTGTATGCGCAAAAGTTTCTACAGTGATAATTGCTTTTATTTTATTTAAAAATTATTATAGGTAATTTATTCTACCTAATAGTAAAATTTTATTTATTAATTTACCGATCTGGATGTTTTCAGCGTGATTAAAGTTTGGTAACTGAGCTTGTTAACTATTTCTTAATACGTAACGTTATGTAACCACGGATGTACAACTCGTGCAGTATGTTTGAAAGTTTTGTTCTTGGAGAAAGATGTAAGGTCTTCCAAGTGGAAACACAAAGACCTATTGGGGTTCATAACCTCATGTAACATTCAGCTGCTGCGATTATTATAATAATTGCCAATTGCAATCGACAGTTATTGCTAAATTGTCCTCCCAGATGTCAAGAACTCCAAATCAAATCCAAATCACCTTCAGTTTTTACGGTTTACATAGTGTTGTTTGCTGTAAATAAAACAAAATTAAAGTTTTGAGGTTTATCAATAAATCCCTAAATGGATATTTTCTTCTAGCATAAACGGTACCCATATGTTGTTTTCTTTTATCTTCAGAATCTTTGGTGTGACCGATGTAGATTCAGCTAGAATATTTGATTATGAATTCCATAACTTAAACGTTGTAAACTATACTATTTGTACATCCTCAATAAACATAATGCAGAGATCTGGAGCTCTATGAGGAATTGCTATGTGACTGCCTCGGCTAATCCATCTTTTAAGGTGTGATTATGTAATTATCTGATCACCAGATATCATTAATTTTCCTCCATTTTATATCACCTTTTTAATGATATAAATTATAAAGCTTCCTTTTCTCTTTAAAATTATATTATGTTCTTAATAGATTTTTAGCTATTGATATATATCAATAATTTTACAGCTTAGCAGCTCTAAATAAAGATAAGCCGTCAGTAAATAAATAAATAAATAAACAACTTTCTTATCCTAACAGTGCAAATGTATTTTTACCTGGTATTTAAAATGAGTAAATAAAGAGAAAGTCTTTTATTATATACTTGTCCTCCCGCGTTGATCTAAACTTTCATTATTCATCAATAAATGCAGACTCTACAAGTGATTATTTTACTCACCATTCTGCAAGTTGTTTACAATAAAAGGTAAGTCGTATTAAAGACTAAGTACTTTATACGAATTGAATAATTGAATATTCAATTCGTATGATTACTTTACCAATCAGTTTGATTGTGTTAAAAATAATAGTATAAGTACTTTATGGCTGTCGTTCTACTTTTTGATGTAAATTTTCCCAAGATTAGAACTTGACATTATTGTATGCATATGTTGTACTTTCAGTACACCCATTAATAAATTAGTTAGCTACATCTTAATTAAAAATTTATATTAAATAGGTTCTATTTTTTAATTATTATAGATCAGGATTTTCGCTTTTGTCTACATTCATTTCAATAGAATCTGGCGCCAAGCCTAATTGCGTTTTACATAACTTCTCGCACCGTTTCTGTTCTTATCTGGTAATGCAATATTATTCATCTATCCATGCTGTTTGTCTTTAAAAATGGAACCAATCTTATTTTGCATGTCGCATATTTTCTTCTTCTCGATCTCATGAAATGTGCAAATAATTTACAGCAGAACCTGTTCTTTTATTAAACATCCAGTATAAAATTATAAGACTAAGTAAAAAAATTAATAAACAGGGAAGTTACAGGAAGAATTAAAAAACAGGTTTTATCCAACCAGAAAAAGAAATATAATTTTCTTACATGGTTTTTAATGTAATATTAAATCATCCAACTTTCTTATAGATAGTTGTTTCCTCGTACATCGTAAAAGCGAATAGGACTATCATTTGTATGTAATTTACTATGTGTAAAATATTTACCATATTTATAATAAATTTCATGTTTACATATTATTGTATTACAAAAGCTTTAGATTGTATTATGCATTATATTCCAAAGAAGTCATAAAGCCTATTGTAACGATTACTATATAAAGAAATATGTCTTTGTGATAACTAGAAAATACGATGATAAATTAGGAATATCATTGATGAATAGGACTATCATTTGTATGTGATTTACTATGTGTAAAATATTTACCATATTTATAATAAATTTCATGTCTACATATTATTGTATTACAAAAGCTTTAGATTGTATTATGCATTATATTCCAAAGAAGTCATAAAGCCTATTGTAACGATTACTATATAAAGAAATATGTCTTTGTGATAACTAGAAAATACGATGATAAATTGCACTTCAGTATTTTAATAGCGCGAGTTCAAAGTTTTATTTTTATACTTCCTATTAATAGAGATGAATGCAGTGTATGATGATTTTTAGTGATTCTATTCGATTCCATTTTCGAATAGGCAACGTAAATTTTGTATCTATATGAATGAAGTATCGGTCGTGAAGTCAGTTCTATTTTGGAGGTTGTTTCACTGCATGGATAAGAAATAATTGTAACAAAAAGATCTATTTTAGGCGAAATATCGAACTGGGATATGTCAATAAAAAAATATCTGCTATTAATTATGAAGAACAATCAATAGAAATGTCGGAAGACAGGAAAAAAGAACAAATTTTCTGTAATCAGTTTACCATTTAAGCTATATTTTCGCCCTTTACTCGTATTTTTCGTTCGGCTAAAACAAAACTGTTATAACTGAATTTCTAACATTTTTTTACAAGACAGCTTTTGTCTATTTTTTCTTGATATATCTGCACAAAGAAATTTTTTATAACATTAACACAATGTGATATTTTTGTTATTTTATTCGCACTGTCCATGCGAAAAAATTTGTAACAGATAAAAATCTTCGTTCTTTGAAATGGCTAATCTTTCTTAATGAGGTTACATGCTGTAGAGCTAGGTATGAAAAAATATGCTTAAAAGTTAGTGTAAAAAGCAGAATGTAATCGGTACATTGAGATAACATTTTCAAACATACAGCATTTAAACTTTTTTTTATTTATTTAACTGTATAAAACCAAAACTTGTGTAATACAAAAGCAAATTTGTTGCCACCGTCAATGGAACATCAATGTTATTCATGGCCATGTGTTGGTTTTATAATATAGATTTACATTTCATTTAAGAAAAATTTGTTAGAACTTTTAGCACTTTAACTTTTTTTTACTCTTGGAAAATGTGATCAAACTTTTGAGAACTTGGAAGATAAAACAATTCTTCAAACAATACTTCAAAACTCTTACTTCTCCTTTTTACTTTCTGCACTTTAAACGCGAAAAAATTAAATTTACAATAACTTATATTTCTTTCATGAGTGTGCAAAACTTGATATAAAAATAAGAGTTATTGTAGAACCTTATCACTTTTATAAAAATCTATATAAGGAAAGTTAGAAATGAGTCTTCTCTACTTCAAACAACAGAAAGTGGGAAGAAATTTATTTTGCAAATGTTACGATAGTATTCCGATTAAACATTCCAGCTGTATGCTGTAGAATAAATTTTAAAAAAATCCCAAAACAAATGATGAAGTTTTACTGAAATTGTGAATTAAAAGCCTTTTGAATAAAATAATTTTATATGACCGTTGCAGGAAATTCAAATTAATTGATTATTTTAGCATGCATAATTATTAACTATACAACTAAAACGAATAGTTCTTCATAGATACTTGATCGGACAAAAATTTGCTTGTAAAAAACATAGCTTTGTGAGGGTTCTCGTTTTTCTTTTTTTTTTTTTTCTTTTCTTTTTTCTTTTTTTTTTTTAATTTAATAATAACTTATTATAATACAGTATTTTTAAAAGTATATTTTAATGTATGGATTATTAATATGGTTGTCTATAAATAAATCAGGCCACAAATAATTTAAAATGTTTTTTTTATTTTATCAGAGAAATACATTCCTCATACGGATTTCTTCTTGTTTTCTACACTTCAAAATATTCGAGTTTTAATACTACTTAATCTGTCACAAGAAATATTGTATTTATTGGTAATCCTTCTAATGTTTTTACTCATAAAAACGCGACACATGTTAAACCAATAGAAGTTTCTTTTTCTCCAATGCCTACAACAGCTTTTTCTAATGTTAAACGATGTGACTTGTAAATTATATTCACGAAAATTAACAGTAATGGGAATTTCTTTCGCGAAAAATTGGTATTTTCACTTTCAAAAAAAGTGGTACTGAAACACAACCGCGATTGTCATAAGTTGAATGAGAATAATTTTCAAATCGAATCATTATCAATCAGAGTTAATAGCAAATAACTTAAATTATACAAACAAACAAACAAAAACAACAAAAACAAACAAACAAACAAACAAAAAACATGAGATAGTTTATAATACATTATGAATGACATCAATAAAATAATGCTTTTATGTAGGGTGTAACCAAAAATTAGAAAAATGCGAGCCAGAAGTAACCATTTATCGCCTTGTCAAATTCATTGTTGCTAAGGTCTCGAAATCAATAGGATTTATTTATTTAAAAAAAATATTTACAACATTAAATTTCAATGATATTGAATCACATGAATTTAAATTACTGTGTTTAATTCCAATTCTAGATGTGTGGTTGTTTTTTCGTAAAGTGTACCACAAGAATGTGCAGGTTGTGAAATAATGTTATAGCATTCTTCGCTCGCCTTATAAAGTTTTAGGTATAACTTAATTCTGGATAGCAGCACGTGATATCTTTGTAAAAATATAACATTACCAAAAATAACATTTAGAAATGCTCTAGAAATCATACAAAAAATATATGATAAATAAATATCTATTTAAGAATTTATACATACGAAATAAAAAGCAAAAAATTAGTTAAATTTTAATAGGCGTACCGTAACTGAAAAGGCACTTCTAGCAATAAATGTTAGTAGATATTACTGTAACCCAATTCTTTGCATGTCCCATAAATGAACGATAAATGCTATGCATGCCATATTTTTGTAGTAATTGTCTTGTAGTGCACCTAAGTTACTTATATAAATTTCGATATGTTTAAATACTGTAACATGATTAAAATACACCATAAACAATTTTTTCCCATAGACCGTAGTGCAACGGAATTATTTATGTGTCTTATGCAAGTGAACTAAAACGGTTACATGCTTCATTTTTTGGAGCAAATATTCCTTTTAAAACCTCAATAACATATATCATTTGCAGGACAATTCAACAACATTTATGCAAGTTAGATTACGGAGAGACAGACATACTGAATTCATAAATACTTTTCAACTATGTTGGAAAGTATTAAAACCGTTGTTTTGGAGTTACCGCACTTGTTTGGCTGACCCATAGGAATTACAAACTGTATTCACATGGATTCAGTTGAATCTAAAATTGTTTTTTTTTTTTTAAATATTAAATGTACCAAAACATTGTACTTGTACCAAAATAAAATATTTCGCGAATCAGAATTTTTTTAATAAAATAAAATATGAATCGTATAAACATAAGTTAAATAAAAATTTTAAATAATTTTATATAAACAATCTGGTGTAAAATACTTTTATAACACTTGAATGAAATTCCCTGTATGTTCAGTGCTAAACAACAACAACAACAACAAAAAAGTAATAAAGAACAATTTTTGAAAATACATCGTTTGTTATAGTAAAAATCTAGACTTTTTCTGGGAAATTAGTTTGTTTTTCTTGAGTAAAAAACAGCATCGCGTGTTGTATTGAAAAATATAAAATCTTGCAAAAAGCTTGAAATATAATTGAAATAACTATGAAATAACAATCAAAAAGTAAATTAAGTCAGATGAAATAACTTTGAGAAATTTATGGAACAGTATTTGAAAGAAATTGATTACAAATAAAAAAAAAAAGTCTTTAAATCTTGGGGTTCAGTGTATTGTTAAATTTACAGATATTAAAAAATTCAACGATTCTACAGATTTGAATGAATTCTTTTTTTATATAAAGGTTAGCATTGATTCTGATACAGTCATATTTAAAAGTATAATAATTACAAATACGAAACATAAATTTGTATAAAATAACAAGAAGAGAAATAGTCGCTTCAAAGAAATAAATTTTTGTATTTCCCTTTATAACTTTATCATTGATAAATTATACCGACAGGTAAAGAGTGAATAGATAGGCATGTTCTTAAGAACCACTTTAAAGATCATAATGCTGATTAGATCAATCCAGTTTCCCATTCATTGCTTTGGTTATTAATTCAAGAGTTGTGACTAACGTAATATCGAAGGTCAAACTACGCTTAGTATATAGAAATTGAATTTTTTTAAATTTATCTAAGCATTCAAAAATATTTGCAGTTCAGATTTTATTTTTATGTATATCGAATTCAGAAAATTTTATACATATTTTTTAGTTCTTTATTAAAAGTAAATTTTTTTTCAAAGGATTTCTTGATACTAAATTAAAAATTTAAAGTTTGTATAATTACAGTTTTAAGACAATCTTCTAATAAGAAAAACTAGTTGAACCTTCGAGTTCTAAAGTTTTTTTTTCTAATATATCTTGATAGTTCAAAAAGTAGATACACAGACTCAATACTTCAATATTATTACTTCAATGCTGTACTAATTCTGATTTTTATTTTAAATTTCTGCTTTAGTCAATTAATCAGAGTGAAAAAGAGTTAGTCTGGACCACGATATTTATTTAAATCAATTCTTTTCCCTTAGTTTGTTATTAGCACCTGTTTGCGAAAAGTAGGCTTAGCAGGATGCGAATTCACGTCACTGCACGAGTCGCCGATGGACTATTTAACTATGAAAAAACGAGAAAATTATACAAAAATCGTTATCACAGCGACCCTTTCCTGTGGAATATTTTCCACTTTAAGGAAGCGTTGTTGATTACAATAAAAATCGGGCAGAAAAAGATGTTTCAATTCTATGCATTGCTTTATACACTTTCCGATGATATAATAAAGAAAAAACACAAAAATCGCTATTACAGAGACCCAGTTTGGCGAAATATTTTCAAATTCAAGTAGTAATTGTTCGATAGACGGCATAACTTTATACAATTTTTGATGGTACAATAATAAAAAATGGCACAGACTTCACTATTGCAATGCTCCATATGCTGGATTTTTTTTTCAAATTCAAGGAGGACCTGCTGGCCATAGCCAAAAACATGCACAAAAAATTTGGTTCAGTACTGTACATAACTTCATACACTTTTTAATGGTACAAAAATAAAAATGATACAAAAATTGTCATTACAGCGCCCCTTTCCGCCATAATATTTCTAAATTGAAGAATGGCCTGCTTGCCACAACCTAAAATATGGGCAAAAAAATTGTTTAATTTCATGCATAACTTCATACTCTTTTCTATTGCACAATGGCAGATGGACACATAGACAGACAGACATTTTGTGTAAACATGTTATTTGTGATCTATGACCCCTAAAACGTGTAATCCCGTCGAAAACCGAAAGTCGAAAAAAAATTAGCTTGCAATACTTTCTTCTATTGATGACAGAAATTTTTTTTTTAATTCTTTATGCAAAATTATTATAATCACGAGAAGTAAAACTTCAAGGTAATATTTTTAAATTCGTGAGAGCAAAAATTTAAATTTAAATAGGTTTATGTAAATAATGATATGTATAATGATATTCATAAATATGCATGAGTATGTTCGGTTTATGTTTTTGTCATCATAAATTTCACTATATGGTTTATGAAAGAAAATCTCCAAGAGTTTAAAAGATTTATGGAAAACCTTTTTTGCGTGTTAATAATTGAGAGATGTTTTTTAAAAGGCTTCTTAGTTCTGTCTTCTAGATATTTGATCATTTTGTTTATTCTTTTTAATTGAATTAAATCTCGACTCCTGTTGCAGAAATTATCGCATATTTACTAGAAATGCTCTTTGAGATTGAAAAATGAATTTAACAAACTCGTTAAGTGATAGGTGACTATTTCTGTAATAAAATTTATATATAGGTCTATTACAATTAAAATTAACATATTCGGAAGTCCCTAGCGACAGTATAATGCTTCAAACTAAAGAAACTTCATTAAAATCTCTATTTAGAATATAATTTACAAGTTAAGCTGTAAAAATTTTATAAAAAACATCGACCTGTAACACAGCTAACCGCAACTTAAGTATGACAGTTATTTATACATTATTTATACTGTACGTACATTATATTACTCCCAACTGTAGATATTTAAAACTCTTATAATATTTATAATGTAAGGATATTTCGAAAAGAAATATTCTAAAATAAAGAGTTATACGATGCTTCAGAAAAACTGATTTGTTTAATAACAATCTAGTCTGATTCAATAATTGAATTAAACTACCGATATTGCTCCAACAACTGTTGAACTACTCATCTGTGAGATATTTTTTTTTATATATAAGCATACATGTTTTATATAACCATGACTTATTGAACTAAATTAAAGTGAAATCCAGTCGCTCCATGCAAAAAGATTTCAATCACCAAATTAGCAAAATTCAGTTACCTACGAATTTTTGTTCTTACAGAGTAGACACGGGTATACATGTAAAAAAAAACGCTACAATTTTGCTACCATATACTGACTAAATACAACTTAATTTTTAATATTTTGTTCAGAACGTGTTTAAGGCAGCATTGTTTTTTTCCAGTTTTTTCAACTGGAAATTTTAACTTAAATTAACTTAAAATTCAAGTTTCAGGGGGTCCAGGACCCATTTTAAAATAACTTTTCTGATTTGTGATGGTTAACCATATGATTTTTAAACAAAATCACATAATAAAATTTCTCAGAATGTTTTTAAAAAAATTTAAAACTTAAAATTGAAAAAAAATTATGTAGTTTAAAATCGCCATAACTCAAAATATTATTTGTAGAATTTCAAGTTTTTTTCATGTAAATAAACAGAAATATATAAGTTTAAATTTTTATTCTTTATTTTTAAAAATATTAATTTAAATGAAAATTAAAAATATTTAAAATCAAAAGGAAAAAATATAATGTAACTTTTTAAAGAAAAATTATATTTGCAAAAGTAAATATATTTTTCAAATTTGCTGAATCAAAATTAAAGTAAAATAATTAAAAAAGATATGCTCCAAGTTTCAATCATTTATCTTTTACTGTTCTTGACTTATAACACTTTCAATGCAAGAAATGGTGAAAAAACCCATCATGAAAAAAAAACACATTTTCACAATAAGTCATTTCCATGACAGCCATTGTTTGAAAGCTAAATTTTGAAAGCAAAACAAAATGAAAAAAATAATTTTTCCTATAAGATAGATAATGGTTTAAATATCATTTTAAGCAGAAACAAACAGAGGGATTTTCAATGCTTTAAAACTTTTTTAGAAAGTTTTTTGTATCCCAGATCGCTTTAATTGACTGAAGCCCTTCTTGTATGGAAGCATTCAATTATAAAATTATGAAAATGTTTCTTTTGATTTTAAAATCTTTTAATAATTCACAACCGTAATAGAAGCAACATTTCCTAATAACCCTAACAACTCAGTCTCGCTATATGCATTGCATAGCCTTCACTTTGCTCATTACTGAACCGTTTTGAATGCACTCTTTTTAGGCTCTTTTTGAATGCACTTTTTTTCGTAATCATATAAATGCGTAGCAATTATAGTTGTCGTTCAGTCTGTCCGTCCGTCCACATATAACAACGCAAAAACTACCCAACCGAATCGTTTCAAATTCAAAATATATAATTATTACATAATTTTGTCGAGTTATTTCAAATTTTATGAAAATTGGATGCATAGATCAATTACAGGGACAATCAAAAGAATTCCATTAAAATTACGGTCAATGGGGAAAAAAGTTTCAAATACATTTTAATCATTTGAAATTTAAAATATATAATTATTACATAATTTTGTCGAGTAATTTCAAATTTTATGAAAATCGGATGCATAGATCAATTACAGGGACAATCAAAAGTATTCTGAAACATTGCGGTTAATGGGGAAAAAAGTTCAAATGCATTTTAATTGTGTTACATTTATTCGAACATAATAAAATGTATATGCATCTATGACGTACATATTATAATGTACATTCTGCACAATCTGTGGTGCAAAGAACTTTTGTTATTGATTTACAATGCCACAGAAAAGTATTCCATTACATAATGGTATAGGGAGAACACTGTTTGGTGCGCCTTTTAATTTTAATTAATTATTTAACATTTTATGAGATTTATATGCGTTGCTCAGGAATTCTACAAATTATTTCCTGTATAATAGAAAGCAGATAGTATTTACAGGGACACACAAAAGATTTTGGCTTCAATAGTGTACCCGAAGTACTGTCTACTATAACAGTAAGATCTGAATATTTTTAGAACTTCGTTATCGTACGAACACAACTCATTTACTACGCTTCACGTGTAATTTCCAACTTGTTAAAATATGTGACATTTCCTAAGATTCTGTTCACTTATCACTTCTTTATTATTAATTATAGTATTATTAATAATATTTTATGTTTGTGTTTATTACGAATAAAATTTGAAAAAAAATGATCACTTATATAATTAACTTTTTTGTAGATTAATACTGCAATTTAACAGAATTCAAATTTCGATATTTTTAAATTACTAATATTTTTATTTTGATATAAAAAGAATTTTAATAACTTTGCTCTTACTTGTGGACGGTTGGTTCTTCTTCACTTTCTCTTAATTATCCGCCGGATTTCTCTTTAGAAAATGTTTTACTTAAATTAATAGTACTAATATTCTCTGGATATTTTTTTAATGGAAATTTTTTAAAAGTACATGATTCTCGTGTTCAAAAATGAATCATTATGTTATATGCGCATGTATTTTTGTATGTATCTTCAGATAAAAAGTTACCTAATAATACCAGCAGATTGTAAAATTTGTATAAATATGACTGTTGGCACTATTTATTTTTTTACGTGAACGCAAACATACATAACAAATACACATAAACACAAAACAAATCCGTTAAATTTACGGCAAAAACTGCTGGCAGCAATGTTGCCAGCAGTTTTACCGTAAAATTTGATGCAAATTGTTTTATTACATCTAATTTGCTGCAATTTTTACGGTAAATATAACAATTTTTTGTTTTATTACAGTGAATGTAAGACTTAATAATGGCAAGTTTTTGAAAATGAATAAATAAGAGATTTAGCACTTTTTTTTAATTATGTTTGATACTTTTTAGTCGGAATAAAAATATACTATTATTTAAATCCCTACAGCCACTACATTTGTAAACATTTTTTCCACAGTTTTGAAAAAAATCCGCAGCACCCGGTATTAACACTGTGACAAATAACATTATAAAAATGTAACTATTAGTAATGGCGATTAGTAATAACGTCTACTAATTAATTCTATATTTAAATTTTGCTTAGAGGTTCATTCACATGCAGCGATTGTAGCACACTTTCAAAGTTTCAGTGCTAACATTTAATTTTAATATCACATTTACGAATTTCAGTAAAGGTTACCTTGGATTGGATAATAATCCAGTCGATTTGTAATAACGACTACCAATTAATGATACGTTTAAATTTTGCTAAGAGGATCGTCTACATCTCGAAATTGTAACAAACTTTAAAAGTTTCAATGCTATTTATAACTTTCGGTAAAGGTTACTTTGGATAGTAAACTAGTCGATTAGTGGTAACGTGTACTTACTGCTATACTTAATCTTTTCTTAGAGGACTGTCTACATGTAGGAATTGTAAAAAACTTTAAAGGCTTCAATGTGAACACTTAATTCTGATATCACATTTATAAAAGTCTTTAAAGGCTAACTTGGTGGCAAATGGGAAGTCATTCGGTCAAGTAATTTACGAAATATGTAGATTTATATTTGTACTCCTTGTAAAACATCCAGTTTCAATATCTAAAACAGGTTGCGGTGAAGATGTTTTGAAAAATATCTTAATGGTGGAATAACAATGGAATCAGCTGTAATTTTTGATTGGTATATTTAAAGCTTCTTCTTCTTCTTCTTCTTCTTCTTTTTTTTTTTTTTTTTAGTTTTCTATCTATATTTTTTTCAAAAAAATATATTTTTGAAATCCATAAACCATTTTCTCACTGAAGACATTATGTAGATTTGTCACAATAAAATATATATAAAACGGTATCTAAGCAGTGCTATATACTTTTTTTCCCAATAAATCAATATGAACACGATTATTAACAATAAATTCCATTAATTCCATTCCCGTTTTAAACATCATGCTAGAGTTTTCTGTCTTGGTGAGCGGAGGTGTAAAATCAGTTCTGTTCTTGATATTTTTTCGTTTGTCTAATAATTAAGGATAAGAAATGATTCGAAACAAACGAATTTATTTTTAGAAAAGCAACAGATGTAGAAAATGTCAATTAATAAATACCTGCTGTTCATTACGACGAAACAGAATTGATATAAATGCCATATAACAAAGTAAAGGGGAATTTATTGTTTATCGGCTCGAAAAGTAGGTAATCATCGGGTGTTTTCGTTTTTCATAAAAATAATAAAGCAACACAAAAATTGAATTTACTTAATTATTATTCATGATTTTTATTATTAAAGATAGTTTATTTAACAATAATCATTGAAATTATCAGATATTTTCAGTTTCAAATGGGTATACTATAAGCACAAGGATGATTACTGAAAAAGGGTAAGAATCACAAACATTCACTCTTCCCCATAAGCCCCAAAGTATCTGAAAAATAATTATTCCGATGACATCTTTTTAATAGAAAGTTTGCAAAAACCAAAATAACTTTTGCACGAAAAAAGTTCTGCAGCTTATCTTATCAAATCATGTAGTAGCCTGATATCCTTTCCAGAAACTGCACAAATAGCAAGCAAATATAAAACTTCACCACTTTTTCAAGAATTGTGGTGCCAAATGTAACAGAGAATAAATTAAAAATCCCTGTCGGCTTGGTCTGTAGGTGGAGGTAGATTTCGAAGTGTGCTCATTTCAACAACAAAAAAATAAAGTGTGGTTAGAGATAAACCCAGTTTAGTAACTTCATTTCGCCGCTTATGAAAAATTCTTAATTTCATTTTTCTACAAGAACTGGTTTTATCAGAATCATCTTAAGCAAAATTCAGCTCAAATGCCCATTTTGACAACATATTTTGAAATATATTCTGAGCTTATTAAAAAATCAACCAAAACAGCACATTATATTGTTCCTACATAACAAAAAACCGTCAATTGAATGCGTTTGAGAGAAAATTGAATTAAAAAATGAATCATAAAATAACCGATTTGTTATTTGAAAAAATCCTTCATTCTTTAATCATGATCGCGATGAATTTTGATCATGATGAATTTGGTGCGAAATGCCCACTTTGACGGCATTTTTAAAAATATATTCTATCTTTATCAAAAAACTAGCCAATGCGTCACATTATATAGTTCCTAAATGAGAGCATCTGTAAATTGGATGCGTTTGAGAGCGAAAATGGATTTAAAAAAGAGTCAGAAAAAACGCAATTTGTTATTTGAATACTTCCTTAAATTTTCAGTCTCGATGACTTCGGGAAATTCTGTTCAAAATACCCTTTTTGGTAGACTTTTTAAAAATATATTATGTCTTTATTAAAAAACTGACCAATGCGTCACATTATATAGCTCCTAAATAAGAGGATTTATAAATTGGATGTATTTGAGAGCAAAAACGGTTTTAAAAACGAGTCAGAAAAAAAAAACGCAATTTCTTATTTGAATGCTTCTTTAAATCTCTATGACTTCGGGAAATTCTGTTCAAAATACCCTTTTTGGTTGTCTTTTTTGAAATATATTCTGTTTTTATTAAAAAATTTACCAATGCGTCACTTTATACAGTTCCTAAATAAGGGGATGTACTATTTGGATGCGCTTAAAATCAAAAATGAATTTAAAAATGAGTCAGAATATAAGCAGTTTGGATTTGAGTTTTTTCTCCAACTCCTATTTTTGTTTATTTTTGCTATACGAATTGATCCTATCAAAACCTTGTAAATATAAAAGTTGTAGATATTATTGAGGAGATATAAAATAAATTTATTTAGATTTGATAGCTTAAAAATTGACGGAGTTATGGATTTTTTTCTTTTTTCACCCCCCCTTTTTCTTTTCGTTTTTAATTTTTTCCATCGGTAAAAACTGGTCCTATCAAAAACTTGTAATACAAAAGTTTTAGATAATTTTGAGAACATTTATAAAAATTTAGTTGGACTTAATATCTTGGGAATGGACGAAGTTATGAGTTTTTTTTTTCCTAAAAACCCTGTTTTTTTCGCCCCTTGAGCCCATTTCTAAATTTATCAAAAATCTGTCACGCGTAAACTTTTGGCCCATTTTTAAGCAATAATATAAACTTTAAATCGATTCGATATCTATTTTATTTAAGAAGTTATGTCGTTTTTTCGATTTTCACAAAAACCCTCCCTATTTCCACCTCCTTGGACCGATTTTGCCCATTAATGAACTTAGCCGAGATTTTATATCCCTTGATTTTATGTATCAGTTTGGAAGAGATTGGAGCAAAACTATAGAAGTTATCGTGTCCATAGGAAAGTGATATATATATATATATATATATATATATACATATAAACTTTTTTACTGATGGTAGTTTTGGGGTCTATGGGTCATGATCGACGTAAATCTTCAAAAAATTTTCAGAAATTCCAACATTGGTGCGATCGCAATAGGTAGTATTTCATACGAAATCTACCTAAAATACATCATAAAATTAATAAAATCCGATTTTTATTTAATCACTTAAATTTATTTGTATCATAAGGTTTCTGTGTTTGTAAATATTATAAAACTTCTTCCTGTTGAAAGCCTCCTCCCCGTAATGATGCGCCTCCTCTCATTTCAGACTTAAAGCAAGCCCTGTATGAGCGCATCAAACTGAAGCGTGTAGTGCACAGATTGTCAATTAAATAAATCCACACAAATGAACTGAAATTCTTCCGAAAACATATTGATTTTCGAGGACGGAGGGGGGCATAAACATATTGTTTGAAATTGATCAACACTCGGTAAAATTCTAATCAGAAAAAAAAAAAAAGTTTTTTCGCCCTCCATCTCATTTCATTGGGCTTAAATATATATATATATACATATATATGTATGTTTTGATATAAGAGGCTTAAAACCCCACAAAATAAATAATTTAAATGCAAGTCGTGACGTGGTCAATAGGCAATAGAAGAATTTCACTTTGGAGTTTCTACGAAATAATAAAGTATCTGCGTAACTTTGAATTTTTATAAACATTATATTAAATAAAATGGTTCCCATCTTAATTTGAAGCTGGGGTTTCGCTGTGTCAAATCATAGTGACTATTAGAAGAAATTTAGAAGCAAAAAGCCGGAGTCATACTAAACTTCCAGGCAGCATAAGATCTTAACAAATTGACAAATTGTACAAATTCTTCGTTTCCATCAAATGCTGCTGCTTTTTAGTCAAATTCGCAATGAAACAATCCCTGTTGTCGCATGCTACTGATTGCTAAGGAACAAGAATGTCACGCGATACTCACCAATGGGAATAATTGTGCAAAGAGTTCTGTCAGAAACGCGCAATGAGCTAAAAATACGAGGAATAAACAAATATCCCAAAGAACGAAATATTGTGGAATAAAGATAAGTAGTAAAAAGAAAATAAAAGGTAAAAGCCGTTTTAAAAACATTCGAATTCACAATAAATAATAGAAATTGATAAAAAATGATGAGGTCATTTTGTAAAAAACTAAAAGCTTTATATTTGAGTAAATTTAGTAAGATAATAATTAATTTAAGGAGAATTTAATAGGATTATTGACAGATATTATTAAATAATGGGAAATCAGTCAATATGCCGTTAATTTGGCATAAAAAGAAAACAAGGGGCGATATTATGAAGGGAAAATGAATAATATAACATAAATATACATCAAAAACCTGAAAATGGAAATTTTTATGAATTCAATTCTTTCTTTTTACAGTAAGTACAAAAACGTAAAAATTTTAAAAATTCAATGACGCATTCAAAAATTGAATGATTAAAACTATTAATATCTAAAGCAACATACCAGTGTTCTCGCTGATGCTCGCCATTGCGCCAAATTGCGACTAAATTCTTCATTTGGCGAGTAAACAAGCGATTAGATTCGCCAAATTGCTAGTGCTCAATTTTTGCTTATTCTTTCTTTTCTTTTTCTTTTTTTCTTACATATGCATGCATACATATTTTTAATGTATTTGTAGAGGATAGTTGAAATTAAATTAATAACAATAGTTGCCGCAGTTGTAAAAGCTTGGTTATTTTAGAGCATATTGCAAAAAAGAAATACAATAAATGATTAAAGATTTTTTTTTTGTACTACAAGGCGAATCTATTTGCTAATAATTTTTTCATTTGGCAAATGTTTTTTATTTTTAATTAGCCAAATTACTGTTGCTGGTCAAATGTCAGCGAGAACACTGCAACATACCATTAAAAAATACATTACAATTTTTGAAGATAAACTGCATATAATGATATAGTAGTAACGTGAGGCATATTTTGTCTTTTTCAATCAATCTACATGTATCTGAGCAGCGTTTGATTGTTTTGAAATAGTATTCCATTGCATTGTATTTCGAATAGTCAGCTCGAGTCTTCTATCTAACTGAATGGAACAACATGTTAATGCCTGTTCTATTTTAGAGGTTATTTCACTGATCTAACGACATGATTAGAAAATAATTCGAAATGGAAAACCTTTTCAATAAAAAACGTATCTGGTTGGATACATTTTAAACCTGTTTACAAAATGTTGTTTCAATATAATTAATATTTTAATATTTATATATTTTTGTTACTTTTTACTTTTGAAAATATTCTTAAAAGTATTATACTAAAGCAATAAATGCATAAAGCAACATATTACTGAAGCAAAAAAACACGAAAATCTTTGACGATGTATGTATAACGATAAACGAGCAGCATAAGTCAAATATTTTCTTTTTTATTCGTCCTATAAATCAATATGAACACAGCGTGTGATTGTTAAAAACGATTCCAATGCATTACCTTTCGAAGAGTTAGTATTCTGTCTGTATGAAAGGAGTATCGGTCGTGAAGTTTGTTCCAATTTCGAAGTTGCTTCACTGATGGTGAATTCCATTTTGTGACAGACATGACTGAGAGAACTTTTTTGTTCATCTTTAAGTACTAAATATTAATTGATAGTTAAAAAATTGCATAGGGTGACGTAAATATAGGCCTTATGCTATAAAAAAACACTAAAATTTTAATTCAAGGAAAAACTTAATTTAATTGAGGGTTAAAACCTGCCGTGACAGACATGACAAAATTTAGACATAGATTTTGACTAGGCACATATTATTATCATTTTCTCTTAATTGGCATGCATGCCAAGTCCAGAATTTTTTAGTAAACAAAATAAGACTTGGATATGTGAAGCAGAAAGAAAAATATTGAAAAATTTGTAAATAGAAAAATATTAAAAAAGTATTTATCAGCGTGACAGACATGACAAAGTTTTGTGACACACATGACACGTGTACAACTTTCTATGAATTTAAATATTTTTTTCTTAAATATTACTTTCTTTACTTTTATCACAACTTGGAGATTACAATATTATATAAAATTGGTATATTGTGTTAAAAGAATCTCAAATAAATTATAAAAAATATTTAAAATTTATAAAATCCCTTGGAAGTGACTAGTGTTTGAGTTGAAACATTTGCTAATATTTGGTTCTTCTCATACCAGACAACATGATCTTCAGGTTCAAATTTAAACATGCTTTTAATTTTAGTTGGTACTAAGCATTTTATTTTATGTTGTTGCTGTGTCTGTGCGATTTGTGTTATTATTCCATGATAAACCTTATTGTCTTATTGCACATTCACCCATTGGCTATATTGCTTTGTTGCATTTTCCAACAGGTAATTTTCAGTGCATGCACCAGTATCGAAATTGAAAAGAATATTATGCCAGGTACACATGATCGAAAACAATGCAACTTTCTTGTTCCTGGCATTGTTTTGATTACTTGCCATGTCAGATCAAGTTTTGCTTTCATTCTTTGTATTTTATTCTTGTGATTAATTAAGAAATTGATTCCAGGACCAATTTTCCTCGCAGCTTCAGCACACTTACATGATGCTCTAGGATTTATACTTATAGCTTGAGTAGCATCAAGGAACTGATTCTTAATAGTCTCATCAATACATGCTTTTCCGTGCGATGTCACTGAAAAATGCCAGACTGTTGGGAATTTGTTTTGTGTTATTGAAAATATATTTTTTTGTTCGAAGTGTAGAGATGCTCCATCAGATTAGAATTCAACCTCTTTGACTTTTAACTTTGAATTTTTTATCATGATTCTTTTCAATGATCAAATTGGTAAACATTATAACAGCATAATTGTCATAATTACCATAATCAGATATCACTATATATGGCTCTGAAGAAACAGTGACTGAGTCACTATAGCAATAATATACAATTTTAATATATATAGCAGAGGAAATATTCTGCCAATGAGCAGATTTAATCTTGTTCTAATAAATATGCAAATAGTTTTCACTGAAATGAGTTTGTACCAGAAATTTTCTATTTGGCAGATTTTCATTTAAAAGTACAAAACTTTAGATTGTGCACGTTTCACACCAAGAAATACCATAGCCATCAATTCCAAGTTAAATAATAATAACTTTCAAATCACAAGATTAAAGCAAAACTGCTTGAAAAAATAATTGTGACAGATAATATATCTGAAACAAAGAAATTGGTATCAACATAATTATCTGGTAACTATTACATGCATTCTAAATTTAATCATTTTGTTGAGTTGAGTTGTAAAGAAATATTATTGGCATCAATACTAAATTAAAAAAGTACAAAAATAACTTTCTAGGAAAGAGATTAAGGTAAAGTTGTTTAAAAAACTAATTGCGACAGACATGACTAGCGTGACAGACATGTCAAAATGTAATGTTTTATATTTCACTCAAATTTTAAATTTATCTTTCAATTTTTTTATGAACTGTTCCTTTTGACATGTAAAAAGAGAAAATAAAGTGTTAATAATTTTTATCAAGTAGATTTTCTTGAAAATAAAAAAATCGACATTTTCTGTGACAGACATGACATGTAGACTAATATCAAGTTTGGGGGCAATAGCAAAATAATTAAAATATTTCAGGTGAAAACTTTAGTGTTTTTAAACATACTGTTAGTCATTTTTAAAAAAGATATATTTGTTTCAAAAATCTATGTGATATTTAAATGCTTCAAGGGACATTAAACTAGAGATAAAAATAGCAGATTTTTGATTTCAAAGTTAGTCTTGATAATAAGTAACTATAAAAATCTATTTTTACAATTATCTTATTATATCTTGTTATTTTCATGAAATTTGATTTATTTTCTATCAATTGGAACAAAAAAATACTAATTTAGTTCAAATTTAAAAAATGATGTCCATGTCGCATTTTTATGGAATTCGCCTGATTTAACCGCAACAATAGGAAATAAATCTGAAAAAAAAAATCAATTTTTCAAAAAGTGTAAGGCGGTGATGAGTCAATAAATAAACACCCAACGTTAATTTTTAAGAAGTAGAATTACTAAAAATATTATTTAATAAGATACTGAACAATTTATAAAGTTATGTTTCGCATAAAATATGTTTAAATAAATATTAAATAAATATGCTATGCTTTTTTTGTAGAACATCAAGACAGAAAAGTTATTCTTTTACATGGCATGTTTTTATATATTGATAGCATAACATAATTTTATAGGACTAATTTTTTTTTTTTTAATAAAATGTGGATGTTGTGTTCATATTATTTTTGTTAGTGAAAAAAATTATTAAAATTCTTTGTCTTTGGGAAGTTTTGAAATAAATGGTGTTACCGATCTTCAAAATTTCTTTTTATTGTGATACATTATAAAAAATGACGTAATTACATAAGAGTATTATCAGATGTAGTTACGATTGTTTATCTTCGCGATATAAATCAGTTTTAAAACGTGCGCAAATTTAATTCTAAACCTACATGTATGTTTAACCCTTTAATCATCGCTATTTGGATTTCACATTGCTCATAAATGCATCGATTAGGGGTTAATGCAATATGATAATTTAATTTCTTTTTTTTTTAGATTTGATTCAATATTGTTTTTTGCGTATTTCATTATTTGTAAGGTATGTACAAGCCCCTTTTTTCATTTTCGAAGGAATGGACTTTAATTTTAGTTGTATTTTTTGTTCTTATTCCTGCATAGCAGTGTGGGTAAGCGTACATAGGTAAGCGTATAGCACATATGCCAAACTTGGCCCTTGGACATATTTCTAGCGGATTTATTATGAAAATAAAACAATCAGTACAATAAAAGCTGAAAAAAATTATGTTAAGCGGTTCTTAAAAATATATTTTTCTCTCTCTCAACCATACAAAAATTCCCGATGCTGTTTTAGAGATAAATATATGATTTTTGCAGACAGAAATACTATTGAAATGATTTGTATTAGAATAGTTTTTTTTTTCATTCTCTTATAAATGAATTACGTTTTGAATTGTAAGCATTGATCTTAGGACGATTTTTTCCTCTTTTTCATTGCCGGGTAGGAAAATTTCTTCAAATTGCTGACTTTGACATCATTTCCAGAAAAATCTTCTGCCTTTATCAAAAAACCAAATTACAGTTCGATTATATTGTTTCTGATTAAGAGCATTTGCCAGTTTGGTACATTTGCGACCATTAAATGAATTAAAAAAGTATTACAGAATAGCTTTATATATATATATAATAAACTTGGTATATATATATATACTAGCGGCCTTCGCCCGCTACGCTGGTCGGTTTATCTAAAGAAATCTTGAAGAAGTAGTTAGATAAGGTTCAGACATACATTAAAAAAAAAAAAAAGCAAGTCGATCATTCAAAAAACGTTGGGAAATATCAAATATTTACTGTAATTTTTTAAGAAAAACAAAGTTTCGAAAAAAAAATTAAATCGAAAAAAAAATTACACTGACATATTAATGCAAGGAAATTTTCCCAGAGAGAAAATTCGCCTTGAATACAATATTTCAAATTCTTTTAATTGCTTATAGGCGTTAATGCCAACATAGTGAAAAAAAATTCCATGCTGGGAATCGAACCCGGGCCATCAGTATGGCGCACTGACGTTCTACCGACTAAACCACATGGAACGACAGCCAGCTTGAAACTTTCTCATACTTAAGTAGACTGGCGAAAACATAACGATAGCGCGTTTTAAAATCGCACAGTGACATCTATTGGATTTTATATGTACTAAAAAACGTTATGTACTAAAAAACGTGAGCAGCGCACCTAATAGTTTCTTTTGTTTCTTTTTGTTACTTTTTTGTCTGTTGTCCGATTTTGATGAAACAAAGCCTATACACTGCCCGGGAGTGTGCATTCTTCATTAGTGAAAACCGCATAAAAATCCATTCAGTAGTTACGAAGATAACCTCGAACAAACAGACAGACAGACAGACAGACAGACAGACAGACAAAAAATTCAAAAAATTTTTTTTTGTGTTTCATTGGTTTTCTTTTATCGCCCTGACTCCATTTTTGTCAATTATCTTCAATGTACAGACACACCGGGTCCTACTGTTTTATTATATGTATATATATATATATATATATATATATATATATATATATATATATATATATATATATATATATATAACTATATATATATATATATATATATATATATATATACCTATATATATATATAAATATTATATATATAATATTTATATATATATATATAACTTGGTATATATATATATATATATATATATATATATATATATATATATATATATATATATATATACCAAGTTATTTCCTAAAGCAATACAGCAATATGCTGTTACATATTTTTTGAGTAATTTAAATTTTAGTATGGTATTATTAAAACAGATATAACTAGTGCCATATTACACAATAATGTAATGTAACACCAATTTTATCGGTTAAGTTATTCAATAAATTGCAGGTAGCAATGCTGCTATCAGTTTAATGGAGTAACGATACACAATTTTTTAACAGTGTGGTTCTTGATAAGTAGTTTGTTAAGCTACTTGAGAATAATATTAAAAATCAGCTATTTAGGTTTTTTTTTTCTGTACATAAGTGCAATTTAATAGAAAGAAATTTCTCACAATTTTTTAGTAATGGCATGGAAGTGTTATCGAAAATTGGTAAGATCATGGCGTCGTAATCTTTATTTACTTACAGGGAATTAAATCACTTTTCTTCGACAGCGTATATGTGAATCTTGCTACATACAGCAATGAATATGGAATTAAATTTTTATTGTATAAAGAAGATTATTTGATCTTTTCTGGTGCAGAAAAATATTTGAAGCAAATTTTTAATGTATTTTAAATGTTTTATTATTAAAGTGACGTCTTATAAGCAAAAAAAAAAAATTATAAGTTATTAGCTTTTTGTTGTAGAATATATATTATTATTATTATGATACAGATATTAATGGATGTAATCAAGATTTACTACTTTTACATTTCACATTAGAAGCATATTTCTGAATGAAATGAGAACATTGGAAGTTATTTGTTCAAACGTAATGCATTTATATTTTATAAATATACAAAATTAACTACAATTGTCTTGATACGAGGAATCTTGCCTTTATAACATACGTTTTGTATAATGAAGTCCCTCGTATTGGTTAAATATGAGTAAAAGTTTATCGATACATATTAAAAATTATAATTCCACACAAATAAATAAAATCGTTGCTTATATAGCAGTTTTTTACCAAATAGTGGTGAGTTTCGTTCGAAAAATAATATATAAAATTAAAATTGATGTAACAAAAATTAAAAAGAAAAAGAAAAGCTCAAATATTAAATGCTTTAGATTCTAAACATGTGATGAACAAAGACAAAGTAGTATGAGATTCCATTCTAAGAAGTCTTTCCGTGACTACATTCTATTTTCTGGGCGATGCAGTTTTTAATATTTTTTCGACAAAATGTAAATATAGTTATGGTAAATATAAATACGATGTTTTAGACAATCATAAAAGTAATATTAGTTTCTAAAAATCTTCGATTGAAATTAAACAAACAAATATTATGGCTGGAAATTGACTCGAAAGAAAAGATTGTTGTGTTACATTTTTTTATTCGGCTTGTATGTAATTTTCATGTAGCTACATATCACATCTAAGATGCTTAATACTTTGTACATACAGCAGTGCATTTTCTACGATTTATATTTAATAAATAAAAAGGGAAACATAACAGACATTTTTTGGAGTAAGTTTTCAACCAGAACTACTTTAAAGTATCGTTAGTTGAAGAGATTCCATATCTGCTTAAACGATGCAAAAATATCATGCAGCTGAAATGCTTAAACTTAATTAAAATTATTGTGGATATACTAGGCCAGGGTTGGCAAACCTTTTTACATCCGCGTGCCCAATAAAAAAAAAAGAAAAAGATTTTACGTAACTATGACATGCCAAACACCAAAAAATTCTTTAATAAATAAAATTTTCTGGATTTTCGTTGACATATTTTATGAAGTAATAAAATGATCAATCGATTTTCGTTATGTCAAATATTAATATGCTGATAAATATATTTACTTTTAACAGGATGCAATTTTAATTTGTAATTCTGATAAGTGGAAAAATAAAGGAAACAGAAGGAAAAATAGAACGAACAGTTTGTGAAAACTGAGTCACCGTAGTTTCACGATTGCTAATTTTATTGGTAATGCCTGATATTTTTCTTTTTTATATTCTCCCAATCTTCTCATGATTAGATAAATTATTGAGCCCACATTGAAATTGTTCAGAAATTCAACTAGTATATTTTCAATAAAAAAGGGGAAAGAAAGAAAATCCCAGCGTGTATAAATTCGCGTAGCTTCGTTTGATTCTATTTAGTTTTAGTATTTCAGTCAAAACCGTGCTAAATTTTCTATCCCATGCCAATTTTGGCACGCGTGCCATAGGTTCGCTGACCCTGTACTAGGCAATAAAAAGTAAATAAATAAATGTTTAAGATGTTTACAGTTTGTTAAAAAGCGAATTATTATTAGATCTCTCATTGAATAGGTCAAAAAATGTTCTTTTTTAATAAGACATTTTTTTTATATAATAACAGCAAACTTAAAAAAATATATACTACCTCTGACAATAAAGTTCGGTGAATGAATTCAGAACGACCGATCTGGCAAGTCTGAGGAAACAAAACTCTGCACCAGCATAGAGGCAAGTGTAGACCATCTTCCCCCACCATTGTTCAGTAGAGAGTCGTTTATGTTCTGTGTAAGATGTGCTTTACTAAGTGCTTGTTCAGTATGTTGGTTCTTAACTGAGAACAGGAAAATGAACGAATAAAAGATCAGTTTAAATTTTGATTTAAACTTTGCAAGACACCGAAAGAAATTCATGATGGATAGTGGAAATTGAACACCTACCATACTCGCCTGATCTCAATCCTCCAAACTTCTTCTTATTTTCACTGCTCAAATTCTCTTTGAAAGAGATTTGACCATATTGCTGACATCCAACGAAACGTGATGGAGCTTTTGAACTTCATCCCAAAAGAAAACTTCTTGCGAATTTCCCAGGACATGTATAGTAGATCTCAGCGGTGCATAGTTATATGAGATGACTATTTTGAAGGATAGTATGGTAACTTTCGTTAATATTTCATCTACATTAATGCTACATGACTATTCACCGAACTTTATTGTCAGAGGTAGTATTTTTTCGTACTTAATATCTTTTCTTTTAACTCTTGAAAAACATGTGATCATTATTAGGACACGAAAGGTAGAAAATTTTTCAAATCTTATCTATTCTTTTTACTTTAAACACATCTTAGACAAAAACAAAGTTTAAGTTTATGATGACTTAGACTTCAAATAAAAGTAATAGTAGTACTTTATCCCTTTTAAAAACATCTGTATTAAGAATAACAGAGTTGTTTCTTCTATACTTTAAGAAGCTTAAAGAGGAAAAATGTACTTTCAGTATACGATAGAGCATATCAGTCATACGTTGTGGAATGAGGTTTTTTGTGCGGAATTTTAAATCAATTTGGCAAATATTAAATTTTAAGTGAGTTGAAGAATTGTTGTAAATGATAGTAAGATCAACATTATGCATAATTCAGATTAATTATTCATATGAATTTATACGTACATATCTTAGTCTTTAATCTTTTTTTAGGTGCGTTAGTAATTATGTAAATATGTAGCACTTATAGTTGTCTTTCAGTCCGTCCGTCCGTCCGTCCACATATAAGAACACAAAAACTACCCAACCGAATCGTTTGAAATTTAAAATATATAATTTTTGCATAATTTTGTAGAGTAATTTCAAATTTTATGAAAATCGGATGCATAGATCAATTACAGGGACAATCAAAATTATTCCGTTACATTACGGTCAATGGGGAAAAAAGTTTCAAATGCATTTTAATTGTTTGAAATTTAAAATACATAATTATTACATAATTTTGTCGCGTTACTTCAAGTTTCATGAAAATTGGATGCACAGATCAATTACAGGGACAATCAAACGTATTCCGTTACATTACGGTCAAAAGGGAAAAATGTTTCAAATGCATTTTACTGGTGTTACACTCTTTCAAACATAATAAAATTGATATGTGTCTATAAAGTACATATTATAATATACATTTTGCGTAATCTGTGGTGAAAAGAACATTTGTTATTGATTTACAAGGCCACTTAAAAAATATTCCATTGCATAATGGTATGCATAACATTGTTTGGTGCACATTTTAATTGTAATCAACTATTTACAATTTTATAAGATTGATATATGACAGTGGTATTTTTAAAATTTCGTTACCGTACGAACGCCTCTCATTTGCTACCCTTCATGTGCAATTTCCAATTTGTTTTTTTTTATGTTACTATGTAAACAATTATAACTTCATGATTCATAGAATGAAAAATAATTTAATTTCTGTAATTTCTTAACAATTTTCAAGAAAGTTAAAAAGTTTTTGTGATTTCGGTTTGTCTGTCTGTTCATCTCTGTCTGTTCACTCGCCTAAATATAATTCGATTGCTATGAAATTTTTAGATGATATTGGATATCACAATGGCATGTTTTGTATTGTAAGTAAAGTGTGCAGTAGACTGAGATTATGGAGATATTCAAAAGAATGCCTGTACATTACTGTCTATATGGAGAAAAATCGTTTGCGGCCTGTTTTAATGGCATCACAGTATTTTAAATGTATTGAAATTTTATGCATCTTTGAGGTGTGCCACGGTAATTGCTGTAAAATATGGTGTGTGGGTGAAGGATTTTAAGAATCTTTGAATAAGTTAAAAGAATCAGTTTGAATAAATCAAAATTTAAGTTTTAGAAAGGATACACAGAATTATAAAACGAATGGAACTAATAGATTTAATTTAATATTTAAATTTAAAGGAATAAGATATTTGAACACAAGAAACGAATTTTATTAATTTACTGTCTTGTTCTCCCCACTATCACGCAGAGACTGAAAACAGGAGTAGCTTAATTTCACGGCACACATTATTTATCTATAACTGATCACCAAAAACAAGGAAGACTGGAAATGACAGAAATAACGAAATAAAACCAGTATTTTATAGATATAAAATTTTAACTTTTTAAAATGTGTATGTTTATTTGATGGAGTTAATCAGACTGACTTCTGAATGCCTCATATTACGCACGACATGGGTTAAACATTAATATTCCTGGACCCATCACAAACAAATTTTAAAGGAAATTTCAATTTTTCACTTTTCTGAACTACAAATTAAGAAAATTTTAAACATCGCACATTTAAAATTTTTTTACCATTGCGTAGAGAGAAAAAAATGCATTTTTAAATGAAATAATTTTGAAATCTTTATCACAATTTGTTTTCAAATTCTAATCTTTTTTAAAGTTTTTATTACTTTTTTGTCATCGTGGCAACAATCAGAGAACGAAAAATAACTTGCGGAATTCAACCAACAAAAAGATTCAGATATACTTTAGATTTCGAGTTCTCTACTGGGGACAACTATTTTCCAAATAGTGAAAAAGGTGAATTTACGCTTGCATTAATAATTAGAATACACTTATTTCAGTACGATAAATATGCAACTCGATGAATTGGTTTGATTTTAACATTCTTTTTCTCAAATAGAATGCATAAACTTCAGTGTTTTTAGACTAACAATATGAAAGAAAATGTTCAAATTAAATTTCAAAACTGTATATATTCTTTTACTTTCAACGCTTATTAACGTAAAAATGAAATTTGAAATTTATAATTACTTACATTTATTTTATACCAGTGAAAATATTGCTATAGCAAGTGAAAATTGTGATCTTACTTTTTTTCATTTTATAAATGCCTTTATTAAAAAATAGTTGTTTCTTCTATTCTTAAAGAAGCTTAAAGAGAAAACAGAACTTTTTAAAATTCTTCTCAATAATAATCTGACGGGATATTTCAGTGCTATGTTATGGAAGATTTTATAGAATTTTAAATCTACTTTGCCAAACTTTTATGCTGAAATGTAAGTTAAAAATTTGTGTTGAAAAATGATGATAAAAGGTGATATCTTGTGGATAAAAGGTAGATGTGGTAATCATTTCTTTGAATTTTTAGAATACTTTATTTAGACATTTTTATGTACATTTTCTTGCATAATCGACATCTAAAATATGAAAGAAAAAGATGTATTATGATTTGTGCATGCATAGTTAATTACGTTAATTATTTTACACAAATGCACATATTTTATCAATCATTCAGTATATTAGTTTTCCAATTACAGTTTAATGTTTGCTGTGACAAGTTATCTGAAAGTCATTTTGAATTTGAGGGAAATTTCTTTATGTTATAAAGAAAAAACTTGTGGTAATTTACTGGAAAAAACAAGTTGTTTTTTTCAATATACTGCTGTTCTTACTCAAAAGCATACAAATGCATTAAATAAACATCTGTTATACCATATACTTGTTAAATACTTCTACTTGGTGTATCTAATCTTCATTTATACACTTTTTCACACAAAGCCTATTTAGACATTATCATAATGCAACGTGACAACAAATAATATTTTTTTCCAATTTGTCGTTAGTCCTCTAATTACCCTTGTGACTATATCTCTATTAAATAGTGTAAAGATAAACATTTTTGTATATCTTGGAAATTCAGCAGTAATTTTTAAAGTACTTATGTAGATTTTAGTCAGCAGATATATATATATATATATATATATATATAAAAATAACTTAATTGAAGTACATATTTATGTATTTTTAAAGAAGTATGAATTGAAACAAATCAGTATAATGCATTTCTTAAACTTTGACTTTCTTTTAAGTTAACTTACTACAGTAAAAGCCCGATATAACGCGTTTGTTGAGAGATATGTTTCACTTCAACGTTATAACGTAACCGCGGTTTATCAGAATGGTGTGAAAGAAATGTTGTCAAATTATGAAAACATTGATGAAAACACCCACTTTATGAAATGTAATTAACTGTAACATTCATTGAACACAAACTAAATCTTACCATATCTTAAAAAAAGTCCATAAGTGTTATTTGGATAAGAGAGGCTTTTTTTTTTTCGGTATATTGTTTTACACTAGCAAGATGGAGTAAATGAACGCAATCTGAATCGTCTTGCCTCTCTATCCACGAAATTAGTATGACATGACTTCACTAACATGTAGAACGTCGTCTTTCATTACCACATCATTTTAAATTTCTTCATCATCATGTTCTTCACTGCAATTTTTATGCATTACAGCATTAATGATATTCTGATCTTTAATGACCTCTGAAATTGATTGAATCTTGTCAATTTTTATCCAATCATTTAAATCGTTAACAGAAATATCGAGATGCATAGCACTAACCACAGACTCCAAGTTCCCCATTGTGTTTCATTGAAATTTTAAATGCAAAATTTACCCTAAAATTTATCGGTTTTTTTTGGGGGGGGGGGTGAGGGGGGATATTTATTTTTGCATAAAATCTGATTCGCAGTATATCGGACTGCGTTATTTCGGGCTTTTACTGTGCTTGTCTTTCAATAATTATCCTAATCTGTCTTAACAAACATTTGAATTTTAAATGTAATTTTTTTATAAATAATTTGCTTACAATGTGTTTGTTTTTTCATTGTATTGCTTCATTTTAAATTAATTTTAGTTGACTGTATCGTAATTTTACCTTTCTATTTTAGGTAAGACAGACATTTACATATACAACTGCAAACACATGGTTTTTTAAAAGAATTTATGAAGAGAGTGAGCTGTAAGTATATTTAATGTTTTAACTAAATTAAAAATTACGGTTTTAAAAAACAAAAATTTCATTCTGTGTTGAAGTTTACAGCATTTTTATGCATGAATCATAGTTTGTTCCCCAAGAGAGGAATAATATAAAATATCATAAATAAATTTATTGTTATAAAAATATGTTAATCGCGACTCATTTATTTTAGACCTGCTAAAAGAAAAATAATTCTACATGGAATATAATGAAACTTATATTCCGTGAATGTTTCTTGTACATGTAAAAATATATGTAACGGATACAATTATGATTGCTCAGATTGGTCGGATTGTATAATATGAAAAATATATAATGGATAAAATTCTGATTAGTCAGATTGTTTAAGACGATCTTATGATGTTCTTGCAATGTTGTAAATGGATTCGTCTGCAGTGTGATTTTCAATAAATAATATTATTTTTATTTTAATTATTATATTTCATGTTATTAATAATATGTAAGACAGAAAAACGGTATTAGATATCGATAGGGAAAATTATGTTTTAACGTTATTTTTGAATAGAAAGAAATACACAGAAATATTTATTTAAAAAGGCTAAATGCCTATCAATAATGAAATATTAAGTTTATTTTATAAAACTAATATAAAATTTGAGTAAATCTAAAAAAAAAATAGTTAATAAATTTTATTGTTTTGAAAAAAAAAATATTAAGAACAATAATCAGAATGTTCATTTTTAGAATGTGGTAAAGAAAAATAAAAATACCCTACTAAGATTTTAGAAGAAAAAAATTGTACTGATATCAAGAAATTGGAAATAAAGTCTACTTTTAAATGACGTATATAAAACTTGCTTATACGAATTTTTATGAAGCTCGTATGATTAATTTTAGGTGAATCATTTTAAAATGAGCCTCTTGTTGGAGCTGAATCTAAATTAAAGTTCAGTTCGATAGTTGAAACGTTATAAATTTACTAGACTGAAAAAAAAAAATCTGTAATTTTAACTGTTTTTTTTTTTTTTTTTTTTAATGAAAAAAATTGTTTTAAAGAAAAACAGTTTTTTCTGTAAAAAAGAGGGATTTTCACAGTTTTTACAGAACAAATCAATAATTTTTTACAGAACAAAATTGTTTTAATCTTTAAAAAATGAAGTAATGCAATGAAAAATTTCAGGTATTTTCTGTAAATTTAGCAGTTTTCCACTGGCGCCAAAATTGGCAGTTTTTTCCGGTTCAGTTTGAGAGAAATGTTTTTACAGTTCATGCGACTTTTATATGTGTATTATTTATTGCAAATATAACTCTCTGTATAACGCTCTATATATGTTTTAAAGTCTACTTGTAAATGACGTTCATAAAATTTCCTTACACAAATTTTTATGAAATTCGTATGATTAGTTTAAGAAAAAGTTCAATAAAATAAGCCTATATTAGGAGCTGTATTTAAATTAAACTTCGTATTCGATTGATAAAATGTTACAAGATGACTACACTGCAAAAATAAATTTGTAATTTTGACAGAAAAAACTGTATTTTTTACAGAAAGAATTATTTTAAAGAAAAACTGTTTTTTTCTTTAAAAAAGAACAAATTTCGTAATTTTCACAGAAAAAAATTATATTATTTACAGAAAAAACTGGTTTAATGTTGAAAAAATGAAGTAAAGTAATGAAAAATTACAGATATTTCCTGCAAATTAAAAAGTTTGCTATTGGCACAAAAATTAACAGTTTTTTCCTTTCAATTTGAAAGAAATGTTTTTACAGTACATGTGACTTTTATACGTGTATTTTTGTTTCAAATATGACAGTTTAACTCGCTCTATATATTTTGATTATTGCTGTCCTAAATATTCAAATAATATGTTTTTTTTTTTTTTTTTCAAATTATGCTTTTCTGGGGAGCTGTACAGCATAGACAGCCATTTAAACCGTTATTTTCAAGATATTTAATCATAATTCGAAAATTACTAGGAAGAAAATATTTGAAATTGAATTCACATAAAGCAGGACATAATAAATATAAATGTATTAAAAAATGTGGGCTGCAATTGATATTTTTTTAATATTAATTTCATATTTCATATTATAAAATTTATAAAATTACAAATACAAAGAATTTATGTTTAGGTTTTGATATTTATGCAATTATTTTAAATACTTCGGGATTAAATCAATTGCAGAGTCAGTCACATTACTATGGGATAAAGGCGCTATTGATAAAAACCTGAAGATTATCTCAGAAAGCAAATTTATGAAATTACTTAACATTCATTGTAAACATAACTATACACCGTCAGGCAGTTTGCAGATTAAACTGAAAACAGGTAAATAGTAATTTACATGTATCACATGCCAAGTTAATGAAATCTGCTGATAAGTTTTTTGTTTTAATTTATTTTAATCTTATTATATATAATTTTTTAATTATTCAATCAACATAATTTATCCAAAAGAATTTAATATTTTATCGCATGTTTATTCAAAATATGAACTAATATTTTATTTTGTATTCTTTTTTTTGAAACATAAAACTTTGTGTTGTATACCATCCAAATTTCCATTCGAATTAATAATAATGCAACAACTACAACAAAAACTACAAAAAAAGTTTCCCAAAAAAATACACAGCAAGAAATTTTTGAAAAAAGTGCCATGTACTATTTTAACAAATATTTAAAAATATTCATATAATTTCCTAAAAATGGAAAAATTAAAGATTTGAATATATGTATTTTTTAAATTTTCCCTCATGTTACAAATTTAAAATATATTTTTCATTTATTTCACTGACTTTCCTAAAATGGTATCAAAAATTGTGAACCTGCTCATTTATCTGGCTGACACAAATTAAAACAGATAAAAAATTATATGAAATGTCCTTAAAAAGTGACATGTTGAATTTATTACTAATTCGAAGACCAACATTCCAGACAAACTGAAAAGATTTTTTGTAGCGCGCATCAAGATTATCCTTTAGCGATATGAAAAATTTTAAACTAAAAGAAAAACGCACAGAGCAGTTTAAAGCATTTTAAAATAATAAAACATTGATTATAGAGAATGCATAGATGTAGGAAACTTGATTGGAAAAAAGTGCATTTAAATTTATTACGTGTTATTTTCCTCAGCAAAGCAAGAACATAACTAAATTTTTATATCTAAATTTATCTTATTCAAACGCTTTAAATATATTTTATATTCTTTTTTAAATAAAACTTTTTTTTCAGAGTGATTTTTTTTTTTTAAATTATTTATACACATTCCTAGATTTCAATGAAAATTCGATAAAGAGTCAATCAAAAATCTCGATATTTCCAAGTAAAAAGATACAATCATATTCTTGAAATTAAGATAAGAATTCTAAATAATTCGTTTAATTTAGAATTTTCATCTTTTAGTCAGCGTAGGATAAATCACTCCCCAGTTTTGATAAATATTATTATCAAAATAAATTTCAATTCTCAATAATCATGTTTTTGTGAAGAATGTTTTGACAATTGCTTGAAGGATGTTATTAGTTTTGCTCTTATTGAGGTCTGCAAGTGTTAAAAAATGGAGTCGTAAATTGAAAGATGTTGGGATTAAAAAAAAATAAAAAATACATACTTTTTTTGTTTACTAGTTTTATTTTATCCTTTTGGAATGTTTGCAATAAATAGATGGTGAAATAAATATCTTTCCAGAAAAAAAATGAAATTGTGTGGCAGATGAAGTTTTTGATAAAATTATTTAATTCAGAATGGAGTTATTTTATTGACTTGTTTTTTATTGACTTTAAATGCTGACTTTTTAAAGAATAGAATTTATTTATTTAATTTTTTGTTATAAGACGTACAGATTAATTTATTTGTTGTAATGTCAACAATAATGATTAATTCATATGGTATTTTATTCCATATAACATAGTCCTTATATACAATATCCTTCTGATTTTTCTAATTTTTTTCAATATTAATATCTACACACTTATAAATATATAAGGTGTTGGCTAATTCGACCGACATATTTAAAGGTAATAGTAAGCTTTTCTTTCATTATGAGGATGAAAAATTACTGTAAACCATGATGTCGCAAACCACTTATTTCTTCACAAATATAGGGTGTTTTGTACAAACTGGGTTCGGGTTGACGGTTTCTGTCGTTTAGCAGGAGGTCGAGCGAGCTCAGAATCTTCCTGCGTATTCCATCCTACCTATTGCCTGTCGCGAGGGGGTAAGCGCCACAGCTGGTATCTCAACAAGCATCTTGAATATCTCATATTTGTGTACTTCTTTTTGTCGCGAGGAAGCAGTCTGTATCCCAGAGACTAGGCTCGCGAGTTTAGTCTGTATTTTGTTTTCTTCTGGCTAAAGAGTGTAACCTTCTTTATGGTACTCATGTGTGCTAGAAGTTCATCCAAGCCTAGACTGAAGATTTTTATGAGTATTAAAATGAGCCAAATGAAAATGGGATAGAAGGTTTCTACGGCTAAAATTTGGTCTTATACAACATAACAGAGTGATTAAAGTTCTTGATAGTAAAATTGCTATTATAATTTATTATCTATCAAAAATCTCGTCAGGGCTGAAATCAATCATAGATCACCGTGGATTTTTTGATTAAATAGATGGTTTACGACACTATGTTTCCTTCCAATTTTTGTTTCTCTTAATATCGACTATGACCTCTCCAAATTTGTCAGTCAAATTTGGCAACACTCTGCATATAATCTCTTAATGCGTTACATAATTTATTAATGCTTCATTGTGCCTGCACTGTGAAAAAAAAATAATTTGGATAATTACAAAAAAATTTCTACTAGGACTATATTCCCAGAGCCTTTTATGCACTATAAAGTAGAATTTATTATCTGTCAAAAATCTCATCAAGACTGAAATCAGTCCTGAGACTGAAAGGATTGCACCCAAGGTGATACCTGAACAAAGTCGACTGGAAGGGACACTATGCTGTGCACTGTAAAAAAAAAAATCTGTAAAGATACTAAACATTTTCTAGGAAACTGGGATTCCAAGAACTTTCCATATAACGATAACAGGAAAAATCCATGTAACTGATTCTGAAACTTGAATTTTTGCTGTTACCGTTAAAGGAAAAGTTCTTGGAATCCCAGTTTCCTAGAAAAAGTTTAGTACCTTTGCAGATTTTTTTTTACAGTGTACAAACTTGGTTCCTAGTCTGAACAGTCCCTCTTAGGCATTTCAACTATTGTCACTTTTATATGTTATCAAATAAAAAAAAAGTAAAATTGTCTATAAAAGTTTCATTATATTATATTTCAGTTTTCTGAAAGTTTCCACAAACAACCAAAATTGAGTCAGAATAGATCACCCTGGATTTTTTTTTATTAAATAGATGGTTTGCGACACTATGTTTTCTTCCAATTTTTGTTTCTCCTAATATCGACTATGACCTCTCCGAATTTGTCAGTCAAATTTGGCAACACTTGTATATACTCTCTTAATGTGTTACATAATTTATTAATGCTTCATTGTGCCTGCACTGTAAAAAAATAATTTGGATAATTACAAAAAAATTTCTACTAGAACTATATTCCCAGAGCCTTTTTATGCAAAGGCAACAATGAAAATTCCTGTTACCGATACAGAGTTACACTTTAAATAAATATAAAAAAAAAATTAAGGTTATTAAGAATTTTTTTGCAAAATGGGATTTCCAGAGCTTTTTAAGTAACGGTAACGAGGATTACAGATAAAACTTTTGTAAAATTACCAAAAATTTAGTAAATTCTTTCGTAAAGTTACAGAAGGTCTCCAGTTTTGCTTACAAGTTTTGTAGATTGACATCATTTTCTTGTACAGTGTACATATAAAATTTACAACAGATTTCGATAAATTTAGATAACTAAGATTACAGATTTTTTTACAGTGTGCACGTCAAAAGAAAAGAAACAGAGCGATATAAATGAAAAAAGTTTTTCCTTTACTTTAAAGGAGTTTATTGTAAAGTGTTATAAGTATGGTAAAACATGAGCATATTGCCTTATTTTATTTTAAGAGGATTTTTCGGTATTTACTTATTGTCTATGTACTGAAAATAGGTTGCCAACATTGGTTATCAATTTTTATTCTTGTTTATCGCGGTCATTCATGTCCTAAATAGTAATTAAGCAGTATTGAAGGTATATAATTGTAAAAATAGGTAAGTAATATAAAAATAAGTTATAAATAAAATTATTTTTTTTAATATTTTTTTCTATGCATTCATTGTCTATCTAAAAAATTATTTCTAATTTTATGACTGCAAATCCAAATATATTCGTTTTAAACAGATTAATTAGGCTTGGGCACCAAAACCAATTATTAAAATATATATATATATATATATATATATATATATATTTTATACAATTTATAGGAAGCGAGAGCTTGTAAATTTATTTTAAAAATTAAAATCATTACTGTATTTCTTTTTTTAAGATAGGTCAACATAAAAAAAAGATATTAATTAAGCTATTTTTTAGGATTTCTAAATTGATAATTCAATTGATAATGAAAACTTAATTAAACGAAAATACTGATTAATTACAGCGTATTTAAAAATTATATATTGTACTCAGTAAAGAAATGCGGGGCACAAAATTCTAGTTTTTTTTAATCTATAGACAATTTTGAATATGTATTTTTTGTGAAATATGTTTTTAGATTATGAAAATATTTCATATGAAAAATTACTGAACACTTTAAAGCATTAAAAAATATTAATTTAAAAAATTTAAATGCATTTAATTTTTGTAAAACTCTTGTACCACTTGCGTAATTTTCACAATTTTTACACTGTTGTGTGCATAAAATGTGTAATTTTAATTTCTCTTCAGGATTAAAAAAAATATTATTATGATGTTCATTATAAATTTCAAAGTAAAGAAAAAATATTTTTTATGAGTGACTTTTGCAATAATTAGCATATTTTCACATTTTTCTCTCAAAACCAAATATCCCTAAGACAAGTCATTAAAAAATATATACAGAAAATATGTTGAAAACTTATACATATATCTTACAAATTTTTTATAGATATATTATTTCAAAATTGACAAATCATAAAATCATTGGGTGTATGGTAACTGAAATTAAACCCCTTGTCAGAGGGCCGGTCGAATGTGGTACCCCAATACAAAACAAACAAACAAACAAAAAAGTTACGTTATTTTATGTAACAATGCTAAAAATATATTATCAATACTTTATAAAATTTTTGTCTAAAAATAATCGAATTCAATTGTGTTAGTTAATATCTAATTCAAAATTTTGCCATGGATTTTTAGCCCACCCTGTATTATCGTACAAATGCTTCCACCGTAAAAATACAATTTTTCAACGAATTTTCATGATTCTATCATACATTGGCTGCTGGTTCAATGACAGCCATTTTGGATGCATCTAATCGAACGATTCGCAAGCAGCTAATGTATAGCAGAATGAGGGTTAATATGTATATATATACAGGGTGTTTCTAAATTCATGGTACAAACCTTAAAGGGTGATAGCACACATCAAGACAAAGAATATTAAATAGGAAATTAAGGGTACCAAACGTCCTCCGAAGGAGATAGGCGCCATTAAATTTTAGGGTCCAAAAATTCAAATGATTATAAAAAATATGAGAATGAGATATGAAAAATTGGTTGATTCGTTTGCGGTTTTCACTAAAATTATTCTTTATATCAGTATTGTCTTGAAAATAAATTACAAAGATAAATTTCAAAAAATGCCGATAGAGAGCGCTTTAGACTTTGGAGTGACGAAAAACTATTTTTTACCGTTATTTTTTGCATCAAATTAATTTTTGTAGAAGCTTACACAAAAACTTAAATTTTGAGCTCAAAATCTAAATCGTTGGGAGTGGTTTAAGTAGCGAAAACTGAACTGTAGAGGGAGGTTCAAATTTCAAATGATTATAAAAAACGGAAAAATTGGTCGATTCGTTTGCGGTTTTCACTAAAATTATTCGTTATGTCAGTATTATCTTGAAAATAAATTATAAAGATAAAATTTTAAAAAATGCCGCTAGAGGGCGCTTTAGACTTTGGAGTAACGTACAAATATTTTTTACCGTTATTTTTGACATCTCATAAATTTTTTTGAAGCTTCGACATAAACTTAAATTTTGAAATGAAAATATTAATCGGTGGGAGTGGTTAAGTAGCGCATACTGAACTGTGTTCAATGGGGGCGGGAAGGTTCAAATTTCAAATGATTATAAAAAACGGAAAAATTGGGCGATTCGTTTGCGGTTTTCGCTAAAACTATTCTTTATTTCAATATTTCCTTGAAAATAAATTTTAAAGATATGTTTCAAAAACATCCGTCAGAGGGCGCTTTAAACTTTAGAGTAACCAACAATTTTTTTTAACCGTTATTTTTTGTATCTAATTAAATGCTTGTAAAAGTTCAAACTTATATTTTGAGATCAAAATCTGCATCGTTGTGAGTAATTAAGTAGCGGAAAATTGAATTGTGTTCGAGGAGTGGGGAGGGTAACATTTCAACTACTGAACACAGTTAGTTTGCGCTTCTTAATCCACCCATCGATTTTGAATTTAAGCTCAAAATTATAGTCTAAGCTTTAACAAGTATTTAATTTGATGTAAAAAATAACGATTAAAAATAGTTGTTGGTTACACTAAAGTTTAAGGCGCCGTCTAACGGAATTTTTTTAAATTTATCTTTAAAATTTATTTTAAAGGAAATACTGACATAAAGAATAGTTTTAGCGAAAATCGCAAATTAATTGACTAATTTTTCCGTTTTTTATTATCATTTGAAATATGAACCTCCCCACCCCCATTGAACACAGCTCAGTTTGCGCTACTTAACTACTCGCAACGATTTAGATTTTCAGCTCAAAATTTAAGTTTATATCTAAGCTTCTAAACAAATTTTATGAGATGCAAAAAATAACGGTAAAAAATGGTTGTACGTTACTCCAAAATCTAAAGCGCCCTCTATCGGATTTTTTTAAAATTTTATCTTTATAATTTATTTTTAAGATAATGCAGACATAAAGAATAATTTTAATGAAAATCGCAAATTAATTGACTAATTTTTTCGTTTTTTATAATCATTTGAAATTTGAACCTCCCCCACGGTTTAGTTTGCGGTACTTAACCACTCACAACGATTTAGATTTTGAGCTCGAAATTTAAGTTTATGTCTAAGCTTCTAAAAAAATTTATGAGATGCAAAAAATAATGGTGAAAAATAGTTGTTCCTTACTCCAAAGTCTAAAGCGCCCTCTATCGGCATTTTTTGAAATTTATCTTTATAATTTATTTTCAAGACAATACTGACATAAAGAATAGTTTTAGTGAAAACCGCAAACGAATCGAGCAATTTTTCTGTTTTTTATAATCATTTGAATTTTTGGACCCTAAACTTTAATGGCGCCTATCTCCTTTGAAGAACGTTTGGGACCCTTAATGTCCTATTTAATATTGTTTGTCTTGATGTGTACTATCACCCCTTAAATTTTGTACCATGAATTTAGAAACACCCTGTATACAGGGTGTCCCGAAACAAATGGTATATACGCTAGGGAGGGATAGAACACATCAAGACGAGTAATAGTAAATAGGAAACCAAGGGTCCCAAAAGTTTTCCAAAGGAGATAGCCGCCATTAAAGTTTGGGGTCCAAAATTTCAAATACACATAAAAAACGGAAAAATTAGTGGATTGATTTGCGGTTTTCACTAAAATTATTCTTTATGTTGGTATTTTCTTGAAAATAAATTATAAAGATAAATTTCAAAAAATGCCGATAGAGGGCGCTTTAGACTTTGAAGTAATGAAAAACTATTTTTTGCCGTGATTTTTTGCATCTCATTAAATGCTTTCGTAAGCTTAGACTTAAACTTAAATTTTGAGTTCAAAATCTGAATAGTTGGAAGCGGTTAAGTTGCACAAACTTAACTGTGTTCATAAAGTTTAAATTTCGAATGATTATAAAAAACGGAAAAATTTATCGATTGATTTGCGGTTCTCACTAAAATTATTCTTTATGTTGGTATTTTATTGAAAATGAATTATAAAGATAAATTTCAAAAATGCCGATAGAGGGCGCTTTAAACTTTGGAGTAACGAATAACTACTTTTTACGTTATTTTTTGCATCTGATTAAATATTTTCGCAAAAAATTTTTAGCTCAAAATCTGAATAGTTGGGAGTGGTTAAGTAGCACAAACTGAACTGTGTTCAGAGGGTTCAAATTTCAAAGGATAATAAAAAACGGAAAAATTTGCCGATTCGTTTGCGGTTTAAAATAAAACTATTCTTTAAGTCAGTATCTTCTTAAAAATGAATTTTAAAGATAAATTTCGCAAAATTCCGTTAGAGGGCGCCTTAAACTTCCGAGTAACCAACAACAATTTTTAACCGTTATTTTTTGTATCTAATTAAATGCTTTACAAAACTTGTTAAATGTTTTCGAAATCTTAGATTTAAACTTAAATTTTGAACTCAAATTCTGAATCGTTGGGAGGGGTTAAGAAGCGCAAACTGAAGTGTGTTCAGGAGTTGAAATTTAACCCCCCCCCCCCTCAAACACAGTTCACTTTTGCGCTACTTAAACACTCGCAACGACTCAGAATTTGATCTCAAAATTTAAATCTAAGCATTTGAAAGCATTTAATGAGATTAAAAAAAAATAACGGTTAAAAATAGTTGCACGCTATTCCAATGTCTAAGGCGCCCTCTAACGGCATTTTGTGAAATTTATCTTTAAAATTTATTTTCAAGAAAACACTGATTTAAAGAGTAGTTTTAGCAAAAACCGCAAACGAATCGACTAATTTTTCCGTTTTTTTCATATTTTTCCTTTTCGTTTGAAATTTAAACCCTCTGTTGTGCTACTCAGTTTGTGCTACTTAACCACTCCAAACTATTCAGATTTTGAGCTCAAAATTTAAGTTTAAATCTAAGCCTAAGAAACCATTTAATGAGATGCAAAAAATAACGGTAAAAAATAGTTATTCGTTACTCTAAAGTCTAAAGCGCCCTCTATCGGTATTTTTTGAAAATTATCTTTATAACTCATTTTCAATAAAATACCGACATAAAGAATAGTTTCAGTGAAAACTGCAAATCAATCGACCAATTTTTCCGTTTTTTATAACCATTTGAAATTTAAACCCTCTGAACACAGTTAAGTTTGTGTTAATTAACCGCTTCCAACTATTAAGATTTTGAGCTCAAAATTTAAGTCTGAGCGTACGAAACCATTTAATGAGATGCAAAAAAATCACAGCAAAAAATAGTTTTTCATTACCTCAAAGTCTAAAGCACCCTCTATCGGCATTTTTCGAAATTTATCTTTATAATTTATTTTCAAGAAAATACCAACGTAAAGAATAATTTTAGTGAAAACCGCAAATCAATCGACCAATTTTTCTGTTTTTTATGAGCATTTGAAATTTTGGACCCCAAATTTTAATGACGGCTATCTCCTTTGGAAAACGTTTGGGACCCTTGGTTTCCTATTTACTATTACTCGTCTTGATGTGTTGTTCTATCACCCCCTAGCGTATATACCATTTGTTTAGGGACACCATGTATATATATATATATATATATATATATATATATATATATATATTATTAGTATTTTGAAAATGCCCCTGTGCGACCCCTTCCCTGAACAATCATTTTTTTCATGTAGTATAACTTATTTCCGTGGGTTAAATGTTAATTTTATTTCTATTCAGAGGCCATCCCAATTGATTTCTCTCCAGAAGCGACCAATTTCTTTGAAGAAAATGAAATAAATTCCGTCTTTTCCTGATCGCTTGACGAAGGTTTCATTACAAAAATGAAATAACGATACTAAGTTTAGAGTTTTTTATTCCGTTAACTTTAAGTGTTGCCTTTTTAGGTGCGTTCGTAATTATGTAAATACGTAGCACCTATTGTTATCGTTCCGTCCGTCTGTCCGTCCGCATATAACAACGCAAAAACTACTCAACTGAATCGTTTGAAATTTAAAATACATAATTATTACATAATTTTGTCGAGTCATTTCAAATTTTATGAAAATCGGATGCATAGATTAATTTCAGGGGCAATCAAAATGATTCCGTTACATTATGGTCAATGGGGGTAAAAGTTTCAAATGCATTTTAATCGTTTGAAATTTTAAATACGTAATTTTTACATATTTTTTTTCGAGTTATTTCAAATTTTATCAAAATTGGATGCATAGTACAATTACAGGGACAATCAAAAGTATTCCGTTATATTACGGTTAATGAGGAAAAATATTTCAAATGCATTTTAATGGTGTTACACTCATTCGAACGTAATAAAATTGACTCATTCTATAAAGGAGATATTATAATATACATTTTGCATAATCTGTGGTGCAAAGAATATTTGTTATTATTTACAAGGCCACACAAAAGTATTCCATTGAATCATGGTATAGGGAGAACATTGTTTGGTGCGCATTTTAATTGTAATTATTTACAATTTTATGAGATTGATACGTGAGAGTGATATTTTTAAAACTTCGTTATCGTACGAACGCACCTCATTTGCTACGCTTCACATGCAATTTCCAACTTGTTTAGAAAATGAATTCATCTCTTATGACGAATTAAGAATGACGGTCAATAAACTCCCCTGCCCTATAAAGGGCAGGGCAGCCCAAAAAAAAAAAAAAAGAGATAAAGTAATGAAATTCTCGTTGTTTGCTCTTATCCCCCCCCCCCAAAAAAAAAAAAATCATTTATTTACTGAACTATGAAAGGACATAGAAATAAAAGTGAAAATGGACAAAACGATAAAATCAAAGAAAACGTCAATTTATGTCATTTTTTAAATTCTTCAGTAATGAACCTATATAATTAACCTATATAATTGTTACTTAAACTTTTATATTTTTTAATAATCTGAAAAATAAATTTTAGTAATATTAATTGTTACCATTTTTTTTCAATAATTGAAATTTAGATTTAAACATGACCCTTATTAATACTGTAAAATAAATTCTGTAATTTTTAGAAAATTATTGCATTTTTTACAATAAAAAGCCGCATTTTTTCCAAAAGAAAACTGTTTTAATGAAAAAATACAGATATTTTCTGTATATTAAATGGTTATAAACTGGCGCCAAAATTGACAGTTTTTTCCATTCAATTTGAATTTTTTTTTCTTACAGCGAAGAGACCACCTCTTGTGCGACCCTTTCTTATTGGAGCGGAAGTGGTCGCTTTAAGGATGTTTTGCAGTATTTTTTAAAAAATTACTTAATCACTTTTTAAGAAATATAAAAGGGACCAATTAAAGCGTATCTTTTTCCAATTAAATTAAAATCACATGCATCAGAGTGATCAGAGAACACACACGAAAAAGAAAATAATACATACATCTTAAATTGATGACTTTCTCCTTTTTTTGAAATTATTAAAAATAAGGGTTATTTTAATTAGTATGATTGTCGCAATTATTCGCACAGATGTGTTTTCATGGTTAGCATTGCTCATATATACCGATTTTCCTTTGATTACCTTAAGATTGAACAATTTATTTCCTATTAAACTTTCAAGAATTGAGTGAAATCTTGTTCTTACTTCCGGAAAACAAGTACTTCCCATCAAATTCTTTGAATGGAAATGAGTTTCACCTTATGCATTGAAATTTTCATCTTTTCATGCAGGGAAAAACACTTGAATGTAACTTTTATTCTTTTTTAAAGTTATTTTTCAAAATTGTTTCTATTGTGCCTTTTTAGAAGGAGCTGTAGTGAAGGAGCTGTAGTTAAATCTCGTTAAATAATATTTGTGATTTAACATGAGTGCCGATTTATAGCGATTCTGAAATGTATTATTATATGATTCTAACAAGTTTGAAGTTGGTTGTAATAAGATTAAAACTATATTAAAAGTATCAATAGCAAAGAATTTAATTGTTATTAGTAAGTAATTTAATATTTGAAACATGCTGATTGCGGTCAAACCCTGATTATTACAGAAGCACATGAATCATGTCTACTGTGCTCACATTTTCACATGTCCTAAAAGACATTTTGTACACACTTTGAGCATACAAATTCACATATTTCCTTGCATATCATGAAAATGATTATTTCCTAATAATATAAATTAAAATACGTGGGATTATTGCAAAATTTCAATTACAGACAAATATTTTTTAATGTTGCCTCGCACTACTTTTTCAAAAGAATAATCTTATACTTAAGCTTTGAGAACGTTTTCAAGAGAAATATACTACGAAGTGTATTCTATAAAACATAGTGGTGCGAATAATTCTAAATAAATTTTCGCTTGTAACTGAAACTCTACGATAGCCCCCGTATATCTGTGTTATGTATTAACGACTATGCAATAAATATAACTTCCGAAAATTCCAGATGAACTGAATTTACATTAAAAATATTTTATTTAATTCCTCGGGTTTAGAACTTGCTCTAAAGAGCATACCACTAAAAACCTCTAAATTTATAAAGTGCAAAGTATTTTGCATTACTATGATTTTTAATGTACTTTTAAATGTGTCTATAGTATATTCGTCTTCTCATATATATATATATATATATATATATGTATGTATGTATGTATATATATATTAGAAATTTTAAATTAAAGATGTTTATTTCTTGAGAAAGGGAATCCAGAATTCACTTATGTACTCCTGATCTCGCAGAAAGTTGGTTATATAAGATTAAAACTACAATAAAAGTATTGATAGTATAGAACTTAACTATTATTAGTAGATAATTTAACATTTGTACATGCAGTCTGTGGTCAAGGCCTGATTATCACAGGAGCACATGAAACATGTTCATAAACTGGTTTCTTCAGGAGTGTATCAATGCCTTGTACTGAATCGTATTTTTTAAAAAATCGTTTCCTTTTCACAAAATTTGTTTTTATTGTAAGGTATTTTTCCAAAGTTTGTGTCCTTTTTCATAAAATAGAATTTATTCACAGACTCTTCAGGAAACAGGGAGAGTTTTTAAATTATTGCGTTACCAAAAATTTTAAACGAAAGTAAATTTTAATTAAAATTCGCATGTCAGTATACATTATTATTAACCTTTTGTTAGCCCACGCCGTTGTAAAAAGTACAACATTTACTTTATTTTTTCTTTAAAACAAAATTCATGCAGTAGTGTGTGTTAATAACCGTTTGTATTCGTTTATTAGATCTCTCTATCCAGTTCATGAAAGTTATTTGTATTTCAGATTCCGCAATTAGCTGCAACTGCCATTTTAATCTGTTAACAGTGCATGAAATGCTCAAGGTTTATCTGTAAACAGCCTACAAAAAAGCCAATCTTATGCTTGATATGGGAAGCAACTAATATAAATGAAATATAGGACTAATTATGTAAATCCGAATTACTTAATTATTCTTTAGAAATTCATTATTAATTTTTATAACTTGTGATTGTAGTAATAAATAGCTTTTTATATATCTAAATTTCTGATTTAGTATGTGATAACAAAATAAGTGTTTTGCGGAATATTTTCATAAATTGTGGTCAGAGATAACTTATATGATATTTGTAAGTTTAATTATTTGTAAAATTCAAATAAAGCAGCAATAATTGATTGTTTTTTCACCTGTTGTACAATTTACAACGCGTGCCCGCTCATGTGATGAAAATTTCCGCGCCCGGCGAAAGGTTAATATGAAGAATTTTATAATCTGACGTCTCAAAATGGATGTACAGATCTTCTGTATGTTTGACGATTGTCTGCAAAACAGTATTCGGAAAACAGTTTTTAATGTTGCGAGCTATAATTTATATGAAATATGGTTGAGCTACAACTACGTATTTTACAAAGAAGCAACGACAAACTACTTTTCAAAAGTAGTTTCTACTTTCTTACTTTCAGATATTGTCAAAGAGTTAAATCGACACTTGAAAGTGAAGACGTAATACACTGACCCCTTACTGTATCACGCCTGTCATAATACAATAAATTAAATATCGTATAACCGAAAGTATTAAAAAATATAAGAAAAATGACTTTCAAGACAATGTTTTTTGTATGTCCAGAAACATTAATTTGTGCAAAGTGTGACTTCGAAAATACTGCATTCTTCGCCGTAAATTCTGGCACCAAAGTACACCCCCCCTTTTTTTCTACACTTCAATTTTACAGGCGAAATAAAAATAGCTATTTTTACAAATTAAAAACTTCTGCATTAAAAGCGATGGATTAGCATCAGCGAAACCGTTGACGCTGTGGCTGTAGTGAACAGAACCGACGATAACAATGGAAGAAACGTAGAGGAAGGAGCACGAATAACCGGCAAAAGTAAAGGTTTCACTGGTAAAATTCATAAACTTAACAGGAAAATTCTCATCTTAGGAAATGCTATTAGCGGATTTATAGAAACAGGACTGTATATCTGACAAAGATATTCTTCACTTTCATAAAATCCAAGGTGAACTTGATAAAGAACAGCTTCCTCTCTCCCCCCCTACCCTAAAAAATGAAGCAAATAAAACTGACATTGATGTTTCGGAATTTAACTGAAAAATATCTCATCTTAGAAAATACTATTAGCGGCTTTACAAAAGCAAAACTATATTACCTCACATCGATATTTATTTTCATAAAATCCAGGGAGTGCTTGGTGAACAACAGCCAAACATATAAATAAATAAATAATAAAAAAATGAAGCAAATAAAATTGGCATTGATGTTTGAGAATTTATCTGGAAAATTCTCATCTTAGTAAATACATTAGCGGCTTTGCAAAAATAAAACTATATATCTTACATCGGTATTTCACTTTCATAAAATCCAAGGAGAGCGTGATAAAAAAAAAACAGCCAAAAAGAAACTGAAGCTAAGAAAATTGACATTAATGTTTCGGAATTTAACTGAAAAAATCTCATCTTAGAAAATACTATTAGCGGCTTTACAAAAGCAAAACTATATTGCCTCACATCGATATTCATTTTTATAAAATCCAGGGAGTGCTTGGTGAACAACAGCCAACTATATAAATAAATAAATAATTAAAAAAAATGAAGCAAATAAAACTGGCATGGATATCTCGAAATTTAATTGGAAAATTCTCATCTTAGTTTAGCATTAGTGGCTTTACAGAAACAAAATTATATATCTCACATCGGTATTTTTCACTTTCATAAAATCCAAGGAGAGCTTGATAAAAAACAGCCAAAAAGAAATTAAAGCAAACAAAATTGACCTTGGTGTTTTGGAATTTAACTGGAAAATTCTGATCTTAGGAAATACTTTAGCGGCTTTACAGAAACAAAACTACATATTTCCCATCGACACTTTCATAAAATCCACGGAGAGCTTGATAAAAAACAGCCAAAATGAAATTGAAGCAAATAAAATTGACATTGGTGTTTCGGAATTTAACTGGAAAATTCTGATCTTAGGAAATACTTTAGCGGCTTTACAGAAACAAAACTATATATCTCACATTGATATTCTCCTCTTTCATAAAATCCAAGGAGAGCTTGATAAAAAAACAGCCAAAAAGAAATTGAAGCAAATGAAATTGACATTGATGTTTCGGAATTTAACTCAAAAATTCTGATCTTAGGAAATACTTTAGCGGCTTTACAGAAACAAAACTATAATCTCACACCAACACTTTCATAAAATCCAAGGAGAGCTTGATAAAAAAAACAGCCAAAATGAAATTGAAGCAAATAAAATTGACATTGATGTCTCGGAAATGACATGAGAAAAAATTACTTAACTAATAATTAAAACTTTTTGTATCGTAGGAAATAGCAATTAACGTTATTTAAACTATTTAATTTTCTATTATTCTCATATATATATATATCACTTAACTATGAATTAAATTATGAATAAAGGTTTTCTTGACACTCTTGGTGTCCTTGTATCACAAATCCAGAGTTTTTTAAAAAATCTGGCGTATTTTTGGTGCCAACAATGCGGGATCTTCGAAGTTATGTATTATACTTTTTCTAGCAAAATTAAGAGAGATGTACGTAATATTATATTGCATATACATGCGTATTATACAGGGTGTCTACTCTCAACGCTGGCCAATGGCTAATTTCTAAACCGTTAGTCACAGAAATATAGTTCCAATTGCAAAAATGCTTTTAAAAGATAAAGAATTTTTTTCAAGCGATTTAGGTAAAAAAAAATTTTTATTAAAAAATTACAAAAATTAACTTTTTATACGGTCCCCCGGTCCTATTAGTGATATTTAGTAAAAATTTTCCACCACCCTATCAAGCAATACAGTAAAGGTCCCATTCATCTAACATTAAAATTGACCGAGTTATGAAACTTTAAATTTCATGACTTAAACCACTTTTCTGAGCTGAAAACGAATGAGTTGGATTTAGTTTTCAGGGGACGTATACTAAGTGCTTAAATTATTATAAAGGGCATCCATTTTCAACGCTGTCCAATAGCTAATTCCTAAACCATTTGTCACAGACGTTTAGTTCCAGATACATAAATGACTAAATGTTTTAAACAAGATAAAGAAATATTTTTTGAAGCAGTTTAACTGAAGATGCTATTACCGTATAAGTTTTACGGTAGTATTAATTTTTATTAATTAACTTCTAGATTGGTTAAAATAGTTGAAGACGTGAGTTTTAAAATTCTCTTTATCTAGAAAATAAATTTTGGGGAAATTGCGATTTTATTTTAAAAAGGTGTGTTATTTTGATAAGCTTATTTTTTGCTTAAAAAGTTCGTATGTAAGTTTACCTAGTTCAAAATTTCTATTCAAATTTTAACTCACTTCCAAATATCCAATGGAGGTTCAATTTGCACACTTAATTATATCCAATGACATTGTAATATTAATACAATTTTTGGTGCGTACCATTTATTTAATTTATAGGCTACACCAAATTCTGTTAGGTTAAGAATCTAATAGAATTTTAAATATATGTCATTTTGTAACAATTGTAACTGTTGCTTTTCATAATTTAAATTAACAAACTTTCTGTTATTTTTTACTTATATTTTTAGTACAAATTTTACTTTAATATGTAATCATCAACATAAATTTAAAAATATTATTGTACAAATTATTTTACTCTCAATGTTTAATGTTAAATTTCATATGTTGCGTTTCTTTTTATTTCCAGTAAATTTGTGACTGACCCCTAAATTGCAGCAAAAAATTTGCTTCAACTTTAAACAGTTATTACTCGGCTTGTTTTAATCTCAGAGGAATGGGACTTTTTTTGTATTACTAGTTAGAGTAGTGGTAAAAATTTACTGAATATCACATAGGACCGGGAGACCGTATAAAAATTTTGTTTTCATAATTTTTTAATAAAAAGTTTTTTTTTACCTAAATCGCTTGAAAAACAATTCTTTACCTTTTTAAAAGCATTTTTGCAATTGGAACTATATGTCTATGACTAACGGTTTAGAAATTAGCCATTGGCCACCGTTCAGACTGGACACCCTGTACACGTACGACTGATACACGTATATTTATAGTCAGATAAGAAATTAGCTTGTTTAAGACTTAACTTACATAAAATACAAATTTTATAAACTATAAAATTATTGAAAAAAATGCAAACAATAAATAACCTGCAAATTTAGCTATTCCAAATACAGCATTAAAACACCAATATCAAAGAACGAGTAAACAAGTATTGCAAAAAAGAAAATTCAATTATTTGGGAGCTGGCATTTTGTTTTACCTAGTTCACAGGCTTTACCAGCAAGTCATGTAATGCGCTGCTAGAGACAGTATAGCTGATATTAGCATGTTGTTGAGCAGAAAATGCAATCCAAAAAAGAAGCAGGTTGCGAACACGGAATGTGTAGAATAGAATGACACTTTTCACACTTGAAATAGCAATAAAAGAAGGGTCGGTGTTTGATACAAATAACTGATTTTTTTAGATCATTCTCTTTGCTATATTAAATTGTTAAAGTAGCGGATATTGTAGTTTCGCTACTTGCAAATGCAGCCTAGCTATTATAACCCGTTCGAAACACATGTTTCGAAACTCGAAAGGGTTAATACGCATGGAAATTTTCTTAGAAGTTGTTTCTTATTTAGAAAAGAAAGTTGTTTCGCGACGGCCCCGGTAGATGGCACTGACATGCACATGTGACAGGAAAGAATATTTCCACGCTGTTCTGATTAGAGGTCTGCACGGGCCGAAATTTCCAGGCCCGGGCCCGGCCCGAAAACTAAAATTTCGGCCCGGGCCCGGCCCGGCCCGAAAGAAAAAATATTGGCCCGACCCGGCCCGGCCCGAAAATTAAAATTTCGGCCCGAGCCCGGCCCGGCCCGAACGATAAAAATAATGGCCCGACCCGGCCCGGCCCGAAAGTTAAAATTTCGGCCCGAGCTCGGCCCGGTCCTGAAAAAAGTTTAAAATTCGGCCCGAACCCGGCCCGGCTCGAGTGAATTTCTACAGAACATTGATCTTTAATCTTATGGAAGAGTTCTGACCAAAAAAAAATTATATTAGTCTTTTTTTTTCCATGTTTATAATCTCCATTTATACAGAAGTGCCGTAGGCAGCGATATTTATGCTTTTAAATGAATAGTCCAGGAGCCGACTGTCGATTTACCTATGTATCGAGTAAAAGGACCGGACATACATCAAAATGTAGGTCTCAATGTGCACATTAAGAATATCACTGGCTGTCACATACATCAAAATGTAGGTTTCAATGTGCACATTAAGAATATCACTCGCTGCCAGGTCTTATCCTGCCGGAACCCTGTGGCAGCCGCACTTTTATGACGTCAAGTTTGAGTGTTTACCTATGTATCGAGTAAAAGGACCAGACATACATCAAAATGTAGGTTTCAATGTGCACATTAAGAGTATCACGGGCTGCCACAAGCATCAAAATGTAGGTTTCAATGTGCACATTAAGAATATCACTGGCTGCCAGGTCCTATCCTGCCGGAACCCTGTGGCAGCCACACTTTTGTGACGTCAATTTTGAGTGTCTGCCTATGTATCGAGTATAAGGACCCGACATACATCCAAATGCAGGTCTCAATGTGCACATTAAGAATATCACTGGCTGCCAGGTCCTATCCTGCCGGAACCCGGTGGCAGCCGCACTTTTATAATGTCAATTTTGAGTGTCTACCTATGTATCGAATTCAAGGTCCGAACATACATCAAAATGTAGGTTTGAAAATGCATATTAATAATATAAGAGTCTACATTGTCCAATTTTATCGGAATCAGGTGGCAGCAACATTTTTATGACATCAATTTTGAATGTCTACCTATGTGTTGAATTTAAGGACCATATATAAATAAATATGAAGGTTTAAAAGTGCACATTAATAATATCATGGTCTGCCATGTCTAATTCTGCCGGAACCAGGTGGCAGACGCATTTTTTTCGTCAGTTTTGAGTGTTTACCTATCTATCGCACCTGGCAGACAGTGATATTATTAATATGCGCATTGAAACCTACATTTTAAAGTATGTGGCAGCCAGTGATATTCTTAATGTGCACATTGAAACCTACATTTCAATGTATGTCCGGTCCTTGTACTCGATACATACGCAAACACTCAAAATTAACGTCATAATAGTGCGTCTGCCTCCGAGTTCCGGCAAGATAGGACCTGGCAGCCAGTGATATTCTTAATGTGCACATTGAATCCTACATTTCAATGAATGTGCGGTCCTTGTACTCGATACATAGGTAAACACTCAAAATTGAGGTAAAAAATGTGCGGCTGCCACCGGGTTCCGACAGGATAAGACCTGGCAGCCAGTGATTTTCTTAATGTACACATTGAATCCTACATTTCAATGTATGTAAGGTCCTTGTACTCGATACATAGCAGACACTCGAAACTGACGTCATAAAAGTGTGGCTGCCACCGGGTTCCGGCAGGATAGGACCTGGCAGCCAGTGATATTCTTAATGTGCACATTGAAACCTACATTTTGATGTATGTCTGGTCCTTTTACTCGATACATAGGTAAACACTCAAACTTGACATCATAAAAGTGCGGCTGCCATCGGGTTCCGGCAGGATAGGACCTGGCAGCGAGTGATATCTTAATGTGCGCTTTGAAACCTACATTTTGATGTATGTGGCAGCCAGTTATATTCTTAATGTGCACATTGAGACCTACGTTTTGATGTATGTCTGGTCCTTGTACTCGATACATAGGTAAACACTCAAAATTGACGTCATAAAAGTGCGGCTGCCTTGCGTTCCGTCAGGATAGGACCTGGCAGACAGTGATATTCTTAATGTGCACATTGAGACCTACATTTTGATGTATGTCGGGTCCTTGTTCTCGATACATAGGCAGACACTCAAAATTGACGTCATAAAAGTGTGGCTGCCACCGGGTTCCGGCAGGATAGGACCTGGCAGCCAGTGATATTCTTAATGTGCACATTGAAACCGACATTTTGATGTTTGTGGCAGCCAGTGATATTCTTAATGTGCACATTGAAACCTACATTTTGATGTATGTCTGGTCCTTTTACTCGATACATAGGTAAACACTCAAACTTGACGTCATAAAAGTGCGGCTGCCACCGGGTTCCGGCAGGATAGGACCTGGCAGCGAGTGATATTCTTAATGTGCACATTGAAACCTACATTTTGATGTATGTGGCAGCCAGTTATATTCTTAATGTGCACATTGAGACCTACGTTTTGATGTATGTGTGGTCCTTGTACTCGATACATAGGTAAACACTCAAAATTGACGTCATAAAAGTGCGGCTGCCTTGCGTTCCGGCAGGATAGGACCTGGCAGACAGTGATATTCTTAATGTGCAATTTGAGACCTACTTTTTGATGTATGTTCGGTCCTTTTACTCGATACATAGGTAAATCGACGGTCGGCTCCCGGACTAGAATCTTTGTTTGTTGTATGCAAATGTTTCAGTTATCACTAGTATTATTAATCCATATTCCCTGTAATGGAGACAAAAAATCGAAAAAGCGGTATATGGTAAAATTTCCAAAGACGAAATCGCTTTGGAACGAAAAAAAATGCATTCCCTTCTTAACAGATGTAAATGTTTAATATTTTTTTTTCTCTCGTACTGTTGTATTCATTTTGCATGGATGAACATATTAAAAGAAACTTTCAGTTTTCAGTTTAAAAAAAAATTCCGTCATAATCATGTTTTTTTTTTTTTTTGTGTGTGTGTGTGTGTGTGTGTGTGTGTGTTTAATTCTATTTTAAAACGCCTAGTAATCTGCGATTCTTTAAAAGGAATAAATTCTAATGTTTATATGTAGAATAGTGACGGTAGATTTTTTTGCAGAAATTTTTGGACAAAGCCAAATATTAGGAACTGATTATTTTGGTCCATGAAAACTAGGAAGAATGGAATCAGTCTCGGCTTCGTACGGAAAAAAAAGTTAGGCCCGGCCCGAAAAGATTAGTGACTAGGCCCGGCCCGGCCCGGCCCGGCCCGAAAGGATTAGTGACTAGGCCCGACCCGGCCCGGCCCGAGTCTTCAGAAGTAAGGCCCGAGCCCGGCCCGGCCCGAATGCCATTAATTGAAATCGGCCCGAGCCCGGCCCGCGGGCCGGGCCGGGCTCGGGCTTCGGGCCGAGGCCCGGCCCGTGCAGACCTCTAGTTCTGATATGCTTCATAATTTCCCGCCTACTTGATATATTTTTATGAACTAAATTTTTTGTGTATATCAATTTTCTGATCTGCTCATCATATTCTCTGCTGCATAAGCTCTTATCTGCTCATCATCCGTCCTCTGTGACTTCGGATTTTGAATAATCGGGTTCATTGAAAAAAGAAAAAAAAAAAAAAAGCGGACAATTTTACGAAAATTATACTGGCAATTAGAACGCCAGAACAATTTTCCGTTTTTTAAAGGACACATTTTTGCAAATTCAGGAAAAAAAACGGAAAACTGTCTAAAATTTCCGGAATTTTTTTCGTTAAGAACAGTAAATTGTACTGGCGTCCCGATTGCCAGTAAAGTTTCCGTAAAACCGTCCGCTTTTTATTTATTTACAGAGGTGGTGCATATAGGCAAACATTGTTGAATTGAGGGAGTGGCCCGGGGGAGACATTCCCCCCCGGAGCTATCTAATATCCCCTCCGGAAATTTTGATATTTTGTATTTTCAGTGGTAAAAAGTGTAATTTCCTCGCCGGAACTGTATTGTAACCCCCCCCCCCGGAGCCACAGAAGTCTCTCCCAGAGAAAAGTGTCTGCATTCAACATTGTATGCAACTTCAACAAGTGCTCACAACGCTTCAGCTTGATACCAGTAAAAAAGAAAAGTAAAATTGAATTATTCAATTACGACATTATCATGATTTCTAAAGTTAAGTCAAGTAATTAACAAAAAGTGGTGAAAAACGAATAAAAGTCGAGTAAAATATGCTGGTCCTGAACGAGTTAAAAATATTGAACCAAAATTAAACCTCGTAGAGAGCTAACGATGTTGTGTAATATTTATAGTCTGCAAATTATTGTTTTCAGAATAGTGCATTTTAAAAACGCTATTTTCATATTGCCTTTAAAAAATATGTAAATACTCTTTCTGCAAAACATGTATATTACTATATGTATCAATAATGTATATTTATTTTAAAAACTTTAAACAAAAAATCGTATTTTGATCGTTTAAAATTTCACTATATCCCTTTAAGATTATCACAATTTGAAACTAATTAAGCTTTAGCGAGGTAATTTTAAATCAATTTTATCCTTCTTTACTGTTGTCTTTGTTTTTTTTTTGCAACAACAACTACATTTTTTTTCCTTTGTGTAAAATTTTTCTCCTAAGAGGTTAATCAATTTGTTTAAATAATTTAAATAACAAATAATAGCTAAAAGTAGAAGCATGGAAGGTATCAGAAACTGGCTATAATGTACATGTGAAAAAAAAGCCATGTCAGGAAAAATAATTTTAATAAGTTACTCTTTAAAAGCAGTGGATGTATTGTTATAATGCTTGATGTAAACTAAAAAATAACTGCTAATTAGAAAAGAATATGTCTTTTATATATTGATGTCATAATTTTTTTAATTAGCCTATCATAAAAAAGGAACGAAGAAAAAGCTTGATTTTATAAATTTTTAAGGAAGCAAACAAACAAGAACAACAAAAAAGAAATAAATTTTAAAACGATACAAACTAAACAAGTCGGATATTGCGTGGCAAACGTGGCAAATGAGATGCGTTCGTACTATAATGAAAATTTAAAAATATTCAGATCTTGATCTAATAGTATACAATATTTCTCATACTGTATACTCTATTCCTTTAATTGCTATCTGCTTTCTATTATACAAAAAATAACCTTTAGTAAACATCTGCAACGTGTATCAATTTCATGAAATGCGAAATAGTTTAATAGAAGTTAAACGAGCCCCAAACAATGTTTCCTCCTATGCAATTTTATGTATTGGAATACTTTTTTGTAGCCATGTAAATAAATAACAAATATTCTTTGCACCACATATTATTCAGAATGTATATTTTAGTTTATATTTCATAGATGCATATCATTATGTTCGAAATAGTGTAACAGCGTTAATATCCGCTTTTTTTAATAATTAAATATCAGTTTCATTTTTCCTAATATCTTAAAATCCGTTTCCATCTTCGCACATTCTCCATTTGTAAGTCAAATATCTTGTATTTTAAATTAATATATCTCACTGAAGCTAATTTTTCTTTTAATATCTTATACAGGGTGAGTCATAAATATCGAAACAATAGGCTATCTTCTTAAATATTGCCTCTAGACCCATACTTCCAATTGCAAAAACTCATAAAAAAGGGTGAAATTTCTGATAATATAAGTTGTATCTCCATGGGGGTCTATAAGAAAAAATACGAAAATTAAATTTTTATACGGCCCCCGTAGAGCAAAATTCCAAATTAGGAAATTATTCCTTATCCATTCCTAATTTGAACAAAAAAAAAAAAATTTCATCTCCGTATCTGAAAACCTGACAAAGATATTAAAATCCAAAATTCTCAAAAATTCATGACTTACACCACTTTACCGTGCCTGTAAACGATGTGTTTTTCATCCATTTTCAAAGCAAATAAGGGACCGTTCACAAATTGTCCGTTATTATATGTCGGATTAAGACCGTGCCTGTTATTTGGACATAATAAAGTAGCGTATTGATTTAAATCAAAACTTGTTTTCTAAACATGTTGATCGTTAGCACTGGAGGTATGAATAGATCAAAATATATAGGTCCGGTCCTAAACCGACCCATAGGGAAAAAAGTTCTGCCCGGCATGAAATAATGTTGAAATCATAATCCGGACCAGCCTGGAAAAAAGCTTAAATCATAGCCGGCTCAGCCGTGAATTTCTAGATAGTGTTTTACTTCAGCATAGTTAAAAATTGTTATGCGTGGAGGAGCTCTGACCAAAAATACTTAATATAGAATTTCGATTTTTATATTTATACTTTTTTATTATTAAAGAAGCGCCAAAGGCTGTGATATATTCATTTTATCAATGAATCTCTGTTTATATGTAAATGGTTCACTTATATTTTATTATCGCTAATCCACATCCCGTGCGGTGGAGACTTTGAAAAATGTTATACAATAAAACCTTTTAAGACGGAATCACATAGGAAAGAAAACATACGTAATAGACAAATACCCTTCCTAGGAGGGTTAAATGGAGTTTATTTTTTTCTCAGGTATTATTGTATTTATTTTGCATGGATCAACATATTTTCTGTTTAAGACAGAATTCCGTTATAGGCAGATTTTTTTTTCTCTGGTTTTATTTTGTTTAATTTTTTAGCATTTAAATATACTATTCTTAAAAAAATCAATTTTACAGATTTTTTTTTTCTTTTTTCTTTTTTCTTTTTTTTTTTTTTGTAAAATAAAAGCGATATTAAAATTTATGTGTTTTTTTTTTTTTGTAAAAATATTGAGTAAACCAAATTTTACTTATTTTATGCACGTATTAGGTCAGTCAGAGGCTTTGATTTTAATACGGATTGTTCGAGACCGGGGTTTAAAATTTCGTCCAGCGCAGACCTAAGTATATCCGGTATGAAAAATACGTTAGGCCCGGATAGGCGAGTCTTCAGAAAAAAGTAACGTCTCGGTCTTGATTTGACCTGAGCTCAGAATACAGATTTTTTAACAGCCTCTCTAAGACGATAAAAAGCTTGAAGTTGTAAGAGCTAAATTTGTAAAAAGACATAAGCTGCATCTTAGGAAAGCATTCTTTTAAATAACTGATGGGCAGTAAAACAGTACATTGTTTTTCTGTATAATGACTTTTTTTCCCGATTATTTCTTGTCTTTAAATTATTAAAAGTTAAGAATTGTTAAAGAAAAAAAAGTACAAACTTGAAACATGTCATTTTTAATTATTTTACATTAGTTTTGTTTAAAAAAATGAAAAATTATTTACTTTTGAAAATATGATTTTTTAAAAGTTATTACTTTTTAAATTAATATTTTTAATAGTTCTAAGATAAATATTGAAAAACAAAAACCCCGAAACAAAACTAAAATCCGATTTTCATTTTTAATTAAATAGAAATAAATTGAAATCCGATAAATAATGTTTGGAGTTATAACGATTTTTAACTATCCCATTTAAACTAATACTAACCATATAAAATATTTTAATTTTTATGATAAATTTTAGGATGTGATTTTCTTAGCAAATTATATGGCTAACCATCACAAAAAAAGAAAACAAAAACAAAATTCTAACTCAAATAATAGATTTTTTACACGTTTCCTACAATTGTTAAAGTAACATTGGCTTTCAAATTGCGCGCATTTCAATTTGTGTCTAATCCTTTAAAACCTGATGAATTATTCAAACGGCTATAACTCCGCGAATTTTGAAGATATGAAGATGCAACTTTTTGTGTATTATTCAGGACTGGATAAAGAAAGTTTTCCTAATTGGAATTTTTATCCTACGGGGCCCGTATAAAAAGTTAATTTTCGTATTTTTTCAAATAGACCCCCCCATGGAGTTGCAACTTATCTTATCAAAAATTTCACCTTTTTTATGAATTTTTGCAATTGGAAGTATGGGTCTAGAGGCAATATTTAAGGAGATAGCCTATTGTTTCGATATTTATGGATCACCCTGTATATATCATTTTTGGTTTGTTAATCTTTAGTAAACGTCTGCAACGTGTATCAATTTCATGAAATGCGAAAGAGTTTAATAGAAGTTAAACGAGCCCCAAACAATGTTTCTTCGTATACAATTATGTATTGGAATACTTTATGTGTTATAAGGAGCTAAAATTTTGTCATTTTAGGCCTAATGCTGACAAAAATAGATGAAATAACATATCTTCATTATAAATTAACCTGCAATATCGTCTAATTATTCTGTGGGTTATTTATAGTTTCTTAATATGGATTTATGTTTTTCCAAATTCCTATGTGTTCATCTTTATATTTTTACGAAGTTTCTGATAAATTTGTGATTTTATTTCAACTATATACAGGGTGGTTAGTAAATAACGTTAGGTGTTCAGAGTCCTCTAGCGAATAAAGTTTTGGTCAAAACCTAACCAAATTTGATCAGCATACATAGTACACCATGGGATTTCGAATTCTTAAAAAACATTTTAAATAAAAAGTTTTAAAAATCGCCACTAGGGGCAATTTTAGCATTGTTTACCGAATAAAATGTATTTATTTGCATAAAATCAGTTGTGTATAGCAATTATGAGTATAAAAGGAAAGGCTAGGAGAGTTCTCATCATTATCAACTCTCACCACACTATGCTAGTTAAGCTGTGTTATCAGCAAAACGATAATTGCAATGATGCTCGTCCTGAATTTCACCGATTACAGAATTTGCCAAAAGAACCGATGAGCATAACAAATTTACAAAAGATGATTCATCGATTTGAAATTATGCGGCAACAAGGCCTAGGACGCAAAGTGACTAGTCAATAACAAGTTGACGAAGTTGTAACTACTATTGTCGAACAAGAGATGAAAAATGTGCAGGTACCATCAGCGCTCGGGCAGTATTCCAGCAGTATAAAATTGATCTGTACTGTATTTTTTGCCATTTAATCATTCATCAATTACACTAATACAGTTTTGGTGCGCCAAAATTGCTGATTTTATGCAAATTAAATTCATTTTAGTCCATTTTAGCTAAAATTGCCCCTAGTGGCAATTTTTTAAATTTTTTATTTTCTTTATTTTCTTTTTAAGAATTCAAAATCAAATGGTCTCCTATGTATGCTGATCAAATTTGGTTATGTTTCGCCCAAAACTTTACTCGCTAGAGGACTCTGAACACCTGACGTTAATAACTAACCACCCTGTATCTACATATATTGTACAATGTCCATACTATCTATCTATCTATATAAACCTATTATATTTATATATAATTTATATATTGCATACTCTTTCAGTTAAGATACAAGCACTTGTGCAATTTTTTTTATTAAAGTTAAAAAAAAATTGAAACTATTGTCAAAGTTGCCGTTTTAAAACCTATATTTTTCGAATATGACAGTATAAAAATGTGAGTGACGGGTAGCAACCGGATCTATAGTAGATAAATGAAATATGTAGAAATAAAGGGAAAATTTTATTTTTTTTTATAATTTAGACTAATTAAACTAGTTAGGACATATAAATGATAATGCCAGGATTTCTATGTATAGGAAATAAATTCGGGCTTGTGTGAAAAAAGATCACAATAGGATCTGTTGAGGGTTGGTTGGTTGCATTTATGACGGTCATTTATGAATACGGGAGATATGGGCCCTGGTGTGGCGAGGTGCCCTCAAGGGGGGGGGGGTTAAAGAAACATAATTTTCATGTAAGAAAATAAATCTAAAGTTCGAAGAAAACCACAGGAAAATCCGAACGATTAGGCAGACGGACGCGATTGTGTTCGAACCCAGCACCTCCCGTATGCTTCGAGAGCAAAATCTGTCGGCCACAGGAGGAGCCTGGATCTATTGAGTGAAAACGTGTTAAATCTTTTAAAAGTGTGACAACTAGAAAAAAAAAATTAACTTCTTGTAACGTTTTTATCCAAATGCACTATATATGTATTTTTTTCCTCATACATGTTGAATCGCAATCTTTAAGACCTTCAAATTACCAAAATTCGAATATTTACGAAAAATAACTTTCTTTACTTTCTGTCAAACGACGGTGATATTATCTATAGTAAATTTGGGTTTCATGTTTAAGTTTGTGATATTTTTACTCCAATAAATGTTAACCATAATGTTCATATTCAGCCAGTTTATATCTTTACTGTTTTTTTTCATATAATACAAATTTATAAATCTTGTATAAAACTGCGCAAAATTATTCCGATTACCTTCCGACTACCGATTTCGAAGTTTTCAAAAATGCTATACGTTTTGTAAAGAATTGCGTTTCAGTATTCTCGAAATGTTGGAAAGGCTTCATAATCTAATGCTTGATGCATAATTTTCCTTTTCGTTTTTTATTTAATAGATAATTTTCTTTTACAAAACCAATTAATGATGTCAAACAAAAAAATAAATAAATAAATAAAAGTTACATCATATTCTCAAAAAATAAAAGAAAGAAAAAAAAATCATTCATGTACGTTTTTAAATCCCTATTTTTATCAAATTCATTATGAAAGACTTGAAAACATCGATAAAAGTAAAAGTAATAAAAACTTTCAAATTACCTTTAAAATATTTCTAAAATGATGTACGATAAAGCAACTTTTGACCCATAATAGAAGTAAAATTTATCACACATGGCATGCTTCTCTTCTTCATTGCACAAAAAGATGAAAATTACAAGTATAGGATATTAGTTTTAACTTATTTTTTTATTATTAGAAAGATGTTTCGAAAAACAGGAAGTTAGAAAAGATTATATTGAATGGTGGACAATTTGTAAGAATAAATCTGTTCACTCTTTAGGAAAAAAAATTCTTTAAATATTAAAGGCACACAAAACTTAATTTCCTTTTTCTTTCTTTGCTTTATGTTAAAATGCATACAGCATCGATAAAAAAAAAAAAAGAATTATAATATAATGGTTCATGGGGCAGAAAATCAGATAATACGAACTTTATTGTAATTAAACACACACACACTAATGAATAAAATTTAAGGACCACTGTTATTTTCAATGATTACAGTTAAAAACTGATCCGTAGTAGCAGGTGTAAATTTGTATGAATGCGGGATGAACTTTTTTTGAGATTTTTATGCAAATTTTCTACTTCTGCTTTTCTTTATCACGTGATAGCAAAGATAAGATAATTTAGGCATTTGGCAGGTATTGTAAGTTGTCATTAGATGTAGAAATTCAAGGAGGTACAGTGAAGTTTGAACATATCTTAGAGGCATAATTTAGATTATATTACTCGTGTTAGAATAATAGGAAAGTTGGAAGAAGGACGTAAAATGTGAGATGTTGCTCGTGAATTTAACACCGCGCACAGTATTATTTCTAGGTTATGAATGGCATTCTCCAAAAGAGTTTAATATGTCCCAGGCGTTCATGAAGAGGTCATCCTAGCAATATGACGTCTTAATATTGTTATTTCGGCAAAAAAGGAACCAACGCATTACAGATGGCCAGTTAGTAAATCAACTTTTTGCTACTACAAAAACTAAAATATTGGCGTAAAATGTTGCAAGACGTTTGAAAAAGGGAGGAATATACGCCCGAAGATCTATTGTGTGTATCATATTTTCGAGACGCAAACATAGCGCCCGTTTACAGTGGTGCCATATGCATCGTAATTGGACTGATGACGACTGGTCTACAGTGTTCTTTTCAGATGAGCGTAGGTTCATCTCATCTATCGTCTAATTGTAGATGTAAACTCATATCATGTGAGCTTTGTAGTGCTTACTGTCTCGAAAATATTCTAGAAAGAGATCGTTTTGTAACTTCAAGCATCATTGTGTTTGCTGCCACGGTGGCCACATCATTACTGATGTTGTTGACTGTAGATATTTTGCTTTCTTTGTACAATCATGTTTTTGGACAATACTCACGTTTCAGAAAAAGAACCCATGCATACATCCTTTCAACACAATTTTTATATCATATATTGTGTAACATTCTGTTAATAACATTGCAGTTTGTTTCCACACCCACAATCTCATGTAAATTCTCATTTACGTGCACATTTTTTTTAATCCTGAAATTTGTTCTTTAGTGTATATTGACTGAATAAGCAGCATGTGGAAAAGAAAATGACAAAGAAACATGTGTGGAATATTCAAGTTAAGGGGTCTCAGGACTCTTAAAGCTTCAAAATTAGATTTTTTTAGATATTAAACTCCTGTGATTTCTGAACTTTTTGATGTGTTTGTTTCCTTGAATTTCCCATTAAAAGAATACGTTATGACTTTAATATATTGCCCACTCAATAGTTGAAGCGGCATTTCCGAAACTCTAAAGTCATTTTTATCCAAATGACTTTTTGAGCATAACGCGTACGATGTCTCAAAACTTTTGAATATTTTTGAATGAGTTTTTCTAAATATTTGTTTCAAGTTAGTCTGTGTAATCTGAAACTGTAAATTTTTTTTATTGTTTAAGAAATTGATTTTTTAGGTAATTATAAGTTTGAACTTGTGAAAATATTTCATTAGCTAAATGCAACTTTGAATTAAAAATGTGAAAATGCTTTATATACAATTTTATTTAAATTCAAGATGATTATTAAAATCTGAAGTATAATTAGGCACAAAATAATTCATCCTAGTTGGGAAATATATTTTGCTATCAAGTGTGTAGTATGTTATTCCAATTATCTGTTCTACAAATATCTGGCAGTTTGGAACCCCTTATTCTGCTTCTTTCAATTTTATAAATACATATGAAATGAAAGAGCTTATGTACGTCTCCGATCGCAATAAAAATTGTGCTTAAAAATAAACTAACTAATGAAAACTGTTCACCATTCTTTCGAAATAATAAAAACTGTTAAAATTGAGTTTCCAAAAAAGCTTTACGTTTTGTAAACAGGTGCATTTCAGTATTCTTGAAATGTTGGAAAGAATTCATAGTCTGTGCTTGATGCATGATTTTTCTTTCCCTTTTTTAATTGAAAAAATGATTCTCTTTTATAAAATAACTTAATAATGTCAAAACAATTACATCAAATTCTACAAAAAAAAGAGTAATGAGTTTTGTTTAGAAATTTTTCTACTGTTGACAAAAAATATATATTTCCTCTCGCTAAAATTATTTTTAATTCGCTTTACACACTTGTAAAAACTTTTCAGAGAATAATAATAATAATAATAATAATAATAATAGTAAAGAAAGAAAAAATTGCATTCATGTACGTTTTTAAATCCATATTTTTATCAAATTCATTATGAAAGACATGAAAACATCGAAAAAGTAAAAGTAATAAAAACTTTCAAATTACTTTCAAAATATTCCTAAAATGATGTACGATGAAGCAACTTTTGACCCATAATAGAAATAAAATTTATCACAAATGACAGGCTCCTCTTCTTCATTGCACAAAAAGAGAAAAATTACAAGTATAGAATATCAGTTTAAACTTCTTTTTTTATTATTAGAAAGATGTTTCGAAAAACAGGAAGTTAGAAAAGATTGTATTCACTGGTGGTCGATTTATAAGAATAAATTTGTTCACTCTTCAGGAAAAAGAAATCTTTAAATATTAAAGGCACAGAAAGCTCAATATCCTTTCTTTGCGTTAAAACTTATATTATAGAATCGATTTAAAAAAGAATTATAATATAATTGATTTTGGGGCAGTTATCAAATAATAAAAACTCTATTGTACTTAAACACGCACATATACTAGTGGTAAAAACTTAAGGATCACTGTTATTTTCAAATATATAACAGATCCTCAGAAGCAGGTGTAAATTTGCATAAATGCGGAATGTACATTGATTTTTTTTTTTTTTTTTTTTTTTGAGATATTTTTGCAAATTTTCTACTTCTGCTTTTCTAGATCATGTAACAGTAATAAAAAAAAAAAAAAAAAAAAAAAGGAACCGACGCAGCACAGCTGGCCAGTTAGCAAATCAACCTTTTGCTACTACAGGAGCTAAAAGATTGCGGAAAACTGTTGCAAAACGTTTGAAAAAGGGAGGACTATACGCCTGAAGACTTGTTGTGTGTGTCATATTCTCGACATGCCATCGTAGCACCCGTTTACAGTGATGCCGTATGCATCGTAATTGAATTGATGACGACTGGTCTACCGTGCTCTTCTCAGATGAGAGTAGATTCAGTCTATCATCTGATTGTAGGCTTAAGCTCATACGACGCGAGGTTGATAGTACTTACTGTCTCCAAAATATTCTAGAGAGAGATCAATATGCGACTCCAAGTAGCATGGTGTGTACGGGCATCACGTTCAATGAGAGTACGCATGTCTATGTGCTTGACCAAGGGTTTAAGACCGGTAGACGGTACATTGAAGACGCCCTGATTCCGCATGTTTAACTTTTTCCAGGTTCTGTCGGCGAAAAGTTTCATGTTATGGACAATAGCGCATCTTGTTATCACTAAAAGTCTGTATAATAGTCTAAGAGCTAGCAACGTCAAAAAACACGTCATTTTATCAAGGGTCTTTTTTTTTATAGGTTCTTCCCTTTTATGGTAGAATACGTTGGCAAGCGGTCTGGCAGTCGGGAGATGTTGCTTTTACCTGTGGCAGAAGGGGTTATGCAGGTCAAAAAACTTCAAAATCACGTCATTTTATCAAGGCTCATTTTTTGATATGTATTTCTCTTTTATGGTAGAATACGGTTGTAAGCCGTCTGGCAGTCGGGAGACGTTGCGTTTACCTATGGCAGAAGGGGTTGTGCAGGTCAAAAAACTTCAAAATTGCGTCATTTTATCAAGGCTCATTTTTTATGTGTTCTTCCGTTTTATGGTAGAATACGTTTGCAAGAGGTCTGGCAGTCAAGAGACGTTGCGTTTAACTGTGGGAGAAGGGGTTATGCAGGTCAAAATCTACAAAATTACGTCATTTTATCAAAGCTTGTTTTTTATATGTTCTTCCTTTTTATGGCGTAGTACGTTTGCGAGCGGTCTAGCAGTCGGGTAACGTCGCGTTTATCTGTGGGAAAAGGGGTTATAAAGATCCAAAAACTTTAATTACGCCATTTTAGCAGATTTTCGTTTGTAACATTTGTTTATGCTAATTATTTGTGATATTAATCCATTATTGCTAGACGGTACCAATGTCACTAAGACTCTGTCAGATCAATATTTATAGATAACATATTACTCTTTGGATAGCAGACAACCTATAATTAATTTGCCAGACACAAATTCGCTTGCAAAGTTATTGCCAGACGGCTTTAATTATGGCAACGAAATTGCTTGTTTCAAAGGTGGTTTATAATTAAAAATTATAAGACTTCTTTACGTCATTTTGTGAAGCTTATAAATTACAAGATATTACTCTTTGGATAGCAGACAACCTATAACTAATTTGCCAGACTTAAATTCCGTTGCAAAGTTAATGCGAGACTGCTTTAAATATAACAACGAAAGTGCTTGTTTCAAAAGTGATTTGTAATTTAAAAATTATAAGACCTCTTTACGTCACTTTATCAAGCTTATAAATAACAAGATATTACTTTTTGGATAGCAGACAACCGATAATTAATTTGCCACACACAAATTGGGTTGCAAAGTTATTGCCAGATGGCTCTAAACATGGCAACGAAAGTACCTGTTCCAAGATTGGATAAATAATTTAAAAATTATAAGACCTCTTTACGTCATTTTATCAAGCTTAAAAATTACAAGCTATTACTCTTTGGATAGCAGACAACCTATAATTAATTTGCCAGACACAAATTCGGTTGCAAAGTTATTTCCAGAAGGCTTTAAATATGGCAACGAAAGTTCCTGTTTCAAGAGTGATTTATAATTTAACTGACTGCTAGACCGCCCGCAAACGTACTACACCATAAAAAGGAAGAACATATAAAAAAAAAGCTTTGATAAAATGACGTAATTTTGAAGTTTTTGACCTGCATAACCCCTTCTCCCACAGGTAAACGCAACATCTCTTGACTGCCAAACCTCTTGCAAACGTATTCTTCCATTAAACGGAAGAACATATAAAAATTGAGCCTTGATAAAATGACGTAATTTTGAAGCTTTTTGACCTGCATAACCCCTTCTGCCACAGGTAAACACAACGTCTCCCGACTGCCAGACCGCTTACAAAAGTATTCTACCATAAAAAGGAAGAACATATAAAAAATGAGCCTTGATAAAATGATGAGTTTTTTGACGTTGCTAGCTCTTAGACTATTATACAGACTGTTAGTGATAAGTTGAAGTTTTTTGACCTGCATAACCCCTTCTGCCACAGGTAAACGCAACGTCTCCCGACTGCCAGACCGCTTGCAAACGTATTCTACTATAAAAGGGAAAAACATATCAAAAAATGAGCCTTGATAAAATCACGTGATTTTGAAGTTTTTTGACCTGCATAACCCCTTATGCCACAGGTAAATGCAACATCTCCCAACTGCCAGACCGCTAGCAAACGTACTACATCATAAAGGGGAAGAACATATAAAAAAATGAGCCTTGATAAAATCAAGTGACGAAAACGTTGCTAGCTCTTAGACTATAAGATTGTCTTGATACCGAAGATATCCATCGCATAGACTGGCCAGCAAATTTCCCTAATGTGAATCCCATTGAAAATATATGGGATGCCTTTGGGAGACATATTGTTGTTCGATAATTTCCCCCCACAAAATGAAGAAACCTTCATCTGCGTAGTAAAGGAGGAATGGGGCAACATGCCTCAACAGCAACCGAATGATGATGTCCTGATTGCCACATAATATTGAAAGATGTCTGGCATTACACGGTGGCCACATCTCTTATTAATATGGTAATGACGATTGTTAATTGTGAGTATTTTGCTTTTTTTCTACAGTCATGTTTTCGGACAGTATTCACGTTTTAGAAAAAGAACCCTAGTAAACATCCTTTCAGCAATATTTTTATATCAAATCCTGTAACATTCTGATAATACTATTGTTTTCTTTTTGACCCACAATCTGATATAGATTCTCATTTACGTGCACATTTTTTTTTGTCCTTAAGTTTTCTCCACCAGTGTATATTAACTAAAAGTAGCATGTACAAAAAAAAAAAAAAAAAAAAAAAAAAAAAAAAAAAAAAAAGCGCTAGAAAGACATGTGGGGAATATTCATGTTAAGGGCTCTAAGGACTATTAACGCTTCAAAATTTTCAAAATTTAAATTTTACTCCTGTTAACCTCCTTCCTAGTTAAACTCCTGTTTTTTCTAAACATTTTGAGGTGATTGTTTCTTTGCATTTCCCATTAGTAGAATGTTATGGCGTTTAGAATTATGCCTGTTCAATAGCTGAAGCGGCATTTCCGAAACTTTAAAGTCATTTTTATCCAAATGACGGTTTTGAGCATAACGCACACAATTGTTCAAAAATTTCTGAATTTTTATCAATGAAATTTTCAAAATATTTGTTTCAAGTTAGTCTGTGTAAACTGGACATTAAAAATTTCTTTTAATTGTTTAAAATATTAATTTTTATGTTGATTATGCGGTTGAAATTTTCAATATTTACAATCAGCTAAACGGAACTTTGTATTAAAAATATAATAAAAATGTTTTAAGCAAGAACTTATTTTGATTTAAAATAACTATTACAATCTGAAGTATAATTAGGCACCAAAAATTTCATTCTAGTTGAAAAATTTACTTTGTAATCGAGCGCGTAAGTTCTTACGAGCTGTGCAAATATAACGTTATCATCTTAGGGGGAAGGGCGAGGTCTGCAAAGGATATCGTAAGATATCTCTAGGGGGAGGGAGATTTTTTTTTTTTATATCGATAGCATTTTTGATCCGATCAAAATTTTCTTTTTTTATTTGTAACATGGTTTTTAATTCAAAATATTAAGTTATTTTTTTTTACTCTGTTATCTGTTTTATGAAACTGCAAGATTTTTAATAAATTTACTAAATTATTACAGTGAAACCTCCAAATAAGGGACACCTTTGGGACCGGAACTTTTGTCCCTTTAATAGAGGTGTCCCTTATTCAGAGTTTTTATTATTATTTTTGAATTAATCGTCCAGAAACATATAAAAATAACAAAACATTAAAGATGAAATTTAAATCTATTCAAATTGTATAAATATGTTAATCAGGCACAAAAAGAATAGAAAATTAATTAAAATTACCAATTGATTACAAAATTATTAAATGTTTTGTAGAATTATTGATTTGTATCTTTTATGCAAACTATGTGCAGATAAAAAGTACAAACACATTTAAAAGAATTTTACTTGAAATAATCAATGAAAAGTGATTGTTCTACAAATGTCATGTTTTTCCCTATAAACTTTTTAAGCGTTCATTTATCATAAAATTTTAGTTCTTAATTATCAGCAGTATTTACAAAAAGAATATTCAATTTCAATTGCTTTGCGTATTTTAAGGCTACAAATCTCTTATCTGCTTTGTTCAACAAGCGGAAAATGTTGAAATATTTATAAATGAAGTTTTTAACGGAAAAGTATAAAATTGGAACGCCTGACTATGGAAGCTATTTGGAATCGAACTGTGTTTTAAAGTTTTGAATAAATTACCTATAGACTTATAAGCATTTTGATCACGTGACAAAGAGTTTTTTATCTTTTCTTGAGTAGTTATTCTTCTTTAGCATAGAAATGCGGTTCAAAATGCCGACATTGACAATATTTTCTAAAAAATCTATTGCGTTAAAAAAAAAAGTAGTTTGATTACAGTTTCTGAACAACAACGCCGGCTAGTTTCAGGTATTTCTGAATAAAAACAAATTAAAACTTATGTCATAAAAGTTGCCCTTTTGGATTTGAGAACAGCCTTAAAGCATTTGTGAAGTTCTTTATTTCACAATTTTTTTTTATTCTCCATTTTCAGAATCCTTCTCACAATTTTCAGCATACTTTCAATGGGGATAAACAAGCTAAAGTAGAATCAGAATTATGGGTAAATAAATGCTTGTCAATTGCATGCATGCCTCTGTATCAACATGATTGTCTGTCTTTTTGATAAGTTCACAAAAATCTGTATTTTCATTTTCATCACAGACATACTTTATTATCTGAAATGCAAAAATCAGTCTCTTTGATCTCATTTTCAACTGTCCCTTAAATCGAGTGTCCCTTATTCAGAGGTAAATACATTACACGTCTATACCAAGGGTCTGGGACCAGAAGTTTTGTCCCTTAAATAGAGGTGTCCCTTATTCGGAGTGTCCCTTATTTGGAGCTTTCACTGTATTAAAATATTTAATTCTAAAATATGACAATCATATAATTAATTCTAAATGTATTTTCATATTTTTCACTTTGATGTACCCCAAAATTTGACATTGCTATTCTTCTTCATATGTGTATCCAAATACATTCATAGTTCGAGAAACCATATGGGAAATATATTTGAAAAGAAGCTTGTGTTTACGAGTAAGTTTAAGAAAAAGAATGTAATCCCTTTTTTTTTGTTTGTTTGTTTGTTTTTTTTGTAAGAATTTCTATCTACCAAACTCCTATCCTTCCACCGTTCTAGTTAAATGAAATATTAATATTAATGCTAATAGTAATAAAATGCTTAAAGGTCTACGGGGGGGGAGAGAGGGATTCAGTGGATGATAACACATGATATCAGAAGCGGGGGAGGGGTCCAAAATTACACAAGAGTCGATAACTTTATGCATGCAGAGCCTCTTATACCAAATTTCTGCTCGACAAATGTCTGACAGTTTGTAGCCCCTTTGTTCTGCATCTTTCAATTTTTTAAGTATACATGAAATGAAAGGGTATACTTGCATCTGTCATCACTATAAAAATTATGCTTTAAAATAATATGCATTTTAAGATATTAAATGTTTAATATTGGTTTACTCTTATTACTTTTCTTTTCAAAATTTTAAGAATCCTGAGGCCTTTCAAAAATATTGATGGAATATATGTATATATTGACATAACAAATATCTTTTTCAGTGAATTACTTTTCTTAAGTTAGTCAAATGGGTAATATCGATTCAGTTTTTGAAACTGTTGCTTAAATATATTTTATAGCACTTAGCAAAGTTCAGAATTTATTTATTTAATACTTATAGTCCAAGAGCCGACCGCACAAAACCCTAAGTCATCGAACACAAGAAAAAATCCTTTATATTATGGAAGAGTAGTTATAGGGGAATCTAATGATCCATGTCTGATGGAAATGAAGTGGTGCCAAAATGAAAAAAATGAAAGCCAAAAATGAATAGCACTAGTGGTTGGCTCGTAGATTTAGCCTTATGTTTTCCTGCATCCAGTTTTCCGTGTTTTCAAACTTTTGATTGTACAGCAAATACAATGATAGACCTACGAGTGAACCACTAGTGGTATTAATTTTTGGCTTTTGCACCACATCACTTCAGGCAGACATGGATCATTAGATTCCCCTAATACTACTCTTCCATAAAATAAAGGAATTTTTCGTCTGCTTGATGACTTAGAGTTTTATGCGGTCGGCTCTTGGACTATTACAAGTCGATATTCCAGCGAGAGCTGGGAATTTTTCTGCGAAAAACACCAGACCATCACATGATTCCATAGGACTAATTGCATGTCTCTAGTATTAGGGTTTTTTGCCTTACTTGTGTATTGTCTTTTAGTGGAATGGAATTGTATCATTAATGTACAAAACTGAATACATGAATTCGAGTATCTTTCGACTAACGACAGGTGTTAAATCTGCGTTTAAAAAAAGTATTATCGCGTTTTCTAAATAGTTTGGTTTCAGTATTCTGGAAATATTGACAATGTATCACAATCTAGATGCAAGTTTTTTTTTTTTTTAATTTACTGATTAAAGGATTTTCTTTTATAAAATTCTTTAGTAATATCAAAAGAAATTATAAAAATTTCTAAAATAGAAAAGAAAATAGTCAAAGAGTACCGAGATTTTTGGATTACTATTACATCGGTAAAATTTTTATTGTCGACAAAATAATAGGTTTTTCCTTGCTAAAACCATTTTTAATTCTTTTTCCACCCATCTGAAAAAATTTTTAGGCAAAAAAAAAAAAAAACTTATAATTGCACGGAATTTCACAAAACTTTAGATTCAGTTATACCTTGATGTAACCTAGATCTGATTAGTCTTTGGTGTATATCATCCAACAAGTGGTGCTGCTATGTTGCCGTTTTCACGATTTCCACAATAGGTATATCTCAAGAATAGATGTATTTTCATAAAACTTTAGATTTCGTCAGTTCTTGATATAAGTTCAGATTTTGTTTTGGTGCAAATCGCCTTACACATAGACATAGTGCTGCTATGCGACATTGTTCATGATTATTGCAATAACTCTATCTCAGGAACCTATGCACGAATTTTCATCGATTCAGTTAGTTCCTGATATGCATTAGCATTCTTTAGTTTTAGAAGTAAATCGTACAGCAGGTGTTACTGCAATGTGGCATTATTCATGGTTATTACAATGCAACTCTATCCCAGAAACTTTTTCACAAATTTCCACCAAACTTCCAAATCAGTTAGCCCTTGATTTAAATTAATATTCTTTAGCTTTACGAGTAAATTGCTCAACAAATGACGCTTCTATCCAGTTTCTTTTTTCTTTTCATTTTATTTCACGATTACTGCGATGATTATACCTCAAATACTAATACACGCATTTTCATGAAATTACAGATTTTGTTAGAACTTGAAATAAGTTGTTGTAGATCAGATTTTGGTGTAAATTACCTAACCGGTGACACTTCTATATTTCATTTTTCTGGAAGTATTAACAAGTATGAGATAGAAGAAACTTTTGGGATGTACTACATCCGACTAGTTTTACCATGTTAAACAAGATTATTCGACATTAGATTAAAAATAAACTCTAATATATGGATTGTGATGTAGAATATCAAATAAAAAACTCTTTTGTGATTAATTATACACATGTATCGACTTAAAAAGTAATACGTACTGTAAAAAAAGACAATTTTACGAAAATTTTATTGGTAATCGAGATTTCATTACAATTCGTTGTTTTTTATTGGAAAAATTTCCATAAATTACAGAAAATTTTCCGTTTTTTTCTGGAATTTACAGAAGTTTGTCTTTTTAAAAAACAATAAATTGTACTTGTCAATCCTCTACCGTATTTTTTCTTTTCTTCTTTCTTTCTTTCTTTTTTTTTAACCGTGTGTAGAAAAAAAATTACAAATCATATGGGGAATATTCAAATTAAAAAAAAAAAATTTTTTTTAGTGAATTATTTTTCTTAAATTAGTGAAACGGGTAATATTCATTTCGTTGTCATAACTGTTTCTTATATAACACTTATTATTATTAATTTATTTTTTAACACTTATCTCAAAAAGTCGATGTTTCAGCCAAAAATGAACTGAAAACATGTCTGAGGAAACGCCTCAGCCATCACATGATTCCACGGGACTAATCCCATGTCTCTTACTTTACACGTTGTTTCCTCACCTGTACTCTCTATTCTTGGGGGCATAGTGTGTGAAAAACAGAGCTCAACACAACTAACGATAATTGTTGAAACTGGGTGTTCAAAATGTTATGCCTTTTCTAAAAGTAGTTTTGTTTTAAAATTCTAGAAGCGCTGGAAAGAGTCTAATAACATGTGCTTAATGCGTGATTTTTCTTTCTAATTTTTTTTTTTGTTTAAATGTTATTTCTTTTATTCTGAAACCATTGAAAAAGTCATAAAGTTTTTATAAAAAATCTTCAAAAACAAACAAACGAATACCGAGATTTTTTTTTAATTAATTGAGCATCGAAAATTTTCTATTGACGACAAAATAATAAGTTCCCTCTTGTAAAAAAATCGTATTTTTTCCCTTTCCACGCTTGAAAAAAACTTTCCAATCTGAAAAAAAAAAGAACTTCAATGTTCTTTATGCAAGTGTCGAAAGCCTGAAAAGCAATAAAAACTTTCAAATTACCTTCAAAATATTCTAAAATGACGTACGGTAAAGTATTTTTAGACCCTTAATAGAAATAAAATTAATCACAAATGACACGCTTTATTCATTTATAAGCAAAGGATATTACCTTAATCATATTTTTTTTTCATTTATTAGAACATTTTTCGATAAACTGGAAGTAATAAAAGTAGTCTGTTTTCTGTGAGGAAAATTTACATGAAAATGTTCGATCATTCTTTAGGGAAAAAAATCTTTAAAGTTAAAGGCTGTGAACTCAATTTCCCTTTAATTTTTTGCTTGTTTGCTTTATGTTAAAATAAACTTATTCAGCATCGCCTAAAAAAATCTCTAACATAATAGATTGCGGTGTCGAATATCAAATAAAATAACTGTTGTGATTAAAGGTACATGTATTGACAGAAAATATATTTCTAGGTGATGATAATTTGCGTTAAAAATAGACAATCTTCTTCATTGAATTACAGTGTGACTTAAAAATTTCGGCATCAAAACAATCTTTTTCCTTACTTTTTCTTTTACACTTTCAAGTTTAAAAAAGAGAGAAAAAACAGCTATTCTTTACATAAAAACTTCAAAAAAAGAAAAAAAACCCCGAATGGATGGCACGATATAATGTCTGAATGAATTTTCAGCAACGGCGACATCAGTGATGAGGAAGAATATATAGACGATCACAATTTCCGAGAAAAGGCTGCAATTATTGAGTTGATTGAACACACAAAATCTGAAAATGCATCAAGTGTCGAAAAAAGTGAATGGATGATTGACTAAAAATTGCTGAAAATGTAGGGATAACGAACAGAGAGCAAGATTGCTCACGCTGAGCAAACAAAGTAAACATAGATGAATTCAAAATTACAAGAGAAGAAATAATTTCATTCTTTCTTGAAAAATTAATAAAGTTTTAATAATTTCACTCTTTATTTGATTTTTTTCGGTAATATAGAAAATATATATATAAGTAAGTGCTTTTTTTACATATAATTTTCTATTTTTTTCACATAATTATCATTTAATAATGAATTAAATTATCGCTAAAGGCACTGTAAACATTGTAGTACTATTTTTGATTTTACTAGTTACTACTTTTCATGTTCCTTCAAAAACCCATAATCTTCAAAATTTCGGCATAGCCTCGATCCCGATGATGCCTTATTTTTCATGTATACTGTATTTTATTAAATTAGTCAAACAGGTAATATTGATCTAGTTCTCGAAACTATTGTGTAAAGGGGCTGTGCTAATATATCATTATTATTTTAAGGGGGAGGGAGGATCAGGCACATGATAGCACAAGATATCTCTAGGGGGAGAGGGGGTTGTCCTTTGATATCGATATCATTTTTTATCCAATGAAAATTTTCTCTTTTCATTTGTAATAAAGTTTTTGGTTCAAAATAGAATTACTTTTTTTCAGTAAGATATACATTTTTACTAAAATAATTGTATTATTATAAAATTATTTAATTTTAAAATATGGAATACCCCAAAGTTTGACATTTCTATTCATTTTCATATGAGTATGCATATATAGTCACGGTTTGAGGAACTATATGGGAAGTATATTTGAAATGAAGATTGTGTTTACTAATAAATAAGAGAGAAATAGGAAAAAGGTTGTCCACTTGTTGATAAGAATTTCTATACCACTCTTTTGTTCAGTGCAAGTACAATAAAACTTTATTACTTTTGATAGCATTATGTAACAAAAAGCTATGCTAAAGTAATTTTAAAAAGTTACTATTTCTTTTAAGTGTTATTTGATACAAAGCAATATTCGATTGACTTCTTTTCATTTGAATCAATAAAGTATGCGATTTTTTTTTACAAGTTTTGTATATCACTCCAAACAAAAGAACAAAATTCTAAAAATCCCAAAAACTTTAAAATTTTGATAACGATATCATTAGCGGAGGAGGTGGGGATGTTCGAGAAATAATAATGTATAGTATCAAAAGGGGGGGAAGGGTTCAAAATTATTAAAAAAAATTGATAACGTTACATTTGCACGGCTCCAAATAACATTTTGTAGCACTTAGCGGAGTTCTACTATTTTTTTTAACCCTTGCCTTGAAAAGTCGATATATAAGCCGGAACTGAAATAAAAACTTATCTGTGAAAATGCTAGACTGTCAATTGATTTCACGGGACTAATCACATATCTGGTTCTTTTGAGTTTGTTTTGTTTTTCTACCTATCCTCCTCAGTCCTGATGTCACCTGGAGGCGACACTGAAAACAGTCTTTAAATGAAATTAAATGCTTCTAGATTTATTAAAACTACATCTAAACTTTTTTATATATGTGCACATATTAGAAGCATCGATATAAAGACTGATACATCTTTGGAAATGTTTTATGAAAATTTTAAACTGATTTTTGTAGAGCTACGTAAAATTTGTTTCAGGACTCAGGAAGCTATATGCTGTTTTCTAGTGAATATGACTTATGAAGTACTAATGTATAGGACTGAATACAATAATTTGAGTATCTTTCTAATTAACGGTATTTGTTAAAATTGGGTTGTCTAAAATGTCAAGCGTTTTCACATAATTTCGATTCAGTATTGTGAAATTGCTAGAAAGTGTTTCATAATCAATGCTTGATGCATGATTTTTCTTTGTCATTTTATTGATTAAATGATTTTTGTTCATAAAGTTTTTAATGATGTCAAAAATGTTACATAAAATTTTCCAAAAGTAAAAAAAAAAAAAAAAAAAAAAAAAAAAAAAAATTTCAAAGGATACTAAATCCTCTTAATGGAACATCGAAAGTTTTCTATTGTCGACAAAATAATAGAAAACCCTTCGCTAAAACTAAATTTAATTCCCATTCCACACATGTTGAAAACTTTTTAGACAAGGGAAAAAATCTTAAAAAAGAACGATGTGTGCGAGTACTTTTTTAAATCCGGGCTTTTTTTTATTGAATTATTTATGCTAGAATCGAAAGCATCGTTAAACTTGAAAATAATAAAAACTTTCAAATTACTTTGAAAATATTCTAAAATAGATATGCAAAAAGCAACGTTTGAGCTATAACAGAAACAAAATTAGTCCAAAGTGACAGGCTGTATTCCTTCATTACACAAAAAGATGAAAATCACAAGTGAAGGATATAAGCTTTGATTTGTTTTTTTATTTCACTAGAGGATATTTGGAAAAACAGGAAGTTTGAAAAAAAAAAAAGATTTTATTCAGTGGTAGAAACTTTAGTAGAAAAAAACCTTTCAATCTTTAGGAAGAAAACGTGTATAAATATTAAAGGCAGTAAACACAATTTCATTTTTTTTTTTTTTTTTTTTTTTTTTTTGCTTTTTTTACGTTAAAATAAACAGCACCCGCTTAAAAGATAAGCTCTACTATAGATCAGTCTTAACCACGTGATCACATGTGCCCAAGTTTTATCCAACCAATCA